>WHNR01000056.1:0-426881 GCA_009859135.1 Formica selysi | reverse complement strand
ATATTAAGGCTCGTGACACATTGGGATGGAAGATATGGCGCAGAGGCGATGATCGCAAAACCAAATTTTCATAGTAGAAGCGTGTTTTTCAGAGAATGCTGATCGCCGTTGAATTGCGCAATTCCTCGAGGTGAAATTTAATAAACCAATCTACGTGGGTATGTGTTTACTCGACATATCCAAGACATGTTTGTACGAGTTTCACCACGATTATATGGTACCTATGTATCGAGAGAAATGTAAAGTCATGTACACCGACACCGACAGTCTCATATATCACATCGAGTGTGAAGATGTATATGAGAATATAAAGCGCAACGTCGACAGATTCGATACCAGCGATTATGTGGTGGACAATGTGTACGGTATACCGTTCTCCCGAATAAAAAGATACCGGGTTTAATGAAGGATGAAAATAATGGCGCCATTATGACCGAATTCGTCGGGCTTAGGGCAAAAATGTACGCGTTGCGAGTAGATGGTAAGAAAGACACGAAAAAAGTAAAAGGCGTCAAGAGTAAGCCGTCGCGAGAACGATAACGTTCGACGATTACACGCGGTGTTTGAACGAAGAGATTGAAATGACGCGTCAGCAGTCTTGTATAAGATCTAAATTACACGAAGTATACACCATCCGCGAGACAAAATTGCTCTAAGTCCGTACGATGACAAGCGGTATATCGTACCCGAAACCACCGACACGCTACCGTGGGGACATTACAAAATACCGTTATAAATAAAAATCATGTATATTTATTGTAAAAAAAATTACGTATATTTATTGTAAATAAAAATTATATGTATATTTATTGTAAATTATATGTATATTTTATAAAGCTTACAATTTTGTTTATATTGTAAAATATTATTATGTATTATTGTTAACATATTTATAATATATTTATTTTTATCTATCCAAGAGTTGTGTGTAGCGTATCACCTTTTCCACGAGATGTACGTCGGGATTAGCAACGCGTTGTAACACGTATTCGTAAAATCCGCCGCGATGGGATTTCCGCGCGAATCTTTGAGTACATAGGTCACGGGATTAGTTTTCTGCACTTTAACGATCTTAAACACTTCGTCGACCAATTTGGCGTGTAACCTTTCTTAAAGATGGTCTTGACTTTACTCACGCGTACCGGATCGCCTACTTTGAATCTTGCCGGTGCCGCAATCTTTACGTTGCTGTATACCGTATTTAAAAGTTTATCGGCGATTGCGGGGGGTAACATCGATAGGTTCATACCGATAGTGCGATGTTTTCGCGCATTGTACTCTCCAAACGAGCCGGGACAACGCGTCGATCCACTTGTAATTTCCATTAAGCGTAAACATTTTCCACATATTGTTCTTTAACTTTCGGTTGAATCGTTCCACGACCGAGGCTTACATGACAGAGTACGTCGAATAATGATTAATGCTATGCTTCTTCACGAGTTTCTGTACATTTGCGTTGTAAAATTCTTTTCCTCTGTCGGTTTGAAAATTTTTCGGGCATCTTCATCGTCTCGAATTATCTTTGCGATCGTATCCGACATCTCGTTTCCACTCTTACTCTTGAGCGCTACAGCCCACGCATACTTGCTCAACACATCGATAACTGTGAGTATGTAGTTGTTAGCCTTTGTTGAATCGTGCATATGGACGCATCTCGACCACGTCCGCCTGCCACAGATCGTCGTATATGTACTATGACACGTCTACGTGGGAAATTTTTTCTCGCTGGAGCATGCAATTCTTCCACGAGCAGCTGTTTTTCAAGGCTTTTGCGACAATTTGATCGAGGCATAATTTGCAATAATGAGATAATTCCTCCACGTATATTCTTATATATCTTTCTTCTCCTGCGCTGAATTAGATGTAGTCTGCGCGTGAGTTGCATACCGAAGCATTTCTGCATCTCATCCATTCATATTTGCAGCGTTTGCACATTCGTCTCGAGCGTGATTATTTTTTCTCAAGTTCTTCCAGTCTATCTTCTAAAGGCTTGACACGTATTTTCACGTACTGTTTGTTTGCGGCATCAGTATCATTTTTCGGTTGCTCTACCCGTCGTATCTTGCGCGACCTTGCGTCAAAGCCGGAGGCTGTCTGACACAGAGCGTTATCGCGCACGTAATTCTTAGTGATCCATTCCATTGATAGTATGAGTTGTTTGGTGTTCCCAACGATAATCCAAATTTATTAATCGACATTCCGATACAAACAATAATGACAGACTGACTCGTTTCGCCGACGCATAGATTAATTTATAATAAGGCCAGCTTTCGTAAAGTTCTTCGATAATTGATAATATTTCATTGTCGTGGGCATTGTTGCCGGCTTGACGCGAAGCTTCCAGCAATCGCAAGCGATCTACCAACTCGTTGGGATCATCCCAATGCACATAATCGATCTTATTATCGTTTAACGCCATAGCGCGCGGTATGTTTATACCTCTTCCAGCTTTTTTTCCAGGCGCTATTTATTTTTAATAGAGATTAATGGCGCCATTATATTTTTATACTTGTATCCCTTGTTACTTAACAATGGATTACGCATATCATTGCCACGTCTATGCGCATTTGTCGCCAGTAAAGATTTTTGTATTTAATTTTATCATCGTCATTGTATACGTCACCGTCGGGTATTCTCTTGAAAATCAACTCGTAGAGACCTGGTGTTCCCACGTATCTTATTCCACCGATAATTATATTGTCATCTTTATCCACATCAAAAATTTTATCACCGAGCATCATTCCTTCGTTGCAAAATTTAACACCGTAAACATAATCCATACTGATATTTTTATCTTGACTCAAAATAGCTCCCACATATTTTTGCCCTAGTGGACCCAAATGTTCGCGCAATGTATTTTGACCCTCGGATGTTGTAATTGATATTGAACTGACGTCACAAGCGTTTTCAGGCGTAGATTCGAAAATTTCTTCCACATACGGAGACGATCTTTCGTACAAATATTTGACTCGATTTTACATCTTTTATCGGAGTAGAAGCAACCACATTCGATAATTGTTTCATTTGCTTACGTTTTGATTGATTTGGAGTAGAAGTTATTAGCGAATCGTTCAATGATATATTTGACCTTGTTCGCTTTGTTCCAGACTCTTTTTTCAGATGCTTGTCTTCGAGCATACTCGATGGTTCGATTTTCGCTTCATTAGATTCCACATTGATTGTATTTTCGACAAGTTGTTTTAGAGGTTCGATAATTGGTTTAAAGTGCCTCTCCAATGCGACGTCTTCCTCCATTTGACAGGTTTTTATAGAACGATATTTTTTGCGGATTGATTCGCTCGTTTTTACAATCTCTCTCGCAATCTTCTCACGATCGTCACTGTCAATCGTCGTCGTCATGTTGCGCTCGGACGAAAATTTTTAGACGTTGCTCGATCGATGTATCGATAGCGACTAACCACTTTATGGTATTGCAAAATCGTTAAATCCTTTTCGATATCGTCCATTAGTCTGTAAACTGTCTTTATCAATCACTACAAATCCATACTCGTGTTGCCAACATTTCTGACAGAATGCGCGAAAATCGCCGTAAGACATGTCAGTATTTACATGATCGTGTGTATACATGTTTCAAGTTTGTACCATCTTGTTTAAAAAAATCAGTAAATTTGCATTGTCCCGTATAAGATGCTTGGGTATCTTGGCATACGTTTGACAAAGATAGAAACAGTCGACGCTCGAGTGTCGACCCATTGCAAAGTACTCTCTTATCGTATCTTGCTTATCGCATGCCACGTCATCAAAGATAAAAATGGAATTCGGAAGCGCCTCGCTCGGTGAATAACGTCACTATTATTAGAGAATGTAAAATAACCAATTTCATCGATCGATAATAGCAAATTTCCAAATATCGATATTTCGGTTGTTGAAGTGATTTCGAGTATACGTACACATTCTCGAAATGTACACCGTGTGGACTTTTCTATCAAACTTATCAACACGTTAGTCTTACCGCAATTCGAAGGACCGCCAAATGATACCGCGTATAGTAGTCGGCAGCATGTTTCCATGCTTGCGTATTACTTTCTCGGACATTATTCGTGTTTATCGTCAAAATTTATCACTTTGATTATCGTCGCTTGTCGCGCGAACCGCATGTTTGCTCTCGCGAGTCTCAAATCAGATTTTGGAAAATGAGTCATCGGGGCCTATTTATAGAGGTGCACCGAATCGAAACCGCTCAGTCTCAAAAATGTTTCTTCTTCTATCGTTGACAGCGATATTCTCGAACTTACCACCGAGCAGTTACAGATTATCCCCAAGATTGTTTTACTGCGAGACTTTGGTAGCTACGTGGAACAATTGTGGGACAAGCTTTCCCGAACATATAAAAGCTGACTCAGAGGTTCAACAGTATCGTCGATGCACGCGACATTATAATTTGCCGTGCTAACAAACACATTTCGACGGTCCAACACCGTTAATAAAAGATTGTGGCAAATGCCAGCAAAAATTATAAGAGGTAGCGGTTTGTTGAATCGTGTGATAAACGCACTTCTTATCGAATTACATATTCTAGGCTATCAGTTTGCGGCGACGGGAACTCATTTAGAAACGCGATTGGCTAGAGCCGATCGAGGTATCAATCCATTGGATGCCGCGTGTCGCGAGCACGACATAGCTTATTCTGGAAGCAACGATCTCGGTCAACGACACGTTGCGGATAATATACTCGCCACGAAAGCGCGAACACGTATTACTGCGAGAGATTCGACTATTGGTGAGAAAGCAGCCGCTACAGCTGTTTTGGGCGGCTATGAAAGCAAAGACAAAATTCGGTATGGGGATGAAAACAAAAAAAATCATCGATGAAGAAAAAGACTGCGAAAAACGAATACTTCCTATAGCGAAGCGCGGTGGTATCTTACCCATTTTACCATTATTGGAGTTCTCGGTTCGTTGGCTGGCGGAGCAGCGGGAATCCGAAGGCGGTGAACGATAGCAAGGCGGCGCAACATCAGCTCGAAGAAATGCAGCGTCATAATCGCGCCATGGAAGGTCACGGTCTTTATTTCGCTCCATACAAGCGCGGACGAGGGTTCTCAACAGCGGCCAAGAAAAAAAAACGTCAAAATAAAAATGCCTGCCGGTGTAACAACTAATGTACAATTGGAACAACTTGCAAGACGTATGCGTATACAATTTTTTAGAGGCGTTTTCATGCGCAATAATTTACCGATAAACGGTATACGGCGAAATGAGAGCGGTATCGTCAATTTGGATGACGTCGATGGTTTCGGTACTCATTGAGTTGTGTATGCAGAGGGGAGATCGTGTGGTATATTTCGATAGTTTTGGAAATCTTCGACCGCCCAAGGAATTAGTGCGATATTTTGGACTGAATGTTGCAAATATAGAATACAATCACACGGCCTATCAAAATTATAATCAAAGTATTTGTGGACAATTGTGTCTTCGATTTCTTCAAACGGTCGATGATCGATATGAATTTAAAGCCTGACAATTCACCGTCGCGACTCAGTATTCGTTCGACAGTTTTCCAGCATGTCACTCACGCTTACGTTGACCGGCAAGAGTAGCGTTCTTGCTGTAAGCTACTTTCCAGCTATAGATTTAAACGATGGCGATTACGAGCTTGTTTTAACGGATTTTGAAACTTATCATACGATATCGAACGTGAATTCTTGGAATAATAAATTTTATTTTGATAACGACGATAAGGAAATTACGATTCCCGAAGGATCGTACGAATTACACGCAATAAACGAATATCTCCGACGTGCAATTTTGCGACATCGACGCGTAGTTGATTCCAACGATATTGTTGATGGCGAAGAACACGATGAATATCCAATAATGCTTCACGCTAATCATAATACGCTAAAAAGTGAAATCAAATGTGTCTATAGAATAAATTTTAGTAAAACCGGGCAACGTTGGATCGTTGTTGAGATTCTCGTCGAATCGTATATTACAGCCTCGGAATATGGCACGAATCGGATGTACCGATAAATATTATTAGCGTAAATATTATTCGTATAGAATGCAGCGTAACCACTGGCGCGTACAGCAATGACAAGCGCGTACACACGATACATGAATTTTCACCGAGCGTGCCGCCAGGATATAAGATATCGGAAACGCCAGCACAGATCATTTATCTACCGATCGTCGCACGGAGCATTACTGATTTAACGATACGCATTGTTGATCAAGAAGGACATTTGCTCGATTTTCGAGGAGAGGAAATTACCGTAAGATTGCATATACGGCGGCGGCAAAAATAAAGCGTTTGACAAATGAAATGCTTGTGTTGAACGAAAGCACGGAGCACGCGAGAGACAATATCTTTACGAGGGACAATATTTTTTGCGAGTAGGCGAGTGACTGCGGTATCGGGTGACAATAATCAGATATCTGGTTACGCTAAAAATAAGCTCAGCGCGTTGAATCGCGAGTTTTAAAATCATTGGGATTCGTCGTACGAAATACTTGAACGATATGATTGACATCTTGAATATCGGAGGCGAGCCGATCTTTGACGATCGTATCGTCAAGATTGAGACTCATACGTATAATCCATACGCCAACACAACGCTTGGATATAGCGACGAGATACGGATACCGATACAACATCAAGATTTGTACACGTTACCATGTGAAAGTTTTCTATACGTCGAGGGAAAGTTGAAGGTGCGTAAAGTAGATGAAGGAGCAAGAGTGGTATTGGGAAACAATTGTGTCGCGTTTATGTTTGATGAACTTCGATATGAACTCGACGGTGTGGAGATAGACCGCAACAGAAACGTTGGAATAACTTCCACGATTAAAAACTATGTCTCTCTAACAACGAGAAAGGTAAAATCTTGGAGAATGCTGCGTGGAATATGTCGCATAATGCTGCTGAAGCTTACTTCAATTTTTGCGTGCCGCTAAACCTACTATTGGGTTTTTGCGAAGATTATAAGCAAGTTGTGATCAACGCTCGTCACGAATTAATTCTGATACGTTCGCGCAACGACAACAATTGCATATTTGGACATGCTTCGGCTGAAGCTGATATCGAATTATTCAAGATACAATGGCGTATGCCTCATGTAATATTGAGCGAGGTCAATAAACTATCCTTGCTACGCGCGTTGGAAAGCGGGCGATACTTGAATATGCGTTTTCGCTCTTGGGATCTATACGAATTCCCTCTATTGCATAATACGACTAAGCATTCGTGGACTGTGAAAGCCTCTCAGCTGGAGAAGCCGCGATACGTGATCTTGCGCTGCAGACTGGCGAAAAATGCTGTGTCGAAAGATATTACTACATTCGACGATTGCAAATTGACCAACGTTAAACTCTATCTAAACTCGGAATTTTATCCCTACGATGATTTGAATTTAGATTTCGATAAAAATAGATTCGCCCTCTTGTTCGATATGTACTCTCGTTTTCGCAAATCTTATTACGGATGTGATAATGATTATGTGCTATTAAACATTTCAAAATTTTTACATTGCGGTCCTCTCGCGGTTATCGATTGCTCGCGACAAACGAATCTGTCAAAAATTCCACCGTGGACGTGAGATTAGAGTTTGAGTGCAAGGAGGATATACCGGCAAATACCACCGCCTATTGTCTCATCTTGCACGATCGCGTTGTCGAATATTGCCCATTGACCAACGTAGTTCGTAAAATTACCTAGATCAGCAAATATCCCCTCCAATGTCAAAAATATATAAAGATTGAGATTTTGACGATCGACAGCAGTCGTACATCGTTCTTGCAATCGTACAGTAATATTATCAGCATGATCGCACCAACGTTTGTGGATCTGCAAGGATTCATTATCGAGAGAAACTTTGTCGTGAAGGAAGTAGCGATACTGAGAAATGGATTTGTTCTTTCTCACTACTTTTTTGCAAGTCCCGTACCATGGCGTGCGCTTACAAAATCTGAGAGATGCTAAGCTTCATGGCTAAACGGACATCACCATGGGCTTCAATGGGAGGATGGAAACGTTCCATACAGCTTCGCCAGGCGTTTGATTACGAGAGCTGTGATGGGTGCGGCGGAAGAGGAAAATGGAGCATCTCCTATCGTGTACGTTAAGGACACGAAAAACGAGAATGGCTGGCCGATATACTTGACGATGATGCGAGAAACGACGTTATTATTGAGACCTTGGATGCGGACTATGAAGATATCATTTCGTTAAATAAGCTAGATGTTACTAATACTATGCGCTGTGAAAAACATTTGAAAGTTGCGCTTTACAAAATGTATTTAAAATATTCAATTGGTGGACGAATCATCATAAAGATTCACCCAAACATTTTTTAGAATAAACTATTGTCAAAATATATTTTTATTCTCTTTTGTTCTTCCCTTTTCCTCTTTCTTATCCCAGTATGCGAGTATTAAATTTCAGTACGTGACGTTAGATAGCGGCGTCAGCTACCTTATCAGACTACAGATGTTACATTTCAGTACATGCACATAGACTTTAAATATTTCAATGGTGTATAAATAATTGTTTTGTCGTTCAAAGCCGTTCGATAGCCGTTCAAAGCCGTTCGATAGCTGTTCAAAGCTGTTCGATAGCCGTTCGATAGCTGTTCGATAGCTGTTCAAAGCCGTTCAAAAACCGTTCATAGCCGTTCGACAGCCGTTCAAAGCCGTTCGGTAGCCGTTCAAAGCCGTTCGGTAGCCGTTCGATAGCCGTTCAATATCCGTTCAATAGCCGTTCGATAGTGGTTTACATATTATAATAATATATTTTTCATATTTAAAAGACTTTAAATAGTTGTCTGTGGAAACATGCTAACTTTTGTTTTCTTATCATGTGCTGAGAGTAAGCGTTCTTCGTAAGTGATTCATCCCCTACTCTAAAATGTTCGAGACAATGTCTATCCCGTTGTGTCCGTCATAAAGTGTCCGACAGTCTGACAAATTAAAAGTGTCTTAAGTGTCTAAGTGAAAATATTCAAAATGCCGTCACTAATAAACTTGGTATTGCAACGGGGTCGATGGAACGCGGCATGGTGGGCGGAGGAACTCGCAATGGGGCTGTTGAGAGCCCTGTTGAATCTCGTAGTATTTCAAAGGGTAAGTAATATTTGTTTTACATTAAAATTATGTTTTATATTAAAATTATGTTTTATAATATATTAATTATTTATAATATATATTATAATTTGATTTAATTTAATTTATAGTACGACTTTACTCGTGAGATCCGGATTCCCGGTTTCATTAACATAGAACATCGACAAGATGTGCGAATGTTGCGGCGGCAAGAGCGCTATTTCCGCGAGGATGTGTGGGAGCATAACGGCCCCGACGGCCTCTATTTGGCGTTAAGACGTCTCTTCGGGCTCGAGCCCTACGAGGAAGATGTGGTGGAAGAACCGTAGGACGAGCCTCCGAGCAAGAGGTCGAAAATTAATTGTAAGTATCTATTTTTTAAAAATTTATATTAGATTTATAAAAATTAAATTGTTATACTAATAAGACTTGTATTTTTTCTGTTTCAGATGGAGTGCCGCATTATTATTATTATCATTATTATTATTGTTATTTTATTATTTTTATTTTTATATTTTTATATTTTACATATATATATATATATATATATATATATATATATATATATATATATATTTTTAAACACACATACACACACACACACACACACACACAATTATATTATATACACAATTTTTGAATAAATATTATTATTATTATATAAAAAAAATGTTGATTATTTCTGAGCCTCCTTCTCCCACGTCCATGCATGCCACGCGCTGTCTCTCTCTCTCCCACATGCATGCGAACGTCATCCTTTTACCACACCAATGCGGACGCTATCCTTTTCCTACACGCGTGCATGCCTCGCGCTATCTCTCTCACACCGCCTTGCGAACGCCGTATCATCCGCGTGCATGCTTCGCGCTATCTCTCTCTCTCTCTCTCTCCCAAGTGCATGCCTCGCGCTATCTCTCTCTCTCTCCCAAGTGCATGCCTCGCGCTATCTCTCTCTCCCAAGTGCATGCCTCGCGCTATCTCTCTCTCTCTCTCTCTCTCTCTCTCCAACGTGCATGCAAACGCTATCCTTGTCTTACGCTCATATGGACGCCTCGCGCTATCCTTCTCCCACGCCTCCTCGCGGCATCGCGTTCCCTCTTCCTCGCGGGTCCCTCGCCTATCGGTTTCGCCGCGATCCCCCTCTTCCCCGCGGGTCCCTCACCTATCGGTTTCGCCGCGGGTCCCCCTCCCCCTCTCCGCGGACCCCTCGCCTACTGGTTAGGTTAGCGGGTCCCTTGTCTATCGGTTAGGACGCGGTCCCCCTCCCCCCTCTCCGCGGACCCCTCGCCCATCGGTTAGGACGCGGTCCCCCTCCCCCCTCTCCGCGGACCCCTCGCCCATCGGTTAGGACGCGATTCCCCGCGTGACGTCATACCCCCCGCGCCGGTTTCCCCTCGCCCCTCACCCCCCCCCTCAGAGGACCTGGGTTAGAACTCTCATTGCTATACTACTTTATTACAGTTATGTTCTTAATGTATCAATAAAATAATATAATATTAACAATTTTAAATTATATAAATATTATATTACATGAGTACGACTATTTTAATATATATTATATAACAACAGTAAATAGATGATATATAACAGTTTTATAATAAATATATAACAGCTGTTATTTTAATTTTTTATTCTAATGTTATATAACTGTTATAATATGTGTTTGCTAATATCAAGAGACGCGGTAACGTCTCGCTAAGTATATCTTCCGTCGTCTTTTGTTTACTGTAAACAGACGCTACCGTGTATCATTTACCGGAGTGAGGACGTTTTTTGAAAATTTTAGAAAATGAATTCGGAATATCTCGTACGTCGGACCATCTTTTCGAGAGATGAACGTATCAATCGAGAACATGGATTTTTCCGAATATAATAATATGAAAATGACACTGGTAGGTGCACTTGATGTACAGATCTCTATATTTCATATGAATTTTTCGGCCAAAAAGGTGTCGACGCCATGTTTTCCAGATTCACTGATACGTCGCTAGATTACGTTGCTAGGCCATTTTCCATGTTCACTGATACGCCGCTAGATTACGTTGCTAGGCCATTTTCCAGGTTCATTGATACGCCGCTAGATGTTTCTCTATTCGCAAGACGCCATATTTTCTAGGTTCACTGATATGTATACGCACCATAGATATATAGACTGAATTGAGCATTGCGAGATAAACAAACCCGCGCCCGCTGTAGAAAGAGAGGTACTATATGGGAGGCCTATGTTTGTCTCTTTTCCTAGCATCTCATTGGTAATTTTCTATATGGAGGGGGACAAAATCACCAATGAGATGCTAAGAAAAGAGATAAAATAGGCCTCCCATATAGTATCTCTCTTTCTACAGCGAGCGCGCGTTTGTCTATCGCAACGCTCAGTCCATTCTATATGTCTATGATACGCACGCACACATACATACACACGTGCATACATACGCAACGTACATACGCAACGTACACACGCATATACGCACATATATGTACGCGCGCACACATGCACGCATAAATAGTTACGCACGCATGTATGCCATAAATATTAAAATAAAATTAATAATATATTAAATAATAATAATTTTTCATAATTTATGTAATGTACTGCATTCTTTCCGTGCAGTATAGAATAATTCGAGAAGGGGAATTATGAAACATCCTATACAGCAAAATCAAGAAACGCGATAGCGTTACCTGTCAATATACATATAATAAATATATATAATAAATGAAATATAAGTATATCTTTCATCTTTCTCGTTACATATAATAAATATATACAGGGTGTCCTAGACCACCCGTACACCCCTTTTCTTTCAAAAACTAAGCATTTTAGAGAAAAACGTTTTGAACAAAAATTGTATGGTTTTGAGGGGAACATAAGACGGTGTCATTGGTTTGAGCTTGGATGGCATCGTTAAGGTCAAGTCAAGGACACCCTTAATTTCTTAAATGGAATCACCTATTTTTATTGCATATTCTTATAGCTTATCCCGAGAGCTTTCCAAAACACTATAATAAAGTTGTAACGCGGTCACCTCGCTCGACGCTCGGATCGGCTCGTCGGTGTCCGGGTTCGAGAGGTGGGGAGACTCAAGCTTACGAGACACAGTATAGGTAGAAAGAGATAGTTTATTCAGTTGAAGAAAAATAGATACCGCGTGCAGGGTCTGGCGATAGCGTGCGGTGAAGGCGGTCGCTAGTAGCAGGATCTGCGTAACGCGCAGGCGCGAAGCGATGGTCGCAAGGCGGTGAGAAGCGCAAGACAAGTGCGGCGTGCAAGCGTGCCCGGTTTTATTTACATTATTACGCGGACGGCGCGATTAGAACTAGAGACTTATTATTAACAGGCCTTATACCTAACGGACTTAGTACTAGACAGGGCTTACTACTAGCAGGTCTTATAACTAGCGGACTTATTACTAGACAGGTCTTATTCCTAGCATGCGGTTACAACTAGCGGACTTAGCACGAACAGGCCTTAAGACTAGGATGCGGTCACAACTAGCGGACTTAGTACTAACAGGCCTTATAACTAGCAGGTCTATGACTACGCGACTTAGAACTAGCGGATTTATCTCTATCATGCGGTTATATTTACAGCGCGGTCCATACATGCACTTATAAGCTACTGTCAGGTTAGGCGGTCAGGTATTGCCGGCAGGCTCGAGTGTCACGTCGAGCACCGCCTGAGCAACGGAAGTCGGTTCAACCCGACAGAGCCAAGTACAGCCTTGGCCCCAGGTAGAGGCGGGAGCCGGTGCAACCCGGCGGGGTCGAGGGCAACCTCGACTCCAGGAGCGGTGTAGGCAGGAGCCGGTTCAACCCGGCAGGGTCGAGGGCAACCTCGACTCCAGGTAGAGCGTGTCGGTACAACCCGACGGAGCTGAGTTCAGCCTCAGCCCCAAGAGGTAGTAGGTAGCTGGTGAGATCGGTATCAGGAGCTGGTCGGGATAGGATCTGGTCTTGATGTCTCGTCCGGCCGGGCTTATATACCCGGCCGGCGTCCCCCACTGTGCGCCGGCGGTCCGGCGGTGGGAGTCGGTACCGCGTGGGGACCCCGAGAGAGAGACAGAGCGTGTCGGCGAGCGAGAGCGCATGCTGAGCGAGATGGCCTCTATCGAGCGCGAAAGCGCATGCGGCAAGCAAGATGGCGGCAAGCGGGACAGGTAGAGCTGGGTGGAATAAGCCCTGTATGACCGTAGTAACGGTCCTACTGTTACATCACTCCCCCCTTTTTAGGAGGTGGTGGTGCGTGGCCGCTGTTACGGTGCAGGTCGCGGGAGGCTGGTCATCATGGCCGGTCGGTCGGTTGTCGACGGTTTCGGGCTGGTCTGGGTGCGCCTTTAGATCCTGGAGGTGGACATGCCGGTGCCAGCGCCCGCGTTGGTCCCGGAGGTCGACGATGACCGGGGAGATTATTTTCCGTAGCTCCATGGGCCCCACGAATTTCGGGGCCAATGTGGCGTTGAACGCCTTCGCCTTGTCGGAGAGGGTATGGTTCCGCTTCCATACGAGCTCTCCTATTTTTGGCCTCCAATGCCGCCGCGGGTTGTAATGTCTTTCTTGGCGTTGGAATGCCTGCGCTAAGCATATCCGCACTATTTCGTATGCCTCTTGTAGCCGTCGGTTGGTCGTGTCTGGTGATGCCGCGTTTTCCTGTTGGCGCCGGTCTTCCGGGTGTGGTCTGGCGAGTTCTCTCCCGTGGTTGAGGTAGGCCGGGGTGTGCCCCGTGGCCTCGCTCCATGCGGTGTTGAAGGCATATTGGAGAGCGGTGATGTGCTCGTCCCACGTTTTCTGGTTCCGCCCCACGTATTGTGCTACCATCGTCTTGATGGTCCGGTTGGCCCGCTCCACCGGGTTGCACTGCGGCGTGTAGGGCGGCGAGGTGCGGTGTCGTATCCCGAATGTGGTCAGCAGTCTTTCCAGCTGTTTGGACGTTAGCTGGGTACCGTTGTCCGATATGACCCACTGTGGACACCCATGTCGGTACACGACTTGGTTCACGAAGGCTTTCGTGACGTTTGCTGCGGTGGCCTTCCGCAGAGGCGTGACCTCTAGCCACTTCGTGAAACGATCCTGCAAGGTGAAAAGCCACGTATGCCCTTGGTTGGAGCGGGGCAGTGGTCCCACCAGGTCGATCGAGACCTGCTGCCAGGGCGCGGCGACCGGAGCGGTGTGTAGCGTGCCGGCGGGTCGCTGTTGTGACACCTTATGGGCCAAGCAGGTCGTACAGGCGCGTACGTATCGGGCGATCTCCCGTAACATCCCCGGCCAGTAGTACTGCTGGGCGATGCGAGCCATGGTTTTGGCGGTTCCTAAATGTCCTGCGGCTGGGTCGTCGTGCCAGCGTTGGAGTAGAGCGGCGCGTTCGGGTGTCGGGACGCATTGCTTCCATTGTGCGTCGGCAGGTATTTCCCGGAAGTCTAAGTCGTGGAGTATGTGCCGGTACAGGAGCCCGTCGCGTATTTGGTAATCCGGTCGGTCAGCTGATCGGGTCTGGACCTCTCGTTTGATTCGGCGATACCACCCATACAGCACACAAAGATTGCATACATATTGTAGCAATCTTTCACCGCAATATTGCAACTTTGCAAATTCACTGCAAAATGTTGCTGCACCATTGCTGTAGAATTGCAGCAATGATAAAATGTCCGCTTTTAGGAATATTGCAACAAAATATTATAGCAATATTGCAATGTAATGAATTTGCAATGATGTATACATATTTATTTTTGGGTATATAAATGTGTAATTATTGACGATACATTGTAATTAAATGTCTTTATTTGTACTGATGTTAACATTATAAATAACATAACATTGCACATAACATATTATTGCACTTAACATGTTCACGAAATAAAAATATATTTTTTTTTATATTAGAGAAATATATAAAAATGGTTCAGCTTTACGCGCCGCTTTTATTACCACTAATAATTTATTGAATTTTGTCCATTATTGTTTTCCTTTGTTAAATGTCTGTAAAAATAAAATAGAAGTTAAAATTCATATTGTTATAGCCCAAAACGGCTATAACCATATTATAATAGTATAATTATTAATTATTAAATATTATTTAACGTCTTCCGACTATAATTCGAAGTCGAGGAAGACGTATAAAGTTACGAGCGCAATCGCTGACAAAGCAAGCCACGCGCGGAGGCCACGCGTTCGCGAGACTCGAAGACCGATACGCCGGAAATGCAAGCAAAGAATATACGTAGCTTGCATCCGGGGTTTTTCCACCCAAAATCGAGCGACACGACCACCTATGGTCCTGTCGCTAAGCGATCCCCTCCAAAAAACTAATCGAACAGGAGGTGATAAAACTACCCACCTCGAACGAGCGCTAGGCAGTCCTAATCATAAAATCACACGAAGCAGATAAAATTATAAAACTATACCGTACCGTCGAACTTAATAAAAGTAACTACGAGACAGACAATTGTAATCGTTTTAATAATAGAGAACGTTCCAGCTGATCTCGCGACGGCAGCCGCGATATCAGGCACGTGAAGCAACTCTATACGATAAGCCAAACAGTTGTAGAGCGAGAAAGAAAGGAAGAATTAAAGCTGATATCTTCAAATAAAAAGATTTTATTCAACTACGACTACAAGTTTGGTGCAAACGGAGAGAAGACCCTGAACGATCCCGAACTTCCCAGTTCTAATTTGGCCAACGATCCCCAAAAATCCCTGTGCTTCCACAGAGGCACAACAAAATTGGTGGCAGCGGTGGGATGTGCCGAAGGATCGCCAGCCAACTCGCCGAATAAAGACCTGTAAAAACCAAAAGAGTAAATAACAGGCACGTCAGCAAACAAGTTAAAGCCGACGGACACAAGCAGAAGCAACACATACGGACGACACAAGCAGTACGAGAATCACGGCCAAGCAGCTGAAACCCGAGTAGGAACGCCAGCGTCCAAGGACCAACGCCGACCTACGACATCTCTAAAGACAACGCATCGCCGCCGGGCAACGACCGCCGTACGACGAGCATCAGGCCGCCAGCCTTATCAGCCGCCGAGCGAGAGATTGCAGCATCAGCAACCTACTGATCTAGTGAGCGAACATGCGAGCCGTCTTATTACTGTAAGTCCGTAATATATTTGTAATTGCGTGAATGTCGGAAGGTTCAAACGTACCGAAACCGATAGCGAACCGATCGTGGTTATTAAGCGAACCAGCGCGACAAGCGATTAGCTTAAGTCTAACACCGCGAAAAAATTTTGATAACGCGCGAAGAAATTTAGAAACTCAATACTCGAGCGAAAGCGAGCCCGAGTTACCGGAGAACGTCGTCAAGGAACGCGAATTTCCGTTCAATAGTTTCGACGAAAGCCTATTTCCGTGTGATACGACTGACCTCACTGACCACACTCAACGCGAGACTAGACGTACGCGACCGTATATTAGCAGAACCCCAAGTAGAGTATCTTTACGACGCGAATTTTCACTAACCTCCTACGAGAGCGATCTGTTTGACCCAGAAGAAATTTACCGCCAACAAGAAAATAATATGGCCGAATCGCGAAATCCGCACGAACATACTCCCGCAAATCTGCCGCGAGGCGCGGTAGACGAAGAAATAGACAATATGCGACGATCCATCCGCCAGATGGACCAAAATATAGCGGAGGCCGACCGCACGCCGCCTCCCGAAAGAAACCGCGAAGAAAGAGGAGATTATACACAGATCATCCACATTTTAAATGAAATACGCGCGGATATTAATTCGTTAAACATACGAGTAACGCGACTAGAAAGCGCGGACGCACAATTACCCCGTCATACAGATACTCGCAGGGAAAACGATAACGATGCGTTTGAAACAACATACGGGCAAACGAGACGCGATATCAGAAATCGACGAAGCGTCGCCCCGAATTATCTGCCGTTAAAGGAAGCAAGAATAATGATCCCCGAGTTCGACGGAACCTCGCGACATAAATTGCAAGAATTTTTAAACGCGTGTAAATACGCCGTTCAGAACATAAATCCCGCGGACGAAGAATCGTTGATTCAAGCAATCTTATTTACAAAATTAAAAGGGAAAGCGATGCAGGATTTTGAGACGCGAGATATACAAACGTTCGACGAATTAAAACATCAACTTGAAACTTGTTACCAATCTAAACAAAGTACTACGCACTTACAAATCGAGTTCAATTCATTAAGACAAAAATCAAATGAAACCGCGTACGCTTTCGGACAACGCGTTGAGTTACTAGCCATGAAGTTGTACGATGCTATGATTGAAGGAGAAGAGGACTTCTCACTATCAAAACGCATGATTCAACACACGATTAAAAAACAGGCGTTAATAAATTTTCAAATTGGATTACGCGACGAATTAAAGGTACTCGTACGCGCGCAACGATATACGACGCTCCAAGAAGCGATAACGGGCGCGAGCGCTGAAGAAAAACTTATCGGACCAACGGCAAGAATAAGCAACTTCCCGAATAAAAATAAATACGAATCAAGCAATTCGCGACAGATTCGAAATTCGACTTCGCAATGTTTTAAATGTGGAAAAAACGGACATTACGGACGCGATTGTCGAAGTAATCGATACACGCTTCCTAAACCGGAAAAATCCTCGCGGATAAATGCAATAAATAAATATTGCAAACATTGTAAGAAATCCGGACACACCCGCGACGAATGCTGGAGTTTGAACGGTAACCAGAAAAAACGCGAAGAAAATACACACGACCGAAAGAATCCGCGACAACAAAAGCGAGATTCCGAGTCCGACGGTAACAGTAGCGAAGATGATAAAAGCGAATCTAAAAAGAAACAACCGCGACCTGCGTCCGAATATCACGTTACGCATATTAAAGATACGCCGAGCACACAGAAGAAGACGGATTTATTGTTAATAACACTACCCATGCGACAAGCAAAGGATGAAAAATTACGGATGTTGTGCGATTCCGGATCAACCATCTCGCTAATAAAATTAAAACAATTAAAGGGCGATACCCTCATATATGAGGATAAAATCGCGCTCACAGGCATAACCGGGCATAAGGTACACACCATCGGAAAAATGTACGCTACAATTAAAGTAGATGGACATAAAATAAAACATGCATTTTACGTTGTAAGAGACGACATTCCGATCGAATATGAAGGAATTCTAGGGATTGATTTCCTCCGACAACACTCAGTATCCTGCGACTACAAACAAAATCAACTAAAAATAGGAGACGCCGTGCTCAAATTCCATTCATTTAATAAAACCATTCTAAAACCGCGCAGCGAAACCATCGTAAAAGCGACAACGAATCAAAATCGGATAGGAGTAGTACGAGCAGAAGAAACAGCCCCAGGAGTCTATATCGGAAATTGTCTAGTAGAACCTAAAGATCACGCATGCCCCGTTAGTGTAATGAATACGACCGATACAGAAGTCGAGATACAAACGCCACATGTTGTTATCGAAGATGTAGAATACGTCCGAGAATCCGAAGTACACATTATACAAACGAGAACAAATTCTAAACCTACTTCCTCACGATACTCGCAAATTTGACAACTACTACGAACACAGCATTTAAATTCAGAAGAAAAACAGGCACTCTTACGGATATGCGAAGAATATTACGATACATTTCAGTTGGACGGAGAACCACTGACGTGCACCGCGACGGTAGAGCACGAGATAAACACGCGCGCCGATACCTCACCGGTAAACACGAGACCGTATCGCCTTCCGGAAAGGCATAAGACGGAAGTAAATAAACAAGTGCAAGAAATGTTAAAAAACGGCATAATCCGAACAAGCGCGAGTCAATGGAACGCACCCCTATTAGTGGTACCGAAAAAAGCCGATGCATCTGGAAAGCCAAAGCTCCGAATAGTAGTCGATTTTCGGAAGCTAAATGATCTGACGATAGGCGACTCATTTCCACTGCCCAACATCACCGATATATTGGATCAGTTAGGAAACGCCAAATATTTTACTACATTAGATTTGGCATCAGGATATCACCAGATACCGATGACCGAACGAGATAAAAATAAAACAGCATTTTCAACGCCCTACGGACATTACGAGTTTAATAGAATGCCGTTTGGACTAAAGAATGCGCCAGCAACATTCCAGCGATTGATGAATTCAGTTCTGACTGGAATGCAAGGACTAAAATGTTTAGTTTATCTGGATGATATCGTTATATATGGATCAAGCCTAGAAGACCACAACAAACGACTCAAGGAAGTACTACAGAGACTTCGAGAAAATAATTTAAAATTGCAACCGGATAAATGCGAATTTTTACGCAAGGAAGTGATTTATCTAGGTCACATTATTTCGGAGGATGGAATATCTCCGGATCCGTCAAAATTAACAGCAATAAAAGAATTTCCGACGCCAAAGAAAGTGAAGGATATACAATCTTTCATAGGACTAGCCGGATATTACAGAAAATTCATAGAAGACTTCTCAAGAATAGCCAAGCCACTGACTAAATTAACGAAGAAAACAGAAAAATTCGAGTGGACAATGGAACAGCAAAATGCTTTTGAAATATTAAAAGAAAAATTAATGACGACGCCAGTGCTAAAATATCCAGACTTTACTCAAGAGTTTATAGTGACCACCGATGCCTCCGACTATGCAATCGGAGCAGTATTGTCACAAGGAAAGGTAGGCAATGACCGGCCAATTGCTTACGCCAGCAGAATTTTATCGCGGGCGGAGCAGAATTATAATACAACAGAGAAAGAATTATTAGCAATTGTATGGGCCGTAAAACATTTTAGGCCATACGTATACGGTACGAAATTCAAAATCGTAACCGATCATAAACCATTAATCTGGTTATTTAATGTAAACGATCCCGGATCAAGATTGATCCGATGGAGATTAAAGCTCGAAGAGTATGATTATGAAATCATTCATAAAAACGGACGAGCGAATGCGAACGCCGATGCACTGAGCCGCAATGTAAAAAGAGACGCACATGAAACAGAAGAGGAGCGAGAAGTCCTCGCAATAGAAGAAGAAACGAACTCCGACGAAGAGAAAAAATATACGGAGGAAGAGAAGAAACAGATATTATACGAATATCACGATGCACCCACAGGAGGACATCAAGGAATCGAGCGAACAATAAAAAGAATCCGCCTAAATTATAATTGGCACGGATTAACAAAAGACGTCGAAAAATACATATCAAAATGCGAATTTTGCCAAAAAAATAAATTATCGCGAAAAAATAAAGTACCGTTAATAATCACGGATACACCGACAAAACCTTTCGAAAAATGCGCGTTAGATATCGTAGGACCGTTAACAATAACGACCAACGGAAATAAATATCTATTAACATTTCAAGACAATTTAACGAAATTCAGTAAAGCGATACCGATTCCAAATCAAGAAGCGAATACGGTCAGTAAAGAATTCGTTACAAAAATTGTTCTCGAACATGGAATTCCGGACAAAATTTTAACGGATCAAGGCACAAATTTCTTAAGCGAAATATTTAAAAATACATGCAAATTATTAAAAATAAATAAAATACAAACAACTGCCTATCATCCGGAAAGTAATGGCGCGTTAGAACGATCGCATCGAACATTAGCCGAATATTTAAGACATTATATAAATGACGACCAGACAGACTGGGACGAATGGATACCCTTCGCAATGTTCACGTATAATACGACGCCACATACAGCTACGGGATATACACCCTTTGAACTAGTCTACGGACACCAAGCCGATCTACCTACGGCACTGACGAGACCGCCTAAGCCGACATATAATTACGACGATTACGCGCAAGAATTAAAAGAAAGACTACGGGCAACAAATCAGCTCGCAAAAGAGCATGTTAAAGAAGAAAAAATTAAAGCTAAACAACAGTACGATAAAAATACTAGAGAAATAAAATTTAAAGTCGGTGACAAAGCATTAGTGTACGACGAGACACTCCGACGCGGACGATCTAAAAAACTCGAATCTTTATGGATCGGACCGTACACGATAATTGAAAAGAATTCAGACGTAAATTACACGATAAAAAAGGGGAGAAAAGCAATCCGCATGCACACAAATAAGCTGAAGCAGTTTATTGAAAATTAATAAGAACACTTACCCTACTCGTTGCGGGAACGACCGGGATAACGCATACGATCGAGAGCACGACGAAGAGTCGCCAAACTCGTCCGACCTCGACCTCCAGAAGGACGATCCCCGATTAAGGCCCGGCGATAAAGACCAGAGCCCAAAGGAAGTCGAGCGGGGTCCAACGCCCGAGAGGCCCTCAAGTTGCGGAAAGTACCCGCATCCGCAAGACGGCAGATATCCATCGCCGTCCAAAATAATGGCAAATTGTGCCAAGGATGTTGCACCACCTCACTCACAGTACGATGACCACTTACACAATCCACAGAAATCTGGATCGAAAAGGGCTCCGTACTTCGATATACGGCCTCACAAGCCCGCTCGAACGGATCGCGCGGCAAAGGAGGGCCGCACAAAGTAGAATCATTGCACGCCCTGCATACTAAATTAGACGGATTGGACACAGAATCCAAACACCAAAAACAGAAATTATAAGAGTCCATGACTACTACCGAGTATGTCATCAAACGAACGTCAATAGGAGACTGAATACTAAACGAAATGACCCGTCGAAAAGCATGCAGAAAAATCATCTCAGAAAAAAGATACTAACCGATAACAATGACACTCGCGGGATATCATCGCGAGAAATAAAACTAAAGTATATAATATTACAGGATACTCGTCAGCTGGAACAGCCGACGGACCGCGAGTCTCACGGAGTTATATGAAACGGACTCATCATATGAAATTCAAGAATTTGAATATAACCCGGGCCTATACTTTGAAAAAATTGGACAGCTATACTACGCCAAGGGAACATTGAAATTAGTAATCAAATTAGATCTAACAATATTAAACGACAGATACGAACAAATATTGAAGTATTTGCAACAAACAGAAACGATGTGCGATACAATGAGACTACAGAATCACTACCATCGAGACGCTTGCAATAATCTTGATATTATAGCGAAACGAGAAGCAAAATATCTAACAAACGTAATGACACAAATTCAAACAATATATAAACCACCGACTAACAGACGCAGAGGACTGATAGACGGAATAGGCTCGATAGCGAAAACATTGTTCGGAACAATGGACGCGAACGATGAAAAGCATATTAACGAACAATTAAATTTATTAGAAAATAAACAACAAACGCTACGACACGTGGTTCGAACTCAAATAAAAGTAGTAAATAATACTATAGCGCACATTGAAAAATTAGAAAATATAATAGATCGAAATGAGAAACTTTTACAAAAACGGGTAACGGTATATACTGAACGCGCCGAAATAAATGAACATTTTATAAAAATCACCGCGGTAATAACAGAGTTAATACGCGACGCGGAAAATACAATCGAATATTTAACATATATACGCAAAGGAGCAATGCATCCGAAATTAATGCCGATAGAAACGATTATTACACATTTAAAAGAAGCAACGCAACAATTACAACAAGGAATGTATTTCCCGTTTAAAATTCACGCGGAAGATTGGCTAGCGATAGAAGAATATACTAAAATAAGCGCGTTCTACGATAAAAGAAATGTTTATACCATATTGCGATTCCCATTAATTACACAACCGAGTTACGATATTATAAATGTAATTACATTCCCCGTACCGATGAATAATAAAATATTTACCGTAACCGAAATAAATAATAAAATAATTGCAATAGATAAGGAAAAATTAACTTATCTTAGAATAACGGAAAGCGATTTAAAAAATTGTATAGAAATAAACTCCCAATATACGTGTGAAAATACGATACCGATATATCGCATGAATCAAAATGCACCGTGCGAAATACAAATGTATACACTGTCACGACAACACAATTGTAACACACAATTGATAAGCTCGAAAAATGCGATCTGGACAACACTACGACAACCGCACACTTGGTTATATGCGACCGCGACCGACCAACAGATAACGATACAATGATCGACACGAACAAAAAAGAATAATTAAAAATACAGGAAAAATTACATTAAGAGGAAAATGTAAATTAACGACAACAGATATGACGTTACAGTCAATAAAAACAGTATACGAAACAAGCGTAGAAACCTACTTACCAGAAATAAATATCACGCTTCTACAGATATACAAGACACACGATAACGACACACTAGAAAACGTAACGCTACACCGAACAGAATTAATAAAATTAAAAAATAAACTAGAAGAATTAAATAATAATCTACAAGACAACGAACAGAACTTCTTTGTTCAAAAACAATTTGTTTATCCAATGGCTACAAGCGGAATCATAACAATAATTATAATAGCCATTGTAACATATATAATTATAAAAAATAAAAAGAGGAAAATAAAACGACCATCAGTCAGGATATACGATGAAGAACCACGTATATCTTACGGACTTCCAAGACCTATACTAAAGCGTAGTCTAAGTACGCGATTTTAGATAGTAAGAAACGATTATATCAAATATTATATACGGGAAAAATAATGTATTCGTTAGAATAAGAAAGGGTATAACTAAAGAAAAACGTTGTACCCCCGTTTTTCTTTTTTCAACGGGGGAGGGATGTTATAGCCCAAAACGGCTATAACCATATTATAATAGTATAATTATTAATTATTAAATATTATTTAACGTCTTCCGACTATAACTCGAAGTCGAGGAAGACGTATAAAGTTACGAGCGCAATCGCTGACAAAGCAAGCCACGCGCGGAGGCCACGCGTTCGCGAGACTCGAAGACCGATACGCCGGAAATGCAAGCAAAGAATATACGTAGCTTGCATCCGGGGTTTTTCCACCCAAAATCGAGCGACACGACCACCTATGGTCCTGTCGCTAAGCGATCCCCTCCAAAAAACTAATCGAACAGGAGGTGATAAAACTACCCACCTCGAACGAGCGCTAGGCAGTCCTAATCATAAAATCACACGAAGCAGATAAAATTATAAAACTATACCGTACCGTCGAACTTAATAAAAGTAACTACGAGACAGACAATTGTAATAGTTTTAATAATAGAGAACGTTCCAGCTGATCTCGCGACGGCAGCCGCGATATCAGGCACGTGAAGCAACTCTATACCGCGATAAGCCAAACAGTTGTAGAGCGAGAAAGAAAGGAAGAATTAAAGCTGATATCTTCAAATAAAAAGATTTTATTCAACTACGACTACAAGTTTGGTGCAAACGGAGAGAAGACCCTGAACGATCCCGAACTTCCCAGTTCTAATTTGGCCAACGATCCCCAAAAATCCCTGTGCTTCCACAGAGGCACAACAATATTTACATAAAAATATACATACTGCAAATATACATATATTTATATATAAAATAAACGTTCCACGTACATACTTTGCTCTCTTAATCCTAACAGGAGCTTGGGCAAGCTACTTGGAAATGGTGTCTGCAATTTCAACATCATTTACATGCTTGTATGTCGTACGAACAGCTTCTATAACAAAAAGTTATTATAAACATTACAATATAATTTGTATACACAGGATGTTTGTCACTTTATATATCGTATGTGTGTGTGTGTGTGTGTGTGTGTGTGTGTGTGTGTGTGTGTGTGTGTATGTGTGTATGTCAAATATTTAATTTTGAATTAGTGGAACCTAAAATTATATAAAAAATTAACTTACGTATAATTATTCTTGCAAGAGCTAAATCTTGAAAGCTTCTCTTATTAGCTTTCTTTCCAGTCCAGTTAAAATGTTGTGCAAAATCATCTGTCAGAGCTTTTTTTTAAGATGCTACGTAACATTATGTGCGCAGTATTTCCATATTTAAGTTTAAGCATACCAGTATTAACACAAGTAGTCTTTGAAAATAAAATATATTTTATGTAAATCTGTAAAAATAATATATAATTTAGATATTTAAATAATTAATAATTAAAGATGAAAGGACAAGCCCCCAATATAGGTAAAGATGCTTACCTGTTAGTTGAATCCCAAATATACGTATTACTCAGAATACTAGCGGAAGCAGCAACGAAATATAAAGAATATACTTTTGATATATTCACACTGTGTGTAGAATATCCTATACAATGAACCACACTATACAAATGTTTGGTGATATTCTCTGAAACAATATTAGTAAAAATATTTTAAATAATATTTTAAGTATTTTATATTTTAAATTCAGAACAAAAACATAAATATTTTTATCAAATATTTTAAAGTTCATATCTACAGCAAAATAGAAAATTAGAGAAAGCAAAAAATATCCACATAAAAAATATACGAACATATATCATAGATAAATATAATTTTTACTTTTGCGATCTCAATAATTTTAAGGTTATATAGGTTATTAACCTTAGGACATGCTATTCTATTATAATTAATTAATACATAATTTTAACAGTATATATAGGTCGCTATAATAAAACATAATATTATCAAAAAGCTCTTACCTTTTCTCGTACGCAACAATAAAAAATGTGAATCACGAAATACACGACAATCACAGATATGTGCAGCAAGACCGGTGCCTACTACACACGCACACAACGCGTACATGTGCTGCGCAAAGCGTACAGTGCAGCAATATAAGCCAATTTAAGAAAAATGTTTTAATGAAACGAACCATTTAGTATTGTTTATCGTTAACATCTTTCATGTAGAAATATTGCAAAAAATTATTTTTTATAATATTTTATTATTAAAATTATATAAAATTAGAATTTTGCAATATTTCCGAAATATTAATGTCATGTTGCTACAAGTGTGCTGGTACTTTGTGGCTCTATATTTCTGCAATGTCTTTGTAATGTTGCATTGCAATTTGCAACATTGCAATGTTGCTGCAATATAATTGCAATGATCTGTGCTGTATGGGCAGGCGCATGACTGGGTTTGCCGTGTTGCGGCTACTTCGGGCTGGCGGGAGAGCGCATCGGCCATCTGGTTCTGGGTGCCGCGTCGGTATTTGATCTCGAAGTCGTATTGTTGTAGTTCGATCATCCAGCGGGCGAGTCGGCCGGACGGGGCTTCCAGGCGTTGGAGCCATTTGAGGGACTGATGATCGGTCAGCACGGTGAATCGGTAGCCCTCCAAATAGTCCCGCATCCGGCGGATCCCCCAGACGATGGCGAGGCACTCTAGTTCGGTCGCGCTGTAATTTCGCTCGGCCTGGTTTAACGTCCGGCTAGCGTATGCGATGACCCGCTCTCCCTCGGCTAGTTGTTGAGTTAAGACGGCGCCCAGCCCATGTACGCTCGCGTCTGTCTGCAGGGTGAACGGCACTCCGAAATCTGGGCACGCGAGCACCGGGGCGGACGTCAGGGCCCCTTTGAGGCGTTGGAAGGCCTCGTTTTCGGTGGCGGTCCAAGTCCAGCGGGCATTCTTGCGCGTTAGACGTGTCAGCGGGGCGGCCAGTGCGGAGAAATCCGCGATGAGGCGCCGGTACCAGGAGGCTAAGCCCAGAAATTGTCGGACCTGCCGGAGACTGGTTGGCGCGGGCCAGTCGGCGATGGCGCTCACCTTGGCGGGGTCGGTGCGGATGCCGTGTTGATCGACGACATGGCCTAAGTATCGTAGGCTGTCCTGACAAAAGTGACATTTGTCTACGTTAAGCTGGAGTTTGGCGGAGCGTAGGCGGCGGAAGACCTCGGCCAAGTGTTCGAGGTGTTCCTCGAACGTCGGGCTGGCTATGACGATATCGTCTAGGTAGACCAGAACGTTGGGCTCCAGCTCTGGCCCCAGGATGGAGTCTAGGAGGCGTTGGAACGTGGCGGGGGCTGAGTGCAGTCCGAACGGCATAGTTCGGAACTGCATGAGTCCCTTCCCGGGCACGGTGAACGCGGTGACTGGACGGCTCTCAGGTGCCAGGGGGACTTGCCAGTACCCGTTCTTGAGATCGAGGGTGCTCAGGTACTGGGCGCCCCGCAACTTGCCGAGGGTGGCCGTTATGTGCGGCAGTGGATAGGCATCCTTCCGGGTCACGTCGTTGACTTTGCGAAAATCGATGCAGAACCGATGGGTGCCGTCTTTTTTTCGGACCAGTACCACTGGGGAGCTCCAGGCGCTCTGTGATGGTTCGATCACGCCCGTGTCCTCCATCTTGCGTACCTCGCGGTCGATCACGGCCTGCATGGCTGGGTTACGTGGCCGATACCTCTGTTTGATCGGCTGGTCGGTTGTCAGGTGTATCCGGTGCTCAATACGGTCGGTCGGTCCTTGTACGGTGGCGAAAGTGGCCAGTTCCCGGTTCAGGAAATCCCTCAGGCGGCGGTCTTCGTCCGTGGTCCTGGGCGTTAGTCCGGTCGAGATTTCTCCTACGGTGGGCACCGTACGGGTGGTGGCGCTTGGGGGCGCCGGTAGTGCCACCCCTAGTTTGGCCCATAGATCGATGCCGATCAACATCGGTCCGCTAAGGTTCGGCAGTACCTGGAACTGATGTAATATGGTGCGATCGATCGTGGCAACTGGCAGGTCTACGTAATCGGTACCGTGGTGCCGTCGGCTAGGTTGATCTGCTGGGTTACCCCCCAGTGAGGGGTGGCCGCAGTATTTTGCGCGTTTCGCCGTAGCTGGGCTCACGAACGAGACTTCGGAGCCGGAGTCTAGCAATGCCCATATGTGCCGGTCGAGCACTCGTATCTTTATATGCGGCCTAGGTGTAAACCTTATTCGGCTGGAGCGGGTCGGGCGGTGGCCGCTGGTTCCCCGGCCCGAAAGGCGTTTCCCGACGGCGGGTGGCAGTCGCGGGTGAGCACCCCATCTCGGCCACATCGGGAGCAGAACTTACGCGGCGGTCTCTTGCAGTCGAGCCGTGTGTGGCCTCGCTGCTTGCAGCGCCAACAGCATTCCTCTCGGCTGTAGGTGGCGGCGGCGACCGGTGAGCTTGGCATGCTGCGGGCTGGCGGCTGTTCCTCCCTTTGCCGACGCAGGACCCTCTCGTGCTCGGTCGCTCTAGCGCTCAACTCGGCGACGCTGGTGGCTTCTGTCGATCGAATGTACAGCTGGTAGCTGGAGTGTAAGTTATTGTACAGTAGTCGGGCCTTCTCCCGTGGCGTGTAGCCCCCGGCGCGCCTTAGCATCGTTAGCAGGTCCGTGGCGTAGTGGTCGAAAGGCTCCACCGGTTGTTGCCTCCGGGCCTGGGCATCTTGCCGCAGCTGGTCTTGGTAGTCCGGCGGGAGGTACTTTAGCTGGAAGGCGTCGCAAAAGGCATCCCATGTGGTCCAATCTTCGTGGTTGTTGCGGTACCGCAACAGGGAGTTCCCGCGTAGCATCTCGGGTAATCCGAGGAGGAGGAATTCGTCCGTGTAGCGGTAAGATCGTCTTAACTCCTCGATTCGCTCGATAAATGCGAATGGGTCCTTGCCTTCGAAGCATAGGCCCCATTTTCGGATTCGATCTAGCATTGCGGTCGGATCGGGTGTGGTCGTTTCGGTACGGTTGGTGATCGGCGCGGTATGGTCTAGGGTTGGCTCAGCATGGTCTGGGATCGGTTCGGGTCGTACCGGCGTCGTCTCTCCTTTGTCCGGCATGTCGGTGGTGTCGTGTTCGGGGAATAGCGCGGGGTTTTCGGTTACGAAATTTCGCAGTCGATGTCGCAACGCGTCGAGATTCCCGGTACTGTCGAGGCGGTGGGTGACTAGAAGAGTCACGAGCTGAACTTTCGTAAGTGCGTATATCCAGGAGATTTTCATTGGGCTGCGCACGCCAGCTGGAGTCTCTATTGGGCAGGTCCCTGTTCGGGCGCCATGTAACGCGGTCACCTCGCTCGACGCTCGGATCGGCTCGTCGGTGTCCGGGTTCGAGAGGAGGGGAGACTCAAGCTTACGAGACACAGTATAGGTAGAAAGAGATAGTTTATTCAGTTGAAGAAAGATAGATACCGCGTGCAGGGTCTGGATAGCGTGCGGTGAAGGCGGTCGCTAGTAGCAGGATCTGCGTAACGCGCAGGCGCGAAGCGATGGTCGCAAGGCGGTGAGAAGCGCAAGACAAGTGCGGCGTGCAAGCGTGCCTGGTTTTATTTACATTATTACGCGGACGGCGCGATTAGAACTAGAGACTTATTATTAACAGGCCTTATACCTAACGGACTTAGTACTAGACAGGGCTTACTACTAGCAGGTCTTATAACTAGCGGACTTATTACTAGACAGGTCTTATTCCTAGCATGCGCTTACAACTAGCGGACTTAGCACGAACAGGCCTTAAGACTAGGATGCGGTCACAACTAGCGGACTTAGTACTAACAAGCCTTATAACTAGCAGGTCTATGACTACGCGACTTAGAACTAGCGGACTTATCTCTATCATGCGGTTATATTTACAGCGCGGTCCATACATGCACTTATAAGCTACTGTCAGGTTAGGCGGTCAGGTATTGCCGGCAGGCTCGAGTGTCACGTCGAGCACCGCCTGAGCAACGGAAGTCGGTTCAACCCGACAGAGCCAAGTACAGCCTTGGCCCCAGGTAGAGGCGGGAGCCGGTGCAACCCGGCGGGGTCGAGGGCAACCTCGACTCCAGGAGCGCTGTAGGCAGGAGCCGGTTCAACCCAGCGGGGTCGAGGGCAACCTCGACTCCAGGTAGAGCATGTCGGTACAACCCGACGGAGCTGAGTTCAGCCTCAGCCCCAAGAGGTAGTAGGTAGCTGGTGAGATCGGTATCAGGAGCTGGTCGGGATAGGATCTGGTCTCGATGTCTCGGCCGGCCGGGCTTATATACCCGGCCGGCGTCCCCCACTGTGCGCCGGCGGTCCGGCGGTGGGAGTCGGTACCGCGTGGGGACCCCGCGAGAGAGACAGAGCGTGTCGGCGAGCGAGAGCGCATGCTGAGCGAGATGGCCTCTATCGAGCGCGAGAGCGCATGCGGCAAGCAAGATGGCGGCAAGCGGGACAGGTAGAGCTGGGTGGAATAAGCCCTGTATGACCGTAGTAACGGTCCTACCGTTACAAAGTATTTTTTTATTAAGTGCTTTTTGAGTTATTTTATATTTTAGTGACATATTTTGATATAAAAAATAAAATATCTCGTAAAATATTTAGTTTTCGATAATCTTACCGTAATACTTTTATGTACGGGTGGTCTAGGACACCCTGTATAATATAATAAATGTAATATAATATAAGTATATCTTTTGTCTTTCTCGTTGTAACAAGCCGCTTTCGCGAGGCGGGCGACGGATAACTCGGTCGGGATCCTGGGTTCGGGAAAGCGGTATCGAGACACGAATGCGTTGTGATGTTTGGTAAAATGTAGTTTATTTCGTGTAAATGTATGGTGGTACAACGTGAGGGTATGTGTAGGTGTGAGTGTAGGTGTAACGAGACGAGTGGCGAGTGCGAGTATTTACAATGTATATGTGCGCGGGTACGCAATGTCGGTGTGCGAGTACGGATAATGTATAGATGTGAGTATTTACAATGTATGTGTGTGATTACGAAATGTCGGTGTGTGAGTACGTATAAAGTATGTGTGCGAGTATATACAATGCGTGTGTGCGGTTACGCACGGTATGTGTGCGAGTATGCAACGCCGGGGGTGCATGCAATGCACCGTGATTGCGCGCAGCGCGATTCGCGATTTCGGGTGTTCGATCGCGTATCGATTATAAATCGCGCAGCGTAAATCCGGCAGGAGCCGTTAGCTGTCGGGTGGTCCTTTTCGGCCGCATCGGTGGGCGGTGGGCGGTCCTTCGACGCGGGAATCGATTTCGGCTGTCGATCGGTGTCGCGGTAGGGCGCAGGTCAGCCCTCGGCGCGGGACTTAGCGCTCCCGTATTAATGGCGCGTCCCGATGTCGTAATGGCGGTCGGGCCGTATTAGATATGTGTGTCTAGTGCGGTCGGTAGTACGTCAGGATGGTCTGTCCCCGTGTATATGCAGGAGTGCAACGGCCGACGAGAACACCCGTCGATGGCAGGGAACTCCCCACCACTAGAAGGTCGCCGTTGCACGCAGGTGGTCGGATTTTATGCGAGGTGTCGAGTACTCTCGACGGAGACGAGTACGCCCGTTCCCGTTTGCCTCTTTTAATCGGAATCGGAAGGATCGCTCTCGGAGATGCCGCAAACTCTCGGCGGAGGCTGGGTACACCCAACCCCGTTTTCTTTCTCGCTGAGCGGTTCAGGATCTAGGCGGTTTCCAGGCGTCTTACAGACTCTGGCGGTGCGGAAGATCTGGTCCCGATAATTAGAAACGCGCTCTATTTATACTAATTCTCCGGCGCGCGCGTCTGCGTAATTCGCGTATTGTTCTACCGGTACTATCTCGAAGCGGCGCGCGCGGCTCGGGTATGTTCGGTACAGGTCGGGTCGGTTACCCGAGCGCGTCGTCGATTCGAGATGTTTACGCGCGCCTAACGGCGGTTTAATAAGCGCGTGTTTCTATTATCGTTTAAAAATGGGCGCTCGGCGCCTCCGCATTTGCCCGACCGGTGTTTGTCGGGCGGCGGACTTCCGGCGGATCGGCGGCCGGGTACGGTACAGTAACGATGGGGGGATGCATCGTTACATCGTTACAACAGATACATAATTTGTTGACATATTAAATACATGATATTGTTGTGCCTCTAGCCGCTAAGGAAGAGGTCTTTAGGGATTTATACGCCCAAAGAATTAGGATCCACGCTCGAAATAAGACACTCCCGGACGTTAGGTATAAATTGATATATTTCACAGATTCTTGTACACTTTCACTTAGTCGCGATTATAATAGTCCGGCGCGATCCGTACGGTATATCGATACTGTTGATATGAGCGAGCGAGTAGCGAGCGTCGGTGCATCTCGCGCTTATTATATATCTTAGTTAATTAGGTCGTTGATTAGGGAGGAGTGTGGTGTCCCTGACCGGAGCATGTCTCGTGCTCCGCTCGTCAGCTGTCTCGTCAACTGCTTACTCAGCTTCCGAGAACTTGACCGTGTCTTACTTTCATTTTATTAATACTCCTTTATTCTTTCTTAATTACTTTTCCTTGGGCTCTTTCCCTGATTCTAATGCTTTGCTTTAGTCAGCTCTTTCTCAATCTTTTCTGTTCTACTTTACTTGTTTTATCTTTTAATATTAAGAAATCGGTCGGGTTACGACAATATGTTAACACATCTTACGGTAAAGTTGTTTGGACATACTTCCATAAAATAAATATTACAAATACAAAGGCGCTGGTGAGGAGCGAATGAAGTAAAAACATTTAATATTTAAGAAGAATAAGAACATATTACATACACTTTTACGCGGACTTCCGTTTCCGGTGCGAGATAGTGAGTGTGGACGAAAGAGCATAGCAGAGAAGTGTCAAAAAGAAAAAGTAGAAAAGAGAGAGGTAGAAGAGAGAGAGAGAGAGAGAGAGAGAGAGAGAGAGAGAGAGAGAGAGAGAGAGAGAGAGAGAGAGAGAGAGAGAGCGAGGAGTGTGAGCGGGAAGAGTGGAGTGAAGAGTGTACGGTGGAGTGGAGGCGCGATCAGCGAGGGGAGGGACAGAGTAGGAGGGGGAGAAGAAGAACAGAAGCATAGGAGGTTAGGGAGATAGTATTAGAGAGAGAAAGGAGTCACGTGGTAGGCGGCAGAAAAGAAGCAGGGAGTATATAAGCGAGATAGAGTGGAAACTAGAAAGCCAGGAGCGGAGAGCGGGAGCAGAGATAAGAAATACATAGAGTGGCGACCGAACAGGTAGAAATGGAGAACGTGCAAGGAGTAACCGAAACACATAGAGAAGAGGTAGGACAAGAGAAAGAGACAGTAGAGAGGGGAATAGTAGAGGAAAAGGGAAGGATTATGAAAGGGAAGGTGGGAGCGAAGGGGACAGTGAGGCGAGGAAGCACAGGGAATATAGAGAAAATGTGGAAAAGGAAAAGGGAACTAATGGAGGGGCTGGGAAGAAAAAGAGCGGAGGAAGAAATGGGGATAGCGAAGAAAGGAAAGATAAAAGGATCGCCGCAAAAAGAGTTAATAGAAGGGGGAGGGGGAGGAAAAGAAGAGCTGGTTGAGGGAGATGAAAGAGGAATGGAAAAAGGAAATGAAGGATGGAATACGGGAAATTAGGGAGATGCTGAGGGAAGAATTAAGAGGACATATAGGAGATTTGAAAGAGGAAATGGAGGGGTTGGTAAAGATGAGGTTAAACGAGAGGGAAAAGTTATGGGAGAGAGAAAGAGAGGATCTAAAGGAAAAGGTAGAAGGTTTAGAGCAGGAGATAATTAAGCTAAAATCAGGGGGAGAGGGGAAGAGGAAGAGAGGGGAGGAAAAAGGGGGAGAAATGGAAAGGAAATTAAAAGAGATGGAGAAATGGAGAGAAATGAAAGAAAGGAAGGAGAGGAGAAGGAATGTAGTGGTAAGAGGGGTAAGAGGGGGGGGGGGTAAAAGAAATAGAGATAAAGGTAAGGGAGTTAATACAAGAAGTAGGAATAGAGGCGGAGACGGAGGAGGTGAAATGTGTAGGGAATAGAACAGAGGAGAAGGGGACGGCGATAGTTAAAATAAAAAAAGTGGAAGGAAAGAAAGAGATAATGAAAAGGAGAAGAGAAATAAAAGATAAGGAGATAAGAATTGACGACGACTTGACATGGAAAGAACGGAAAATGAGATGGAACCTAGAGGAGGTAGCGAGATCCGGAAAGAGAGAAAGGAAAGAGAGTAAGAGTAAGTTATGGTAAGATTCAAATAGAAGGTAAATGGTGGAAGTGGGAAGAGGAAGAGGAAAGACTAAGAGATAATGAGGGGTTAATATGGAAAGAACAGGGGGAAGAGAAAGAGAGGGAGAAGGAGAAAAAGGGATAAAGAGAAGAAAGGAGGAAAATGTGGAGCAAGAGGGAGTGTGGAAGGCAGTCTTTTGGAACATAGCAGGAGTAGAAAAAAAGGATAAGGAGTTTTGGCAGAGGGCTAAAAGATGGGATATAATAGTTATGTTAGAGACATGGATAGAAGAAAAGAGATGGGAAAAAATAAAGGAAAGACTACCAAGAGAATTTACATGGAAAGCGCAAATGGCGAAAAGAAGAAATAGAAAGGGAAGAGCGAGGGGCGGGATGCTAATAGGGGTCAAAAAGAACATAAAGATAGAGGAGGAAAGGGAAGAAGAGGTGGAAGGAAGATTGGTATGTAAGGTAAGAGTAGGAGAAGAGATGTGGAGAATAATAGGCATATATGTGAATGGGGATATGGATAGGAAGCTAGAGAGTTTAAAAAGTTGGATGGTGGCAGGGGTGGAGGAGGTAAAGACAATAATAGGGGGAGACTTTAGTAGTGTATCTAGGAGAGTTCTAACCCAGGTCCTCTGAGGGGGGGGTGAGGGGCGAGGGAAAATCAGCGCAGGGGGTATGACGTCACGCGGGGACCGCGGCGAAATCGATGGGCGAGGGGTCCGCGGAGAGGGGGGAAGGGGACCGCGTCCTAATCGATAGGCGAGGGACCCGCTAACCTAACCGGTAGGCGAGGGGTCCGCGGAGAGGGGGAGGGGGACCCGCGGCGAAACTGATACGTGAGGGACCCGCGGGGAAGAGGGGGATCGCGGCGAAACCGATAGGCGAAGGACCCGCGGGGAAGAGGGAACGCGAAGGTACGATGCCGCGAGGAGGCGTGGGAGAAGGATAGCGTTTGCATGCACGTTGGAGAGAGATGGCGCGAGGCATGCACTTGGGAGAAAGAGAGATAGCACGAAGCATGCACGTGGATGATACGGCGTTCGCAAGGCGATGTGAGAGAGATAGCGCGAGGCATGCACGCGTGTAGGAGAAGAATAGCGTCCGCATTGGCGTGGGAAAAGGATGACGTTCGCGGGAGAAAGAGAAAGAGATAATGCGAGGCATGCACGCGTGTGGGAAAAGGAAAGAAGAAGGTGCAGAAATAATTGACATTTTTTTAAATATAATAATATTAATAATATTTATTCAAAATTTATGTGTTCGTTTAAATGTGTGTGTATGTGTGTGTGTAAAAAATAATAAAAATAATAATAATAATAAAAATATAATAAAAATATTTGCTGCAGGCTCCTTCTGAAACAGAAAAATACATATCTTGTTAGTATATTAATTTAATTTTTATAAATCTAATATAAATTTTAAAAAAGAAGATACTTATAATTAATTCTTTGACCTCTTGCTCGGAGGCTCGTCCCACGATTCTTCCACCACGTCTTCCTCGTAGGGTTCGAGCCCGAAGAGGCGTCTCAGGTCTAAATGGAGGCCGTCGGGACCGTTGTCCTCCCACACGTCCTCGAGAAACTCGCGCTCGTGCCGGCGCAGCGCTCGTACAAACCGCCGGTGTTCGAAATTTAAAAATCCAAGAATCTGGATGTCTTTCGTATATCGATACTATAAATAAAATCAAAATTATAATATATTATAATATACTATACATAGTAAATGTAACATAAAATAAAAAATGCTACTTACTCTCTGGTATACTATTAGATTCAATAGGGCTCTCAACAGCCCCATCACCAGATCGTGAGCCCACCACGACGCATTCGATCGGCCCCGTTGCAATATCAAGTCTATTAGTGACGGCATTTCGAATATTTTCACTTAAACTTTTCGTCACTCACTGCTCGAAACGTTATAACAGCCACAACAGGGCAGACATTGTCTCGATTAAACATTTTAGAGTAGGGGATGTATCAGTTACAAAGAACGCTTACCTTCTGCACATAATAAGAAGACAAATGGTAGCACGTTCCCGCGGACAATTGTCTACAAGTCTTTTAAATATGAATGTATTATTATTATTATAATATGTAAACCACTATCGAACAGCTTTGAACGGCTATCAAACGGCTTTTGAACGGCTTTGAACAGCTATCGAACGGCTATGAAAGACTATTGAACGACTATTGAACGGCTATCGAACGGCTTTGGACAGCTTTCGAACGGCTATCGAACGGCTATGAAAGACTATTGAACGGCTATAAACGACTATTGAACGACTATTGAACGACAAAACAATTATTTATACACCATTCAAATATTTAAAGTCTATGTGCATGTACTGAAATGTAACATCTGTAGTCTGATAAGGTGGCTGACGCCGCTATCTAACGTCACGTACTGAAATTTAATACTCATATACTGGGATAAGAAAGAGGAAAAGGGAAGAATAAAAGAGAATAAAATATATTTTAACAATAGTTTATTCTAAATAATGTTTGGGTGAATCTTTATGATGATTCGTCCACCAATTGAATATTTTAAATACATTTTGTAAAGAGCAATTTTTCAAATGTTTTTCACAGCGCATAGTATTAGTAACATCTAGCTTACTTAACGAAGTGATATCTTCATAGTCCGCATCCAAGGTCTCAATAATAACGTCGTTTCTCGCATCATCGTCAAGTATATCGGCCAGCCATTCTCGTTTTTCGTGTCCTTTAACGTACACGATAGGAGATGCTCCATCTTCCTCTTCCGCCGCACCCATCACAGCTCTCGTAATCAAACGCCTGGCGAAGCTGTATGGAACGTTTCCATCCTCCCATTGAAGTCCATGGCGATGTCCGATTAGCCATGAAGCTTGGCATCTCTCAGATTTTATAAGCGCACGCCATGGTACGGGACTTGCAAAAAAGTAGTGAGAAAGAACAAATCCATTTCTCAGTATTGCTACTTTCTTCACGACAAAGTTTCTCCCGATAATGAATCCTTGCAGATCCACAAACGTTGGCGCGATCATGCTGATAATATTACTGTACGATTGCAAGAACGATGTACGACTGCTGTCGATCGTCAAAATCTCAATCTTTATATATTTTTGACATTGGAGGGGATATTTGCTGATCTAGGTAATTTTACGAACTACGTTGGTCAATGGGCAATATTCAACAACGCGATCGTGCAAGATGAGACAATAGGCGGTGGTATTTGCCGGTATATCCTCCTTGCACTCAAACTCTAATCTCACGTCCACGGTGGAATTTTTGACAGACTCGTTTTGTCGCGAGCAATCGATAACCGCGAGAGGACCGCAATGTAAAAATTTTGAAATGTTTAATAGCACATCATCATTATCACATCCGTAATAAGATTTGCGAAAACGAGAGTACATATCGAACAAGAGGGCGAATCTATTTTTATCGAAATCTAAATTCAAATCATCGTAGGGATAAAATTCCGAGTTTAGATAGAGTTTAACGTTGGTCAATTTGCAGTCGTCGAATGTAGTAATATCTTTTGACACAGCATTTTTTCTGCCAGTCTGCAGCGCAAAGATCACGTATCGCGGCTTCTCCAGCTGAGAGGCGGCTTTCACAGTCCACGAATGCTTAGTCGTATTATGCAATAGAGGAAATTCGTATAGATCCCAAGAGCGAAAACTCATATTCAAGTATCGCCCGCTTTCCAACGCGCGTAGCAAGGATAGTTTATTGACCTCGCTCAATATTACATGAGGCATACGCCATTGTATCTTGAATAATTCGATATCAGCTTCAGCCGAAGCATGTCCAAATATGCAATTGTTGTCGTTGCGCGAACGTAACAGAATTAATTCGTGACGAGCGTTGATCACAACTCGCTTATAATCTTCGCAAAAACCAAATAGTATGTTTAGCGGCACGCAAAAATGGAAGTAAGCTTCAGCAGCATTATGCGACATATTCCACGCAGCATTCTCCAAGATTTTACCTTTCTCGGTTGTTAGAGAGACATAGTTTTTAATCGTGAAAGTTATTCCAACGTTTCTGTTGCGGTCAATCTCTACATCGTCGAGTTCATATCGAAGTTCATCAAACATAAACGCGACACAATTGTTTCCCAATACCACGCTTGCCCCTTCATCTACTTTACGCACCCTCAACTTTCCCTTGACGTATAGAAAACTTTCACATGGTAACGTGTACAAATCTTGATGTTGTATCGGTATCCGTATCTCGTCGCTATATCCAAGCATTGTGTTGGCGTATGGATTGTACGTATGAGTTTCAATCTTGACGATACGATCGTCAAAGATCGGCTCGCCTCCGATATTCAAGATGTCAATCATATCGTTCAAGTATTTCGTACGACGAATCCCAATGATTTTAAAAACTCGCGATTCAACGCGCTGAGCTTCTTTTTAGCGTAACCAGATATCTGATTATTGTCACCCGATACCGCAGTCACTCGTCTACTCGCAAAAATATTGGCCTTCGCAAAAATATTGTCACTCGCGTGCTCCGTGCTTTCGTTCAACACAAGCATTTCATTTGTCAAACGCTTTATTTTTGCCGCCGCCGTATATGCAATCTTACGGTAATTTCCTCTCCTCGAAAATCGAGCAAATGTCCTTCTTGATCAACAATGCGTATCGTTAAATCAGTAATGCTCCGTGCGACGATCGGTAGATAAATGATCTGTGCTGGCGTTTCCGATATCTTATATCCTGGCGGCACGCTCGGTGAAAATTCATGTATCGTGTGTACGCGCTTGTCATTGCTGTACGCGCCAGTGGTTACGCTGCATTCTATACGAATAATATTTACGCTAATAATATTTATCGGTACATCCGATTCGTGCCATTTCCGAGGCTGTAATATACGATTCGACGAGAATCCCAGCAACGATCCAACGTTGCCCGGTTTACAAAAATTTATTCTATAGACACATTTGATTTCACTTTTTAGCGTACTATGATTAGCGCGAAGCATTATTGGATATTCATCGTGTTCTTCACCATCAACAATATCGTTGGAATCAACTACGCGTCGATGTTGTAAAATTACACGTCGGAGATATTCGTTTATAGCGTGTAATTCGTACGATCGCATTAATTGCATATCGCATATCGCACTAATTCCTTGGGCGGTCGAAGATTTCCAAAACTATCGAAATACCACACGATCTCCCCTCTTTGCATACGCAACCCAATGAGTACCGAAACCATCGACGTCATCCAAATTGACGATACCGCTCTCATTTCGCCGTATACCGTTTATCGGTAAATTATTGCGCATGAAAACACCTCTAAAAAATTGTATATGCATACGTCTTGCAAGTTGTTCCAATTGTACATTGGTCGTTACACCGGCAGGCATTTTTATTTTGATGTTTCTTTTTTTTTTGGCCGCTGTTGAGAACCCTCGTCCGCGCTTGTATGGAGCGAGATAAAGTCCGTGACCTTCCATGGCGCGATTATGACGTTGCATTTCTTCGAGCTGACGTTGCGCCGCCTTGCTATCGTTCACCGCCTTCGCGATTCCCGCTGCTCCGCCAGCCAATGAACCGAAAACTCCCAATAATAGTAAAATGGGTAAGATGCCACCGCGCTTCGCTATAGGAAGTATTCGTTTTTTCGCAGTCTTTTTCTTCATCGATGATTTTTTTGTTTTCATCGAGGATTTTTTTGTTTTCATCCCCATACCGAATTTTGTCTTTGCTTTCATAGCCGCCCAAACTGCTGTAGCGGCTGCTCTTTCGCCAATAGTCGAATCTCTCGCGGTAATACGTATTCACGCTTTCGTGGCGAGTATATTATCCGCAACGTGTCGTTGACCGAGATCGTTGCTTCCAGAATAAGCTATGTCATGCTCGCGACACGCGGCATCCAATGGATTGATACTCCGATCGCCTCTAGCCAATCGCGTTTCTAAATGAGTTCCCGGTCCGCAAAACTGATAGCCTGAAATATGTAATTCGATAGGGAGTGCGTTTATCGCACGATTTAACAAACCACCACCTCTTATAATTTTTGCTGGCATTTGCCACAATCTTTTATTAACGGTGTTGGACCGTCTAAATGTGTTTGTTGGCACGGCAAATTATAATGTCGCGTGCATTGACGATACTGTTGAACCTCTGAGTCAGCTTTTATATGTTCGGGAAGCTTGTCCCACAATTGTTCCACATAGCTACCAAAGTCTCGCAGTAAAACAATCTTGGGGATAATCTGTAACTGCTCGGTGGTAAGCTCGATAGAAGAAGAAACATTTTTGAGACTGAGTGGTTTCGATTCGGTGCGCCTCTATAAACAGGGCCCCGATGACTCATTTTTCAAAATCTGATTTGAGATTCGCGAGAGCAAACAAGCGGTTCGCGCGACAAGCGACGATAATCAAAGTGATAAATTTTGACGATAAAACACGAGTAATGTCCGAGAAAGACATTCGCAAGCATGGAAACATGTTGCCGACTACTATACGCGGTATCATTTGCGGTCCTTCGACTTGCGGTAAAACTAACGTGTTGATAAGTTTGATAGAAAGTCCACACGGTGTACGTTTCGAGAATGTGTACGTATACTCGAAATCACTTCAACAACCGAAATATCGATACTTGGAAAATTTGCTATTATCGATCGATGAAATTGGTTATTTTACATTCTCAAATAATAGTGATGTTATTCCACCGAGCGAGGCGCTTCCGAATTCCATTTTTATCTTTGATGAGGTGGCATGAGATAAGCAAGATACGATAAAAGAGTACTTTGCAATGGGTCGACGCTCGAGCGTCGACTGTTTCTATCTTTGTCAAACGTATGCCAAGATACCCAAGCATCTTATACGGGACAATGCAAATTTAATGATTTTATTTAAACAAGATGGTACAAACTTGAAACATGTATACAACGATCATGTAAATACTGACATGTCTTACGACGATTTTCGCGCATTCTGTCAGAAATGTTGGCAACACGAGTATGGATTTGTAGTGATCGATAAAGACAGTTTACAGACTAATGGACGATATCGAAAAGGATTTAACGATTTTGCAATACCGTAAAGTGGTTCGTTGCTATCGATACATCGATCGAGCAACGTCTAAAAATTTTCGTCCGAGCGCAACATGACGACGATGATTGACAGTGACGATCGTGAGAAGATTGCGAGAGAGATTGTAAAAACGAGCGAATCGATCCGCAAAAAATATCGTTCTTTAAAAACTGGTCAAATGGAGGAAGATGTCGCATTGGAGAGGCACTTTAAACCAATTATCGAACCTCTAAAACAACTTGTCGAAAATACAATCAATGTGGAATCTAATGAAGCGAAAATCGAACCATCGAGTATGCTCGAAGACAAGCATCTGAAAAAAGAGTCTGGAACAAAGCGAACAAGGTCAAATATATCATTGAACGATTCGCTAATAACTTCTACTCCAAATCAATCAAAACGTAAGCGAATGAAACAATTATCGAATGTGGTTACTTCTACTCCGATAAAAGATGTACAATCGAGTCAAATATTGTACGAAAGATCGTCTCCGTATGTGGAAGAAATTTTCGAAACCACGCCTGAAACACTTGTGACGTCGGTTCAATATCAATTACAAACGTCCGAGTGTCAAAATACATTGCGCACACATCTGGGTCCACTAGGGCAAAAATATGTGGGAGCTATTTTGAGTCAAGATAAAAATAACAGTATGGATTATGTTTACGGTGTTAAATTTTGCAACGAAGGAATGATGCTTGGTGATAAAATTTTTGTTGTGGTTAAAGATGACAATATAATTATCGATGGAATAAGATACGTGGGAACACCAGGTCTCTACGAGTTGATTTTCAAGAGAATACCCGACGGTGACGTATACAATGACGATGATAAAATTAAATACAAAAATATATTACTGGCGACAAATGCGCATAGACATGGCAATGATATGCGTAATCCAGTATTAAGTAACAAGGGATACAATTATAAAAATATAATAGCGCCATTAATCTCTATTAAAAATATAATAGCGCCTGGAAAAAAAGCTGGAAGAGGTATAAACATACCGCGCGCTATGGCGTTAAACGATAATAAGATCGATTATGTGCATTGGAATGATCCCAACGAGTTGGTAGATCGCTTGCGATTGCTGGAAGCTTCGCGTCAAGCCGGCAACAATGCCCACGACAATGAAATATTATCAATTATCGAGGAACTTTACGAAGCTGGCCTTATTATAAATTAATCTATGCGTCGGCGAAACGAGTCAGTCTGTCATTATTGTTTGTATCGAAATGTCGATTAATAAATTTGGATTATCGTTGGGAACACCGAACAATTCATACTATCAATGGAATGGATTACTAAGAAATTACGTGCGCGATAACGCTCTGTGTCAGACAGCCTCCGGCTTTGATGCAAGGTCGCGCAAGATGCGACGCGTAGCGCAACCGAAAGATGATACTGATGCCGCAAACAAACAGTACGTGAAAATACGTCAAGCTTTCGGAGGACAGACAGGAAGAACTTGAGAACAAAATAATCACGCTCGAGACGAATGTGCAAACGCTGCAAATAATGATGGATGAGATGCAGAAAATGCTTCGGTATGCAACTCACGCGCAGATTACATCTAATTCAGCGCAGGAGAAGAAAGATATATAAAGAATATATGTGGAGGAATTATTTCATTATTGCAAATTATGCCTCGATCAAATATGTCGCAAAAGACCTCTGAAAAACAGCTGCTCGTGGAAGAATTGCATGCTCCAGCGAGAAAAAATTTCCCACGTAGACGTGTCATAGTACACGGATACGATGATCTGTGGCAGGCGGACGTGGTCGAGATTCGTCCATATGCACGATTCAGCAAAGGCTACAACTACATACTCACAGTTATCGATGTGTTGAGCAAGTATGCGTGGGCTGTAGCGCTCAAGAATAAGAGTGGAAACGAGATGTCGGATACGATCGCAAAGATAATTCGAGACGATGGAAGATGCCCGAAAAATTTTCAAACCGACAGAGGAAAAGAATTTTACAATGCAAATGTACAGAAACTCGTGAAGAAACACAGCATTAATCATTATTCGACGTACTCTGTCATGAAAGCCTCGGTAGTGGAACGATTCAACCGAACGTTAACGAACAATATGTGGAAAATGTTTACGCTTAATGGAAATTACAAGTGGATCGACGTGTTGTCTTGGCTCGCTGGAGAGTACAATGCGCGAAAACATCGCACTTTCGGTATGAGACCTATCGATGTTACCCCCGCGATCGCCGATAAACTTTTAAATACGGTATATAGCAACGTAAAGATTGCGGCACCGGCAAGATTCAAAGTAGGCGATCCGGTACGCGTGAGTAAAGTCAAGACCATCTTTAAGAAAGGTTACACGTCAAATTGACCGAAGTGTTTAAGATCGTTAAAGTGCAGAAAACTAATCCCGTGACCTATGTACTCAAAGATTCGCGCGGAAATCCCATCGCCGGCGGATTTTACGAATACGAGTTACAACGCGTTGCTAATCCCGACGTACATCTCGTGGAAAAGATGATACGCAAAAAGGGTGACGAGATTTATGTGAAATGGCTGGGATTTGATGCTACACACAACTCTTGGATAGATAAAAATAATATATTATAAATATGTTAATAATAATACATAATAATATTTTACAAATATAAACAAAATTGTAAGCTTTATAAAATATACATATAATTTACAATAAATATACATATAATTTTTATTTACAATAAATATACGAAATTTTTTATTTACAATAAATATACATGATTTTTATTTATAACGGTATTTTGTAATGTCCCCACGGTAGCGTGTCGGTGGTTTCGGGTACGATATACCGCTTGTCATCGTACGGACTTAGAGCAATTTTTGTTTCGCGGATGGTGTATACTTCGTGTAATTCAGATCTAATACAAGACTGCTGACGCGTCATTTCAATCTCTTCGTTCAAACACCGCGTGTAATCGTCGAACGTTATCGTTCTCGCGACGACGTTACTCTTGACGCCTTTTACTTTTTTCGTGTCTTTCTTACCATCTACTCGCAACGCGTACATTTTTGCCCTAAGCCCGACGAATTCGGTCATGATGGCGCCATTATTCTCGTCCTTCATTAAACCCGTTATCTTTTTATTCGGGAGCGGTATACCGTACACATTGTCCACCGCATAATCGCTGGTATCGAATCTGTCGACGTTGCGCTTTATATTCTCATATACATCGTCACACTCTATGTGATATATGAGACTGTCGGTGTCGGTGTACATGACTTTACATTTCTCTCGATACATAGGTACCATATAATCGTGGTGAAACTCGTCATGTCACAAACATGTCTTGGATATGTCGAGTATACACATACCCACGTAGATTGGTTTATTAAATTTAACTTCGAGATTGCGCAATTCAACGGCGATCAGATTCTCCGAAAACACGCTTCTACTATGAAAATTTGGTTTTGCGATCATCGCCTCTGCGCCATATCTTCCATCCCAATGTGTCACGAGCTTAATATTAACGTGATTGCGCACATTTTCCATCGTTTTGCCAAATACCGCATTATTCATTAATTTATATAAATTTTTTTCAAAATCATTCTTCGCGAGTGTTCGGAATTGTGTATTGAGTTCGATATAACTGCGAAGCCATGGAGATTGCGAAAACTGTAATATTCGATGTATTTTTGTAACTCGAAGTCCGTGTCGCGTGCATTGCTGCAGGTTGCGGTAATGTATTACGTAACGTTTCTTATCATATAAGGTTGCGAGCAGCTTATCCTGCCGCTTACCAGGTGGTTTGTCGCGTGTCGGGCAAAACGGTAGGTCGGTGTGCGCATCGTGAACGCGTTGCGGATACTCGAGATCGACTTCAAGGATGTAGCCTATAGGCGAATCGAGCGCGATCGATGATGTATCAAAATCGGATACGTCGACCCATCGAAAATCTGCATAGGGCACAGGTTGACACATTGCCCATCCGTACAAATTATTTACATCAAAATACGTGAGATATGATGAAGGTTTCGATGGATCGTACGATTGCATATACTTGTTATTAGCATGTGCGTATCTCTTGGAACATTGACTCAAACCACCGCGTATTCCGCGTTCGATAAATAAAACCATGTCGATATCCGTAAGCAATTCGAATGTAATATTCGTACGCTTCAACATGGCGTCCCACGTGTATCCGGGAAGAGCATAGTAATACGCGGGATCGAGACCATAACTTTTAATACAACTTTCGCGGAAATTTTCAAAAATATCTGCTAATAACAAGACATCAATTTTGAGATACAAATCGCTATATTCACCCAGCGTTCGAATGGAGAACCGCTTCCAGACGTTCTCGGCGTGTGCGTAATCGCTCTCGGATATTGTGTCACCGGTCAAGGAACTGTAAAATGATTCGCGCGGTGGTAAACACGTATCTTGCAACCTGTCGGCGCAGTCAATATATTCGTACAGAAAGACGCCCTTCCGTGTTAATAAATTGAAATTGTCACTTGGTAAATTTTGAAATTCAGATTTTAAAATTTTGAGTTTGTCTTTATTCAAGAATGATGCCAATTTATAGAGACTAGCTGTGAGAAATTTATACGAATCGATAAAACGCAATTTAATATGATTTTTTGATTTCTCTTCGGCAAGTTTAACATTTTTCGTAAACGATATATATTTTTTCTTTGTTATTGGAAGTAACTCGATTTCCCCTTCGAACGCTGTAGCTATTTCCATGATAATAAAATGTGCGTCGTAACCGGATAAATTATGAAAAACTATTGGAATGCAAAAAAATCTTTATAATTTAAATTGCAATTTAAATGCGCGGTACCTCTGTATCGCCCGGTCAGATGGCAATGATTGCGTACGCGTGTATCGTCTTGTACGAATGTTTTTTCGCATATGTGGCAATGCGTCGCGCTGTGAAATTTTTCTCAATCATCGGATGTTAAATTTACCATGGGGACATTAGCTGATAAAATACTTTTTACACGCAGTGCTAAATTTTTAAGTTCTTCGACGAACCATGACATGCAATCGGTACCGTGACGAGAATGATACGCGGATAACGATTCGTCGTATGAACAATGTACATAATATGCTATGCTAAATACTTTGTGATGTTGGTAGTTTCTCTCTTCCTCCGTCTTCTCTAAAACGCACTCCAGATCGGCGTATACGACGAAAGGAAGCCGCTCTTTCCGATTATAATTGTTGAACGTGAGCCACTTGTCCTTATCGCTCGGTAATCGGTTAGCGCACTCGTTCATCTCTCGACAGTCCACCGTATGTGATTGTAATTTGTCATTCGAATCAAAGTAGTGCAAACATCTGTAAAAAGAAATACTTTTTTATTTCTTGTTCAATTATTTCTACAATGTGATTTATTAAATATATACGTACCGATCGCAGATATATTTTTGACCATTATGTTTGCTCAATTGCGAGCTCACGAGTCTGGATAGATTCTTGATCCACGCGAAATGTCCAACGTTGTTGTCTTCCACGTACAGCAGGTTGATGTGTTTGTCTCTTTTTAATTCACTCAGACGTATCGGGACAATGTTCTTTTCCTCGATACTATATACATTGATTGAGATATCGTTGGCAAGTTCAAATTTTTTAATTTGGTCCACAGTCACTGGAAACTCAATGTCCTGGAGATTCATTACTGTCGTATAATGTGGATACGAAGATTCCCGATCCACTTTCAATTTAGCTGGATGTAGAGCGGCGACCACAGACCACGCGAAACACGCATTGTCATTAGATTGCACGTTGATCACCGCTCTCTTCATCATTATCGCTTGCGGTAATTTTATATGACATCCCGCGCACAAAGGATTATATTTATTTATATTTACAGTTAAATCGAGTATTCGCGACAATGCCCACCCGCTATCGCGTTCCTGAAATTCTTCGAGCGATGCTAGAGTGGGCTCGACAACGCGCTGCTCGTACCATTCGCGTAAATCGGATGTGCGAAAGAGTTCATAGTTTCTCGTATTGATACTTTTATTTGCGCGTTTATCACCCGTCACTAATTCACCATTGAACAATGTATTAATTTTCACCTTAAAGTGTTTTTTCATCACAGTTTGCACGTGTTTGAGCACAATGTCTTTGGCATCCTCGAAAAATTGACGAGGCTCGATGTGATTATGATTTATAACCGCACCAGTCAATATGCGGCTCTCGAACGCCGTATCGATCTCTCGCCAAATCAATCCGTGTTGCCGCGTACTGCATCCTGCACCCGCATGTACAAAACGCTTGCGTAACGAGTTCTTCAATCCCTCGAGTCGCGCAATTCGGGCAATCAGCGATTGTCGAATCCCGATCGATAATCGTGGACGTTTGATTCGGCTTTGCTCTTCCACCGATTCGATATATTCGTCGCATCGTTAATCCCACGCAACATACTCCTCTATCGAATTTACCCTTGCAGATTGCTCACGCAGATTTCGTTCGGCACTGTTCTCCGCCATATTTCCAGGTTTATGCCAAAAATTTTGCTAACAAGATGCGCTTATTAGTAGCTCTTGTCTCGGAACTCTTGGCGAAAATACTGACAGGGTATGCCTCTTTACCATGATTTTATATTCTATCTTGATGTCTCTTTCTATCATGTGTATCAACTAAATCTTTATTTCGCGGTTTGTCACGTACATTTTGACTAATGTCGATTATTGCATTTTTTTGTCGTCTAGAGATGATGTCATCTCAGCCAAGATGCATCGCGAAAGTTTCAAATTACATGCTGCTGTCCAAGTATGTTAGCGCAATTTACGCGTTTGAATTCTGATATCTTGGATGATGTCATCGCGAAGCAGCCGCACATCGGCGCTTGAAAATTTTATATTACGTTGCATTTTTTGTGCATTCCGCTTCACGATTTTTGTCATGTTTTGACACGCGCGTTTGAATTCTGATATCTGGGGTGATGTGATCGCGAAGCAGCCGTACATCGGCGCTTGAATAGAAAAATTGAAAAAATATCGCGTCGGCAATAATCCCCACCACATTGCAATTTTGCAACGCTAATACATATTTTAAATATGTTTAGTACGTTCAGTATTGCATCGGCCACTTGTGTGAAAGATTTATATAAAAATGTATCCCACTGAAGGAAGCCGCATGAATTACTACGTTCCGATTCAAGATGCTGATGAAACTTCATCGTGTAAGAAGAAGAAATGTAACAAGTAAGTTTTAATTAACTTAAAGAATTTTTATACTTTTTAAATATTTTTTTACACCTTTTAAATATTTATATAAATAATATTGTTTTTACTCCCTAGCATTTCATCCGAGCCTCGTCGTGCGGTTCGTATACTCGGAAAACAATACGCCTTAACCCCGACGTCATACAAATATTTGGACATTGGAATAAACGTTGGAGCTGTATCTTGCGTGGAATTGGTTCTCGGTGATAATCGGGGCAATCAAATAATATTGCCTTTTGAAACGTGGAAATCGCTAATGCAGAAACGTGCGGACATTGAACGGCTTCTACAATCGACTGAAATCCCATTGCGGATTCGAGATTTGACATTCGAAGTGGTTAAAATATCTGATGCGAATATTATAAAAATAGGATTATCCAATAATTCTTTATATATGAAACCGCTAACTCTATTCTATTTATTCGATTTTGAAAAATGCATAGATCATATGTATTACTGGTTATGCGAAAATACGCATATTGTAAATGAACAATTCAAACAATTCGTAACTGTTTTACAACAGAATAATATCGCTAATGTATGCGACGCTGCAAAAGCAATACGTGAAAGTGATATGTTTAACAGCGAATCACTCATAGATTGCGAGTTATTGACATGTGCCATAAATAATATTCTTCACGATGCTTGTAATAAATAAGTTATTTTACTATTTATCTGTGAATTTAATTATTTAACCCATCCTTTATGTATGAATAAAAACTGTGTAATAGATATGCACAGTCTGCAAAACTTAAATCTTTCTCTCGACATACTCTGCTTAAGATGTAGAAAAATGATGAAGTAGATGAGACGTGATACTCCAGTTAGAAGGAGACAAAAGATATGAAATTAAAATATATATAATCGAGAGGAGTGTGCAACGTTATAGTACGCAACCGTCTACGCCCTTACGACGATCTTAACAATATGTGTTATGGCTGACGAAGAAGTTATGGTTATTGATGATGACGAGGATGTCATTCTCGAAGATGACAACTTGATGGCATTTGAGAATTTGTTGGACGATTCATCAGACGAAGACCGCGTACTTTCGGAGGATTCCGATTACGATAGTGACTGCAGTATTGATATTACGGAGGACATAAAGCAACGTACTTTAAACCGAGTTGAAATAAATAGTTCACGTGCGGTGAAAATGTGCTGTATATACTTTTATTATAAAAGTGACGTCAACGAAAAATTTTGCACATACTGTTTTATGCGAATTTCAGACTTATTTTCGAATATTCGTGTTGTGCGAGAACATGAAAGTGCAATTTATGACCTAATCCTGGGATCGTCTTGCGCAGAGTGTAGAAAACCGCTGTATCAGATAATGCCCTGCAATATGTGCCCAATTTGCACTGTATAAGCTGGACAAAACTTGTGTTGTGAAAAAGACGAATAGGAAATTGTAACGATACCGTTACTAACGGCCTAGCGGGCCGATCCATCGCGCGCTTTTCGAGGCTCGGCGCTTATGGCGTCCCTAAGCTCCCACACCCGTGTCGCGGCCCCACCGTAGGGACCACCCCACCACACGTTGAATCGCGCGAGTGGGAGGCCAGCCGCCGGTATATAAGGCGCTCCGGCGAGCGTAGCGTTACCAGTTCCCGATCCCGATTCCTGTCTCATACAACTCTCCGGATCCTGAACTACCTCTCGCGTTACACCAGGCTACGGGCTTCCCGTAGTTAGGCCGGGCTTCCCGGTTGCTGGGACGGCGCACCCTGATACCTCGCGTTACACCGGGCTACGGGCTTCCCGTAGTTAGGCCGGGCTTCCCGGTTGCCGGGACGGCGCATCCTGATATCCCGCGTTACACCAGGCTACGGGCTTCCCGTAGTTAGGCCGGGCTTCCCGGTTGCTGGGACGGCGCATCCTGACACCTCGCGTTACACCAGGCTACGGGCTTCCCGTAGTTAGGCCGGGCTTCCCGGTTGCTGGGACGGCGCATCCTACTAGTTAATAAGTTCGCACCGCGTTTACCGTAAGACCGCTTGTAGATATACCGTGACCCGTTTGTATGGTAAGACCGCTTTGGTCCCCGCGCTCCAATAGCTTCTAGTACCGCTTGTACATGTACCGCGACCTGATAGTTTGTAATACCGTTGTACATATACCGCGACCTGTTCAGATTATAAGACCGCATTGTACATACCGCGACTGTAAATTAGAGAGTCCGTTAGACCATAGGATTCACGCCAGTGTCGCGCCGTTTCTATCATCACACCCGGCCTTCCAACTACTGCAGAGCGTCAGTCCTTTTAAGGATAGAACGCCGAGAACGCCGACGCCTCGTCCTTTTAAGGATAAGGCAGCCAGGCCGTTGGAATTACAGTGAAGGCCCCGCGACACCCCGTAGAGTTTAAGATCTGTACTGTACCGCAAATAATAACAGTAGTTTAATTGCATGCGAACACCGCGAATGCAGAACACGGCCACTTGAGCCACGCTCGCTTCCCGAGCTCCACGCGCAAACTCTGTACGCACCGTGCTTGTACGATGCCTTGCGAATAACAACCGCTCACGCGTGAAACTCTGTACGCGCACCGTTCCCGCATGTTGCTTCGCGCATCGCTTTGAGTGTTAAATGTCTTTCGCAATAACAGCTTGAATAAATAGACTTGTTTAAACCGATAATACAAAGGTAAAGTAGGTTGGAGTTTCCCCCTTCTCCCGAATCCTGGCACCGGCGAGCCTTGATCCGCGGCGTACGGGAAAGGTGGACCGTTACATGGCGCCCGAACTGGGATTTTGATATATAAAATGCAGCTGATTGTCTCGTTATGAACCGCATTGAAATACTCGAAGAATTAATTGTAAGTATCTATTTTTTTAAAATTTTATAATATTTAAATTCTTGTACTAATAAGACTTGTATTTTTTCTGTTTCAGATGGAGCGCCATCATATTATCATTATTATTCTATATCTTTGTATTTTTTATATTTTTGTTATTATTATTTTTATTATTATTATTATTTTTATTATTATTTTATTATTATTTTTAAACACACGCACGCACGCACGCACGCACGCACGCACGCACGCACGCACGCACGCACCGCACGCACGCCCACGCACGCCCACGCACGCACGCACGCACGCACGCACGCACGCACGCACGCACGCACGCACCGCACGCACGCCACGCACGCACGCACCCGCACGCACCCGCACGCCCACGCACGCACGCCCCCCCCCCCCCCCCCCCCCCCCCCCCCCCCCACGCACGCACGCCGCACGCACGCACCGCACGCACGCCACGCACGCACGCACGCACGCACGCACGCACGCACGCACGCACGCACGCACGCACGCCACGCACGCACGCACGCACGCACGCACGCACGCACGCACGCACGCACGCACGCACGCACGCACGCACGCACGCACGCACGCACGCACGCACGCACGCACGCACGCACGCACGCACGCACGCACGCACGCACGCACGCACGCACGCACGCACGCACGCACGCACGCACGCACGCACGACGCACGCACGCACGCACGCACGCACGCACGCACGCACGCACGCACGCACGCACGCACGCACGCACGCACGCACGCACGCACCGCACGCACGCACGCACGCACGCACGCACGCACCACGCACGCACGCACGCCCACGCACGCACGCACGCACGCACGCACGCACGCACGCACGCACGCACGCACGCACGCACGCACGCACGCCCCCACGCACGCACGCACGCACGCACGCACGCACGCACGCACGCACGCCCACGCACGCACGCACGCACGCACGCACGCCACGCACGCACGCACGCACGCACGCACGCACGCACGCACGCACGCACGCACCGCACGCACGCACGCACGCACGCACGCACGCACGCACGCACGCACGCACGCACGCACGCACGCCACGCACGCACGCACGCACGCACGCACGCACGCACGCACGCACGCACGCACGCACGCACGCACGCACGCACGCACGCACGCACGCACGCACGCCACGCACGCACGCACGCACCGCACGCACGCACGCACGCACGCACCGCACGCACGCACGCCACGCACGCACGCACGCACGCACGCACGCACGCACGCACGCACGCACGCACGCACGCACGCACGCACGCACGCACGCACGCACGCACGCACGCACGCACGCACGCACGCACGCACGCACGCACGCACGCACGCACGCACGCACGCACGCACGCACGCACGCACGCACGCACGCACGCACGCACGCACGCACGCACGCACGCACCGCACGCACGCACGCACGCACGCACGCACGCACGCACGCACGCACGCACGCACGCACGCACGCACGCACGCCACGCACGCACGCACGCACGCACGCACGCACGCACGCACGCACGCACGCACGCACGCACGCACGCACGCACGCACGCACGCACGCACGCACGCACGCACGCACGCACGCACGCACGCACGCACGCACGCACGCACGCACGCACGCACGCACGCACGCACGCACGCACGCACGCCACGCACGCACGCACGCACGCACGCACGCACGCACGCACGCACGCACGCACGCACCACGCAACGCACGACCACGCAACGCACGCACGCCACATTGTATTATATACACAATTATTGAATAAATATTATTATTGTTAAAATATATTTTTATTCTCTTTTATTCTTCCCTTTTCCTCTTTCTTATCCCAGTATGCGAGTATTACATTTCAGTACATGAGCATTATGTCCACAAAGTGCTTGACAACGAATGAAGAACAGTGTATAAAAATGTTTCGCCTTAATCTGGTAAGTAGTGTTCAGTATTTACGTGTGCGAGATTATGTGTGATATTTATTAATATTATATATTATATTTCAGTTCGTGTAAATTGACGTCATCCACCGCCGATACATGCGGTGGATGAGAGGCAATTTTCGGTGGGTACACGCCAATTTGTGGGGCGACACCCGAGAGGCCCGCGAGTTGGCGAACATTCACCCTACGCAATATGAGGACATTTTCTGTTTGCGGCCGCTTTTTGGGCTTGAGCCCTATGAAGAAGAGGAGAATTGGGAACCTGAAGAGGCGTGGGAAGAGGAAGAGGAAGAGGAGGATTGGGAGGAGGATTGGGAGGAAGAGTTTGCGGCCCCAGGAGGATAATGTAAGTATCTTCTTTTTTAAAATTTATATTAGTGTTACGTCCTGGCGACTCCACGATTCCTTCCTTCCGCGAAGTTGCGGCAATGATAATCGATCGGTGATAGAAATGAGTCGTTCGGTAAATAGAGCATTTTGCGTCACACATTCCTTAAACATTTAGTCACTTATCAATATCTATATCTACGAGTAACCGTGAGGAAGACGCGACGAAACCGCGCCGGTCGCCGAAAAACAAATAAAAACCAGTAGATATCCTCGCAGTGGAATTCTCCAGCGGAGTAAAAAGCTGATAACGAAAAGATAATAAAATTCTCACAAAATATCTGGTGAATACAACTAAATCAATAATGACGAAACTTCTGTGACGTCACATTTGGACTTTGTCTAATCAAATCACGGGCGTAAGGGAGACCTAGAGCTCAAGGGATTCTGAACTGATCACCAATCGACGATCGTCATGAGTAAAAATTTGAAAAGTAGGAGAAACACCCCGCCTAATGAGGACACTCGCACAATTTTAATTCGTTAAAGTTTTGGAAGATTCCCACTCTTAGAAATTAGAATACACCCCGAAAAGAGAGATATAAAAAGAGGACTCGAAGGGACATACGATCACTTACGTACTTATTCTCCAGTCTTCAGCTTCACGCAGTCTTACTCTGTGCTTTTGCACCGTAATTCGCGAGTTAGGCACTTGTGCCACCAGTGTCCTCACTTGGCATCATCTCCAGAGCAATCACGAATCGAACATCGGGTTGCCGACATGAGACACAGAGCGAAACACCGTACAAAAATTCGCCACCCCTCCACCTCTGAATTACTATTGAAATAAGTAAGTTTAATTGAATAATTTTTCTTTTCCTCCTTTTTGTCTTGTTTCTTATTTAAATCAAAACTTTCCGAAGAATGTTTCATTCTTTTAAATCATCAACCCGTTTCGGTAATAAGTCTTAGAAAATTTTAAATCCTGATCTTAATCTAACACATATGCGAGCGACCAATTTTATATTTCTGACCGTTCTTAACATATACACTTATTTACTTATACATATTGATTTTGATTTTATGTTTTTATCCTTTAATCAAATATATTTTTATATTGTATTAACCAGTCAGAATCTAAATTTAACAGTAAAATCATTCCATTCCATTTCTGACTGATGTCCTCCGCATTAATGTGACACCCGCGAACTAAAACACACACATACACATGTACACTCACCGAGAAATTATAATCAACAATATTTTATTTTAATTTTTTTTATATAATCATGTATATCCACCATTTACTTTAAAATGAATAAATTTACATTTTGTTAATTTAAAAATCAAAATAACTCTTTATTAAACCCCCCACTCATTCCTCTAGTCGAAAGATCGCACTTGGTCCCATCCCGCGTAAAAGAGATTAAATTCTCTTACCGAAAAGGGACCACCGAACGAATGTCTGAATAACCAGCATAATAGCGACTCAGTCGTTTACCTGCTTTTCAGACCTGTCAGTTCGTTCGACCCGATTCCAAACGCCACGAGACGTTTAATTTCGGGAAAATAAAGAATAGTTGTTGCGCCCTTCCGTCGACTCATCCTTCCCCGAGTCTGGACGTAACATTAGATTTATAAAAATTAAATTAATATACTAACAAGATATGTATTTTTCTGTTTCAGAAGGAGCCTGCAGCAAATATTTTTATTATATTATTATTATTATTATTATTTTTTTTTTATTATTTTTTACACACACACACACACACACATTTAAACGAACACATAAATTTTGAATAAATATTATTATTATTATTATATTTAAAAAAAATGTCAATTATTTCTGCACCTTCTTCTTTCCTTTTCCCACGCCAATGCGGACGCTATCCTTCTCCTACACGCGTGCATGCCTCGCGCTATCTCTCTCACACCGCCTTGCGAACGCCGTATCATCCACGTGCATGCTTCGCGCTATCTCTCTTTCTCCCAAGTGCATGCTTCGCGCTATCTCTCTCCCAAGTGCATGCCCCGCGCCATCTCTCTCCAACGTGCATGCAAACGCTATCCTTCTCCCACGCCTTCTCGCGGCATTGTACCTTCGCGTTCCCTCTTCCCCGCGGGTCCCTCGCCTATCGGTTTCGCCGCGATCCCCCTCTTCCCCGCGGGTCCCTCACCTATCGGTTTCGCCGCGGGTCCCCCTCCCCCTCTCCGTGGACCCCTCGCCTACCGGTTAGGTTAGCGGGTCCCTCGCCTATCAGTTAGGACGCGGTCCCCTTTCCCCCTCTCCGCGGACCCCTCGCCCATCGGTTTCGCCGCGGTCCCCGCGTGACGTCATACCCCCCCGCGCTGATTTCCCCTCGCCCCTCACCCCCCTCAGAGGACCTGGAGAACTCTCCTAGATACACTACTGACTTTAATGCAAGAACAGGAGAGAAAGGAGGATGGATGAGTGAAGAGGAAGCAGAGGAGAGGGGAAAAGGAAGAAGATCGAAAGACAAGAAAATAAATGGAGAAGGTAGGAAACTGATAGAATGCATAGAGAATAGGGGGTGGTCAATTCTAAATGGAAGTGTAAAGGGGGACGAAGAGGGGGAATTTACTTACATAGGAGGAAGGGGAGAAACGGTTATCGACTACATTATAGGTGATGATAAAGTGAGAGAAAAGATAGAAAGAATAGAAATAGGAGAGGAGGTAGATTCAGACCATCTACCGGTGATAGCGTGGATAAAGGGAAGCATGAATGAAGGAGGGAGGAAACAAAGAGATGGTAGGATAAGAAACGGGGGGTATGGGATGAAAAAAGAAAAGAGGTGTTTAGAAAGGAATTAGGAAATGTGAGAAGATGGGATGAAGGAATACAAGAGGAAATAGAGGAAATGGAAAAAAGGTTAAGGACAATATTAGAGAAATGTGAAGAGAAGAATGGAACAGAAAAGGGGAAAAGAAGGGGATGGTGGGATGAAGAGTGTAAGGAGAAAAAAAGAGAAATGAGGAAAGAATTAAGAAGCTGGAGAAAAAAGGGAGGAGGAGAAGATAGGTATAGAGAAAAGAAAAGGGAATACAAGGAGCTATACGAGGAAAAGAAAAAGGAAGAAAGAGAGAGGATAGTAAGAGAGGCAGGGAAAGCAAGAACAGAAAGTAAGGTATGGGAAATGGTAAGGAAAGAAAGGAAAGGAAGAAAAAGGGTGAACGAAGATATAGAGATGGATGAATGGAAAGAATACTTTATGGGATTATTAGGAGGAGTAGAAGGAAGAGTGATAAGAGGAGGGAAGGAAAGAAGGGGGGAACGGGATGAAACAGAACTAGAACAGGAAGAGGTGAAGAGGGTGATAGCAGGGATGCCAGGTTTGAGACTCTGCCCGTTGCCGTAGCGTGGGAGGGGATAACGCACACAAAGAAAAAGCCGTATACGTGTGCGCTCGGCGCTCGGCTAGCTTCGGGCAGTAGACGAGCGCAGACATACAATCTGCTATCTCTTTCTTTCTTTCAGTCGTTCAGTCAGCTATAGCTGACGCTTTCTCGAGATTCTCGAGAATCATATGTTAGCGCGGCTTGGCTCGTCTATTAGATCTCGCGTAAACACATAAAAATTACTAATAAAATTAATCTTATAATTACATTATAATTTATTCTATATATATAAAAGATGTAAATTAATTAAAGAAATAAAGAATAGAAAGAATATAAATGATAAAAATCCACTCTTGGCCAACGTGTACGCCTTTTTCCCCAAAAATCATATTAGTAATATTGAAAAAGATCTGTTGTTGATTAAAAAGATAACTTATTGTTAGCACGAAAAACGTAAAATACAAAATTAAATTATACATTGCTTTGGATAAATTATTCTAATAGTATAGTTTTTACTTTGTTAATAATAATAAATATATATATGTAGTAAAATAAAAGAAGAAAAGCATTATTTTTTCAATAATATAAAGTATTCTACCGTATTAATCAATCAAATATTAATATAAGCCAATTTTATAAATGAACAACGTACATGTTGTTGCTCAACGGAAACCGCGAGAAGGTGGTGGTTTCTTCCGTCAAGAGGAAATGTAAGAGAATGTTTTCTTTAATATTACATTAGATATAAAAATTATATATAATAATATATATTATTTATAATAATTTTAATATAATATTAAAATTAAAACAACTTTTTATATTTCCAAAGAATGTCGATAGAACAGAAGATAGATAGAAAGAATAGATATAAAATATAGAAGAATATAAAGGGCAGAACATAGATAAAGAAAAGTTATATATTGAGAATGTTAGTTTCAAGGTAACTTTATACGATTTACAATTCACGACAGAATTTTGGACAAAATTATATATAAAAAGTATATATTAAAGAACATCCGAAAAATTGTGAGTACATTTATAAATTAATAGCAAAATAATTAAAATTAAATAAAAATTATAAATAGAATTATATCCTTATTTCGTCATGAATTATAGATCGTCTAAAGTGGCCTTGACACTAGAAGTACTAAATAATTTTTGACGTTTAACCGGAAAAAAGCGCACATACTTTACTTAAAATAATATTGAATACATATTTTTGGTAAAAATATTTCCGAAAGTACAGCTGAGAGAGAAATAGCTGAACTCTATTCGGCAACTACAGCTAGTTACTGAAATTAGCTGAGAAAATATGTTATAAAAATATAAATAATGTAATAAGAACAGAGTGTAAACTGAATTTATACACCACAGATTACACATATAAAAATAATATATATCTTTCATTTTACACAGTGGGCATTTAAAAAAAATAGGGAATGCATCTCGATCCTATTTCAGCAATGTCTTATTTAAAACTACAATTTTAAAACTATGATAATATAAATACATATTTATAAATTTGTCCATATATTTTTTATCCCTCCATAGTAAACCAATTTTAAAGTTAACTCTCCAAATTTTTTTATTTTATTGTTTGCATCATTTTTTATTATTTTAATGAGAAAGAAATACCGCCGAATCTAATGTCACCTAACAGCGCCGTGTTAAAAGATCTCGAAATTTGGCGCGTTGTCTGACAACGCGCACGGCACCACACGAACTCCAATCGGAGAGCGTCCCGCCAAAGGAGCGCCGCGAATCACGTAAGGCCCCGCGGCATCGATAATACTATCGATGCGGGCCACGCAGCGGTCACCCGAGAGAGCCAAAAATCTCAATCACAACGTTCAATTTTACTAAATCATCAAAAACAACGGTAGGCTCGATCTTTTAAGAAAAACACGCGGAAAGTTCTAGAACTATCCAAAGAACGATAGTATAAAAGCTCTCTCGGAGAACCGCCGGGCGCACTCGATCGTGAACTCCATCCGTGACAGTGTGTGGAGTGGTACCCGTTTGACCACGTTAATATTGACCACGGTCCCGATTGACCACGTTGAAATTGACCACGTTGCGATTGACCACATTGATATTGACCACGTTGATATTGACCACGGTCCCGATTGACCACTGTCCTGATTGACCACAGTCCCGATTGACCACGTTGATATTTACCACAGTTCCGATTGACCACGGTCCCGATTGACCACGATCCCGATTGACCACGGTCCCGATTGACCACATTGATATTGACCACGGTCCCGATTGACCACGTTAATATTGACCACGTTAATATTGACCACGTTGATATTGACCACGGTCCCGATTGACCACGTTGATATTGACCACGGTCCCAATAGACCACGTTGATATTGACCACGGTCCCGATTGACCACGTTAATATTGACCACGTTAATATTGACCACGGTCCCGATTAATCACGTTTATATTGACAACGGTCCCGATTGAAAAACCATGTAACACACACACACTCACACACACATGCGGGGGGGGGGGGTGCAAGGCAAGCCTTCGGCCCCCCTCCCACAATGGACCTCGCTTTACAACTTGCAAAGTACATGCCCTAGTAACGACATGCATTGATCCGTGGTCAATATTAACGTGGTCAATATTAACGTGGTCAATATTAACGTGGTCAATATTAACGTGGTCAATATTAACGTGGTCAATATTAACGTGGTCAATATCAACATGGTCAATCGGGACCGTGGTCAATATTAACGTGGTCAATATAAACGTGGTCAATCGGGACCGTGGTCAATATCAACGTGGTCAATCGGGTCCGTGGTCAATTTGAACCATGGTCAATCGGGACCGTGGTCAATCGGAACCGTGGTAAATATCAACGTGGTCAATCGGGACTGTGGTCAATCGGGACTGTGGTCAATCGCAACGTGGTCAATCGCAACGTGGTCAATCTCAACGTGGTCAATCGGGACCGTGGTCAATATCAACGTGGTCAAACGGGACGCTCCCCAGTGTGTGATCTCTTATCTCAAAAAATCAAATCTTCGAGAAGAAAAGTCGCTCGCTTTTCCGTTCGTACGGCCGCTTACGAGACGCGAAGTTTTCCATTACGTTCAAACTAGATTTTCGTCGCTCGCGATTAATCTATCGCTACTTCAATCAAGCTGATTGTTCCGTCGCTCGCGGAAGTGCATCGCTTATTCCATCTCTCGCGGAATAGCGGTTTTGCGCCGTCGCTCGCGGTAACAAGTTTGCTGAAAGAGATCTTGTACTATTTTTATTGACGAAGACTTGTAGGCTCATTTATTTTACGAAATAATGACACTGTTAAGCTTATCGATTCTCTCGAGCTATTTCGAACTCGGTTCCCGCAATCCTTCGTCCATTCGCACACATAAAACTGGTAGCTGTAGTTGCCGAATAGAGTTCAGCTATTTCTCTCTCAGCTGTACTTTCGGAAATATTTTTACCAAAAATATGTATTCAATATTATATTAAGTAAAGTATGTGCGCTTTTCTCCGGTTTAACGTCAAAAATTATTTAGTACTTCTAGTGTCAAGGCCACTTTAGACGATCTATAATTCATGACGAAATAAGGATATAATTCTATTTATAATTTTTATTTAATTTTAATTATTTTGCAATTAATTTATAAATGTACTCACAATTTTTCGGATGTTCTTTAATATATACTTTTTATATATAATTTTGTCCAAAATTCTGTCGTGAATTGTAAATCGTATAAAGTTACCTTGAAACTAACATTCTCAATATATAACTTTTCTTTATCTATGTTCTGCCCTTTATATTCTTCTATATTTTATATCTATTCTTTCTATCTATCTTCTGTTCTATCGACATTCTTTGGAAATATAAAAAGTTGTTTTAATTTTAATATTATATTAAAATTATTATATATAATATATATTATTATATATAATTTTTATATCTAATGTAATATTAAAGAAAACATTCTCTTACATTTCCTCTTGACGGAAGAAACCACCACCTTCTCGCGGTTTCCGTTGAGCAACAACATGTACGTTGTTCATTTATAAAATTGGCTTATATTAATATTTGATTGATTAATACGGTAGAATACTTTATATTATTGAAAAAATAATGCTTTTCTTCTTTTATTTTACTACATATATATATTTATTATTATTAACAAAGTAAAAACTATACTATTAGAATAATTTATCCAAAGCAATATATAATTTAATTTTGTATTTTACGTTTTTCGTGCTAACAATAAGTTATCTTTTTAATCAACAACAGATCTTTTTCAATATTACTAATATGATTTTTTGGGAAAAAGGCGTACACGTTGGCCAAGAGTGGATTTTTATCATTTATATTCTTTCTATTCTTTATTTCTTTAATTAATTTACATCTTTTATATATATATATATATATATATATATATATATATATATATAGAATAAATTATAACGTAATTATAAGATTAATTCTATTAGTAATTTTTATGTGTTTACGCGAGATCTAATAGACGAGCCAAGCCGCGCTAAAATATGATTCCCGAGAATCTCGAGAAAGCGTCAGCTATAGCTGACTGAACGACTGAAAGAAAGAAAGAGATAGCAGATTGTATGTCTGCCCTCGTCTACTGCCCGAAGCTAGCCGAGCGCCGAGCGCACACGTATACGGCTTTTTCTTTGTGTGCGTTATCCCCTCCCACGCTACGGCAACGGGCAGAGTCTCAAACCTGGCATCCCTGGGTGATAGCAGGATTAAAGGGGGGGAAAGCGATAGGAAGGGACGGGATTCCAAACGAGGTGTGGAAATATGGAGGGGTTGACTTAGAAGAATGGGTATGGGAGGTATGTAAAAGGGTATGGGACGGAGAAGGGTGGCCGGAAGAATGGAAAGAGGGTACCATAGTACCAATAGTCAAGAAGGGGAGGGGAGAGGAAGCAAAGGACTATAGAGGAGTAACCCTAATGCCGTCACTATATAAAATATACGCGGCGGCGCTAGGCGAAAGGCTGAAAGAGGAGATGGAAACAAAGGGGATACTTTCGGTAAGCCAAGCAGGATTCAGAAAAGGGATGGGAACCATAGATCAGATCTACGCGCTGAACTATCTGATAAACAGGCAGCTAGGTAAAAAAGGAGGGAAAATGATGGCAGTGTTCGTGGATCTGAAAGCGGCATTTGACTCGGTGGATAGGGAGATACTAATTAGGGCGATGAGGGAGAGGGGGATAAGAGAAGGTCTGGTGGTAAGAATAGAAGAGGTGATAAAGGAATAAAGAGTAGGGTGAGAGTAGGTGAGAGGACAGGGAAAGAGTTCTGGACAGCGAGGGACTAAGGCAGAGATGTCCACTGAGTCCAATGTTATTCAATATACTGTTGGCGGATCTAGAGGAGGAAATGAGAAGAGGAGGCTGGGGAGGAGTAAAACTGGGAGAAGGGAAAATATTCACACTAGCATATGCGGATGACGTAGTGATGATAGCAGAAGAGGAAGACGATATGAGAGCAATGTTAAGCAGATTGGAAAGATATATAGAAAAAAAGGGACTAGAGTTAAACATAGAAAAAACGAAAGTATTGAGATTTAGGAAGGGAGGGAGAAGGTCAAAAAAGATAGACTGGAGATGGAAGGGAAAGAAATTAGAGGAAGTGAACAGTTTGGATATCTAGGATACACTATACAAAGGAACGGAGGGCAAGAGGCACACGTAAGGGAGAGAAAAAGAAGAGCGGCAGTAGTGATGAGGGAGGTATGGGGAATAGGGAAATGACTATGGGGAACGGAGTGGGAAAGAAGAATGTGGCTATATGACACAATGGTATGTATGGACGGTAATGGGATACGGGGCGGAGATATGGGGATGGAAAGAGAGAAAGGAGACAGCGGGAATTCATGAGAGGTACCTAAAATGGACAATGGGGGTCGACTGGAGAACACCAAGTTACATGATAAGGGACGAGGTAAAGAGAGAGTTAATGAGAGGAAGAACAGGGAAAAGGGCATGAAACTTTGAGAAGAGATTAGAGGAAGAAAAGGGAGGAGAAATTGCAAGAAGGTATTGGATAGAGATGAGGGAAAGATGGAAAAGACGGAGAGTAATAGGAGGTTGGGAACAAGAAAGAAAGGAGTTTCTAAGAAAAAGAGGGGTGCAGGAAGGCGAAGAAGAAAAAATGTGCTATGAGACCCTAGAGGAAAGAGACAAGGAAATGCAAGAAGAAGAAAGGATGAAGAAAATAGGCGAGTCAAGATACAACAAGTGGTACAGAAGAGTGAGGGAAAAAGGGATACCAGAGTATCTGAAAAAGAATTGGACGGAAAGTAGATGGAGAAGGATAATAAGGTTTAGACTAGGAAACGAGATAAAAGAAGGACTATACTGGGAGAATGAAGATAAGAGGAGCTGTAGAATGTGCGGGAGAGAGGAAGAGATATGGGAACATGTATGGGAGGAATGTGTAGGAAGAGGGATAAGAAGGGAAGAGAGTTGGCAGGAGGCAGTAGAAAGAATCTTAGGAAGTAAGGGAGAAGGAGAGGAATGGATGAGAGAGATAGAAGGGGAAAGAGTGGGGAAGGAGAGGAACGAGGAGAGAGAGGGAGGGAGGATGGAGGGGGAAGGTTGAAGCGGAAGCGAGGTAGGTGAGTGGAAGGAGGGAAGGAGGGAGTGAGAGAAGAGAGAGGAAAAGGGAAAGAGAGAGAGAGAGTGAATATGTGAGAATGAGGAGGAGAAAATGAAGAAAGTACAGCGGAAACGGAGGTCCAATTAGGCTAAGACGGAAATAGAATAAGGAATAACAGGACTAGAGAACGATAAGGTTAGATATAAGACAGAAATAGGGACAAGGCGGACAGGGCAGAGAGAGAGAAAGAGAGTGAAATAAAAATTGTACAATAGGTTAAGGTTAGGCTAAGATGTAGAGTTAAGAGTTTTCTGTAAAAAATTGTAACCCCAGAGGGGAACAATAAAATCTATACATACATACATACATACATACATACACTTTTACACAGACTGTAGCATAGCGCAGAGTGATTCTCGATTTCGTTGTCTCAACACGATTCACTGTGTTATAGTTCGTGCAGTGTAATAGTTTTAAATATTGGTGATTGGTGTGAGAAGATTAAGATAATTTTTATTTCTAATTTATTCTATAATTCTATATTTATTACAGAAAATATCTGAGGCTAACATAATATTTCGCATTAAATTTAGTTGTATTACTTTCAATTTTATCAAATTCTATTAAATGTTTTAATATTTATTATATTTACGGGAGGGCCCCAATTGCCTACAAATTTATTGCCAACAGCATCGATTGCCAACAGACCGTTTGCCAACAAATCGTTTGCGCACAAAACTTTTTGCCTACAAATCTATTGCCTACAAGCTCTTTTGCGCACAAATAATAAAATTGAAAGATAAACGAACGTTTGCTCACACGATACTATTGCGCACAAGCTGCATTGCACACATGATATTATTGCCTACAGATCGATTGCCTACGGACACTTTTGCGCACAAATAGAAAAATTGAAAGATAATCGAACGTTTGCTCACACGATACTATTGCGCACAAGCTGCATTGCACACATGACATTATTGCTTACGGAACGATTGCCTACAAGTTCTGTTGCGCACAAATCTAAAAATTAAGAAACGAAGATACGTTTGCACACATGATACTATTGCCTACAAATCGATTGCCTACAGACACTTTTGTGCACAAACAGAAAAATTGAAAGATAAACGTACGTTTACTCACACGATACTATTGCGCACAAGCTGCATTGCACACATGACATTATTGCCTACGGAACGATTGCCTACAAGTTCTATTGCGCACAAATCTAGAAATTAAGGATAAATATAGCGAAAAGGGGACCCAGCTACAATGACCTTGACCTTGATATATGTTGTCAAGAACATAATTCTGAGTAACTTTTTCTTCTAATTTAATCGTCGCTCGTTGCTTATTAAAAAGTTATTAACAAAAAAAGTTTAAAATTTACCAAAGTACATGCACAGACAGGAAGCACGCGCGCGCACACTCACACACACACACACACACACACACGGGGGGGTGCAAGGGGGGCCTTCGGCCTCCCTCTCGCACCCACCCCGCCGGTAGGTAGGGTGGACCTCGCTTTACAATGTAGCATGTACTTTGTAAGTTACGTAAAGTTATCTTAGTTTGTATTATATTTTATTCATAATGTTAATTTTAATTGGAATAACAGCGCTAAGTTTTTTTTGCACATGAAATTTTTTTACTTTTATTTTTTTAATTTCGATTTTTTTGTGTATAAAATTTTTTGAATTTAATTATTTTTAACTTAAAATTTTTTTGCATTAAATTTTTTTATATTTGTTGTATTAACCTTAACTTCTGACTTCTTATTTTTTTAACTTTAAATTTTTTAATTTTCGGAATTTAATTTTTCGTGTCTTGTATTTTCTTTTCTTGAATATACGTTTGAGTATATTTGAATTAAATAAATATGAATAATTATTTAGATATAAATAATTTATTATTTGTATATATGTATATAAATATTTTAAAAATATATAATAATTATACATTTGTACGATCAATTTTAAGTTTTACACCCTCTTTTATGCCATATATATATACGTATATTTTATTGCGTTTTATTTGATTCTGCAAATAGAATAGAATGCAATGTTAAATAGATAAAAAAATGCAAAATTTCACAATTTTAATATTTTTTGCATTTTACATTAAATAGATCTACTCTTATTATAGAAAGCAATTCAACTAAATATTATGCATTATATTTTCCTAAATTTACTTAGCGTGGTTTTTTGATTTCACTTCTTTTTGATGCTAATTTTTAAAGTTGTTTCCCCGTGTTATTATACAGATAAAATGTAATTTATAAATATAATTGTTGAGAAGATAATATTTTTGGTGGCGATAAATTTTTGTAAAATAAATATAATTTTTGAGAAAATATTTTTGATGGCGATTAATTTTTGTAAAGGACTATTTTGGCTGGAGAAAGATATATTTAGCGCTTTTTTTTACATCTGTGATGTCTTTTTAGACGGATATTATATAGCAACAGTAAACACATGATACGAGGGTGGATCAATAAGTACCCGTGTTAGGAATGAAGACGCAAGTTTTTCATAAATTTTTTTTTTATTTTTCAACGTAATCTCCTTTTAGGACGATACACTTTTCCCAACGTCCCTGCCATTTCTTTAACCCCTCCAAAAAATACGATCTCTTCAGTAACCACGTCTGCCGGGCGGCCTGGACGCTTCTCATCAAAAACAGATGTACGGCCATGTTTGAACTTGTTGAACCAATATCTCACGGTTGTCATAGATGGTGAAGGGTCCCCATAGACAGCATTCAACTTCGCTTTTATTTCTTCGCATGTTTTCCATCCAAAAATAAATTACGGATCGATATTGCTCTTTTTCCATTGTATCGAAAAACACCACACACGTTTAATACAAATGGCTGCCAAATCAAAACTAACCTATGAATCATTAGTACACGATGGTAATCCCAACTTCCCTCAGCAACGCCACTTGTTTTCAAACACGGGTACTTATTGATCCACCCTCGTATATAACAATTATATAATAAAGCTGTTATTTTAATTTTTTACTTCAATGTTATATAACTGTTATAATATGTGTTTGCTGGGATGGTTAATGTATTGATGAAGGTCATTATATAAGTATATGTAGAGAAGGAATATCTAATATTTGGATCGAAGTTGATGATGCGCAAATTAAAAAAAGGCAGTGGCCTAGAGGTGCTAAAGATGTTTATATAATATTTTTACAAAAGATGGCTAATAAATAATATGTATTGGATATTATAAAATAAAGAAGCAGTATTATAAAAAATTCTTCATTAAAAATACATTTTTGTAATATCAAACTTGTGATTTATACTTGATCATTTAATAATTATATTTCGATAAGTCCCATATAAAAGAATGTCTTGTAATATACCAGCAATTTCGTAAACAATGCTTCATATTCTGTATTATTCGTGAACTGCGAAAAAATATACCTTACTATTCAAAATAGAACTCACTTTTTCCGCTTTATTTATATATTTAATGATAAAGCTAGATAAGCAACAACGATTATTCATCAAAGGATTTAAAAATATAAATTGTGAATAATACATGTATATTTCTAATGACACACTGATTTATCCGTTATTCTTAGAATAAGAGTAGTTAAGAATTTATTTAAAAATGTTTAATATATTACAAAAAAGCATGATACAATCCCTAAAAACATACCTTTTTAAAAAAAGGTAAAAAAAAGGCGCCAAGTACACGCGCCATATGAAAAAAAAAACTTATACTATAAAATAATTTTTTATGATTGTTTAAATAGAAACATTTTAACTAAAAATGTACAAAATAATTGTTTAAATTTCTAGAAAAATAATGACATCCAAAAATTGGGCCAAATGAATAAAAATTTATGTTATAAGATTTATTTCTTTTATTATTATTTAAATAAAAACATTTTAACTAAAAAAACTGTTATACAAAGTAGTTGTTTTAATTTTCTAGAAAAATAATCGATATCGAAAAATTGTGCCAACTCAATAAAAATTTATATTATAAAATTTTTTTATATAATTATTGCCAATATTAAGAAAAATTATATTTAATAAATTGCAATATATAGGGTGTCCTAGACCAGCCGTACACCCATTTTCTTTCAGAAACTAAGCATTTTAGAGAAAAACGTTTTGAACAAAAATTGTATGGTTTTGAGGGGAACATAAGATGGTGTCATTGGTTTGACCTTGGATGGCATCGTTAAGGTCAAGTCAAGGACACCTTTAATTTCTTAAATGGAATTCCCTACTTTTTATTGCATATTCTAATAGCTTATCCCGAGAGCTTTCCAAAACACTATAATAAAGTATTTTTTTATTAAGTACTTTTTTGAGTTATTTTATATTTTAATCTGACATATTTTGATATAAAAAATAAAATATCTCGTAAAATATTTAGTTTTCGATAATCTTACCGTAATACTTTTATGTACAGAATAATCAGACAAATCAATTAGTAAAAAAAAAATAATTATTTTTAAGAAAAAGTATGTAATTATTTACAATGTATTTTTTAAAACAATTATTTGTTTTTTACACTAATTGATTTGTCCCATTATTCCGTACATAAAAGTATTACGGTAAGATTATCGAAAACAAAATATTGGTAATTATTCAGAATCACGGCTCCACCTGCAACTGGGCTGCAAATTTTTTTACGGACTTTTTATGTTTAGAAAGAAATATAAATAACCATTTTTAGTTTGGGGAGCCCCAAAAAAAAAGTTATAGACCTTAAAAGAGTAATTATGGTAATTATTTCGAATAAGGCTATTTCTAAATTTTGACAAATATGATCGGATCTCTCGGTAAAACTCTTTGTTGTGACTTCAACAGTGATAATCAGTTGGAGGAGCACGTCCCCCATCACCCCCCCCCCAGAAAACCGAAAAACCCCCAAAATTACCAAAGCAAAGCGAGATCCACCCCACAACCCAAACCAAATTTTAGTTTTAAATCAGAAATAGGTTTGGGTTAGGTTATATCTTCCGGAAGTGGAGCCCCCCCGTAGGGGGGGGGGGCAGAGCCCACTGTGTCCACGCATATAGTTTATAAAGCAAAGCGAGGTCCACCCCACAATTGTTGTCTGGATGGGAAAGTGTATGCGTGGACGCAGTGGGTTCCGCCCCCCACCCCTACGGGGGGGCACCACTTCCGAAAGATATAACCTAACCCAAACCTATTTTTGATTTAAAACTAAAATTTGGTTTGGGTTGTGGGGTGAACTTTATAGTACATAATTACCTAATTTTCGGTAATTTTTGGGGTTTTTCGTTTTTGGGAGGGTGGGGTTGATGGGAAACGGGTTCCCCCGACTGATTATCATTGTTGGAGTCACAACAAAAAGTTTTACCGAGAGATCCGATCATATTTGTCAAAACTCAGAAAAGACCTTATTCGAAATAATTACCCTTTTTTGGTCTATAACTTTTTTTTGGGGCCTCCCCCAACTAAAAATGGTTATTTATATTTCTTTCTAAACGTAAAAAGTCCGTAAAAAAATTTGCAGCCCATTTGCAGGTGGAGCCGTGATTCTGAATAATTACCCTAAATATTTTACGAGATATTTTATTTTTTATATCAAAATATGTCAGATTAAAATATAAAATAACTCAAAAAGTACTTAATAAAAAAATACTTTATTATAATGTTTTGGAAAGTTCTCGGGATAAGCTATAAGAATATGCAATAAAAAATAGGGGATTCCATTTAAGAAATTAAAGGTGTCCTTGACTTGACCTTAACGATGCCATCCAAGGTCAAACCAATGACACCATCTTATGTTCCCCTCAAAACCATACAATTCTTGTTCAAAACGTTTTTCTCTAAAATGCTTAGTTTTTGAGAGAAAAGGGGTGTACGGCTGGTCTAGGACACCCTGTATAATTAAAGTAGTAGGACGTATAGCATATTCTAAAATAAAATTATTTTATAATTAACTAAATGCACAATATACACACATCTAACGCTTTGGAATATATTTAATTGAAAGAAAATTTCTCATAAACTCTAAATCGCATAAAACAAACTTACACTAAAGCAAAGTATAAAAACTTGGCGTGCCCGGGTCGCATTAAGACATTTTATAAATATATACATTATTTTGATGTAATATTTGTGAATGATAATATATGTAGATAATATATGTATAAATGTATATGTATTTATAAAATAAAATTTTAATAGATTCGTAAATCATTAATATATTTTTTTGACACATTCTTTTTATATAAAACTTAATAAAATTTTATATAAAATGTAAATAAATTACAGAAAAATTTTCTTTCAAATTATACATCCTGTAGGATATACTTTGCAAATCAAAGGAATCCTAATCGCACTAAACATTGATTATAAATTGATATTGTAGATGTAGAATCAAGAGACACGATGGTGTCTCGCGCCAAGTAAGTGCGCAACAGCGAGACGCACCATGTATCTTCACGCGAGTCGGCCCGTTCGGCTCGTTGAAAGTATTGAGATTTTCAGATTTCAATATAACCGCTGAACGGATCAAGTTCTTACTAGGCTTAATCGATAGCTTGAGTTTAAATTACATAAAGAAAGTGTTTTTATTTTTGCTCTACGTGCTTTGTAAACGGATATATCATGATGCAATGTTTCAATCATGAAGGAAGAGTAAGGAGAGTTATCTACCCTAGATTGAAAGTGGTCACGAAAAATGTTCCGTATGTGGCCAGGTTTGCCGAATGGAATAACTTGGACCATTTCGTCACCATCTTGAATCTTCGTATATGTATAGTGTTACGTTTAGTTGTGGTAGTAATTAGTAAGTAGTGTGTCATCCAACACACTTACTGATCACTAATACAACTAAACATAACACTATATATGTACGAATATTCAAGATGGCGACGAAATGGTCCAAGTCATTCCATTTGGCAAACCTGGCCACATACGGAACATTTTTCGTGACCACTTTTTTTCTCTCTACACTATCGAGATAACTCTCCTTACTCTTCCTTCATGGTCTCAATGTGAAATTTTCTCTTTGAGAAACGTCCATGTCATTCACGCAAGTCCCCAATACGCATGCGCGAACGGTGTACGGTTGGAGCCTTCAACATAAGATAGCGCTAGCGGCACTCGGCACTTCGTAATGTTACTGCTCACATCCATACCTGCTTTCGACAGGTATAGGATAAGTTTGCAACGCAAGAGTGCAGTGTTATATAGCGTATGCTTTCATTTATAAAAAAGTAAAGCTGCAAAATTCTTCGTGATACTTGCGGATAGTTGGATCAGGTATAAAATACACACATACACACACACACACACATATCTGATAGTAAACATATATAGAATAGAATATAAACATCCTATCATAAACGTATAGAATATTTTCTTATCTTATTTATACAGAAAAATATTACAAAAGTAATTCATGTTATGTGTAAAAATAAAACAAAACATCGCATTACATATAAAAATATTCTATATTTATGATAAGAAAGAGATATGTGTATTTTATAATATGTTTATTATAAGATATGTGTGTGTTTGTATTCTATACCTGATTCAACTATCTACAAGTATCACGAAGAATTTTGCAGTTTCACTTTTTTATAAATGAAAGAGTGCTACGCTATATAATGTTGCACTTTGGAAAATTTAACTTATCTCACTAAAAAAAACCTTACAAAGGTAAAAAAAATACGCCAAGTATATATCTAAAAAATAATTTATAAAATATTTTTCCTAAATAATAAGAAATAAAAACTAAATATGAAATCAATAGTTAACTAGCCAAGTACTTAGAAGAAATTCAGTTCATGGGAATTTGTAATTTGTAATATTATTTGTCATAAAATCAAATTTGTATTTATAGAAATGTTATACACAAATTCTCTGCATAAAATTAAAATGCATCATATTTTTATTAAGAGAAACCTGAGTTTTAAAATAAGTTCAATAGAAATAAGAAAAAATAAAAAAATTTTAATTAAAAAAACTTGGCGCTGCTAAACTAAACAATTTGCTAAAATTAGTGTATTCTTTAATACATTCACATTGCAGTTATTGTGATATAACTAAATTAAATATAATTCCAAATTAAATTTAGATCTAAATTAAATTTATTGTCTGTTGGTTTTAATATATATTTTAAAAGTTAGCAGCGCCAAGTTTTTTTAATTAAAATTTTTTTATATTTTCTTATTTCTATTAAACTTATTTTGGGTAAATATAGCGAATAGGGGACCCAGCCCCAATGACCTTGACCTTGACATATGTTATCAAGGACATAATTCTGAGTAACTTTTTCTTCTAATTTAATCGTCGCTCGTTGCTTATTAAAAAGTTATTAACAAACAAAAATTTGTAAAAATCAAGATTTATACATAGTCTGACAATGAAAAACTGGATATTTAAGTTAGTTTACAGAAATAGTCCTACGTATACTACACATATAAACTGAAATAAACACAAGTTTTTACATATATAGGGTGTTCAAAAATAAAATATAAGGGTAAATATAGCGAATAGGGGACCTAGTCCCAATGACCTTGACCTTGACATATGTTGTCAAGGACATAATTCTGAGTAACTTTTTCTTCTAATTTAAACGTCGCTCGTTGCTTATTAAAAAGTTATTAACAAAAAAAGTTTGAAATATACCAAAGTACATGCACGGACAGGAAGCACGCGCGCGCGCGTGCACACACACACACACACACACACACGGGGGGGTGCAAGGGGAGCCTTCGGCCCCCCTTCTGCACCCTCCCCGCCGGTAGGCAAGGTGGACCTCGCTTTACAACTTAAAAAGTACATGCTACATTGTAAAGCGAGGACCACCCTGCCTACCGGCGGGGTGGGTGCGGGAGTTGGGCCGAAGGCTCCCCTGGTACCTCCCCCCCCCCCTGTGTGTGTGTGTGCGCGCGCGCGTGCTTCCTGTCCGTGCATGTACTTTGGTATATTTCAAACTTTTTTTGTTAATAACTTTTTTAATAAGCAACGAGCGACGATTAACTTAGAAGAAAAAGTTACTCAGAATTATGTCCTTGACAACATATGTCAAGGTCAAGGTTATTGGGGCTGGGTCCCCTATTCGCTATATTTACCCATTTCTATAAATACAAATTTGATTTTATGACAAATAATATTTCAAATTACAAATTCTCACAAACTGAATTGCTTCTAAGTACTTGGCTAGTTAACTATTGATTTCATATTTAGTTTTTATTTCTTATTATTTAGGAAAAATATTTTATAAATTATTTTTTAGATATATACTTGGCGTATTTTTTTTACCTTTGTTAGGTTTCTTTTAGTGGGATTTCACTGCTTTTTGTAATTATTCTTACTTTATATTAGTATATTAGTATAACAATAAATCACACGAAATTAATATCTGCTTCGATAAATAGCAATCGCTTATGAATCGTTAATTTTTAATTGTCATAGAGATCGAGTTTCAGATATCTTCTAATAATTTTCGTGATCGCATATAACGAGATACATATATAACAATAAATCACACGAAGTTAATATCTGCTTCGACAAATAGCAATCGCTTGTGAATCGTTAATTATTAATTATCATAGAGATCGGGTTTCAGATATCTTTTAATAATTTTCGCGATCGTGAATAACGGTACATGGAGCTGTTGCCTACTCGCTGTCACTGTTTGAATGACAACAAAGTGAGACACTCCATACACAATATAATAGCGCTATATATGCCGCATACCGACACGCGTCTTTGTTTACTTATTTGGCGGTATGATCATGTGGTGTAATGTGGTGTACATATACATATATTCGCTTTCTCTCTCTCTCCCGCTCCCACCCCCTCTCTCTCTCTCTCTCTCCCACCCTCCCGCTCTCTCCCTCTCTCCCGCTTTCTCCCTTTCTCTCTCCCGCTCCTCCCTCTCTCTCCCGCTTTCTCTCTCTCTCTCTCTCCCGCTCTCCTCTCTCTCCCGCTTTTTCTCTCTCTCTCTCTCCCCCCCTCTCTCTCTCTCTCCCCCGCTTTCTCTCTCCCCCTCCTGCTCTCTACCCTCCCCCTCCCCCCACCCCGCCCGCTCCCCCCTTCCTCCCTCCCCGCCCGCTCTCTCTCCCGCTCTCTCTCTCTCTCTCTCTCTCTCTCTCTCTCTCTCTCTCTCTCTCTCTCTCTCTCTCTCTCTCTCTTTCTCATATTGATTATAAATTTTTAAAATTAGAATTTTATAAAAGAGTAATACACGAAAGAATAATCGTACATGAGCGATATGAACGCGCCTTGAGGGACAAAATCGTTTTGCGTGGGTGCGTGCGAGCATACGTACGTGAGAGTCTGAACCTTATGAAGAAAAATAAAATTTCTGGTATACGATTATCATTCCTCAGGATTGACTGCACCAATCTTATTCAAACTGGTCGCAATCGAAAGCTTGCATCCACATTGTATGAGAAAAGTGCCGTTAGATTTTTGATTAAAGGCTTGGTTCCTGAAGAATTTTAATCGAAAGTTTATTAGACGTAAAACTCCGGATAAGCTACTTGGTAGCGTTGCGGCCGCTGTACATAGGCAACATAGGCAAACCGTTGACAAGCTGAAACGTTTCTTTTATATACTTGGCGTCGCGCCGCTACCGCGTCGCTTGATACCTTTCAAAAGCCACTATGGATAACTGCGAGCAGTTATCGATATAGACATACATATCAGTTAATATAGACATATACATCAAGAATCCATATTTGAGTATATTTGTCAAAGGAGTGTCATATAGTTTGTCATATAGTTATTTGTCATACATCATATGCAGCTACAGATAAGTATAAATAACATTGGTGAAACGCAGTCTGTGTGTACGTGTGTAAGGTTAAATTTCTATTTATTTTTTTAAATAATTTATAAATATACATTTATTTTTCAGTGGAACTAGAAGAATTTTCAAGCTGTTGATAAGATTTTGACAAAGCCTATGGCAACATGTTTATTGCAAACCAACATGTAATCAATTTTTGTTTCGATGCATCGCTTGAGATAGATGAAGCATGTTTTAGTATCGTTAATGAATACAATAGATCTGTTACATAGTATTTTTCCATCTGTCAGAATGCTATTTGGTATATATATTTGGCAAATGAAATTTAGTATTAAAACTGACATTATCAATAATTTTGTTCTGTTCAGCATCGAGACAAGAATTGATTACAATATGTTGGTTTGTAATAGACATGTTGCTGCAGGCTTTGTCAAAATCTTATCAACAGTTCGAAAAATTTTTCTAGTTCCTTTTCTAGTTTCATTGTAAAAAAAATGTATTTATAAATTATAAAAATTTATAAATTATTAAAAGAAATAAATACGAATGGAAATAAAACATAAATAGAAATTTATAAGACTTATACACATTAATCTTACAGACTATGTTTTACTAATGTTACTTATACCTGTAGCTGCATATGATACATGACAAATAACTATATGATGACGATCATTTGACAAATATATTTGAATATACTGTATTTTTACATATTTTGCTTTTGATATATAATCAGGATACAAGACAGATTAGTCAGATAATTTATAGCATAGCACAAGCGTATAGTAATATACTTTATTTTTTTTTAAAGAACGTAACATTTGTCACTTTTATAAAAATACTTGATTTGCTTAATCTGTCTCATAGATATATAGAATACATTTGAATATACTATATTCCTTTTTAAATCTTTTGCTTTTGATATATAATCAGGATACAAGACAGATTAGTCAGATAATTTATAGCATAGCACAAGCATATAGTAATATACTTTAATTTTTTTTAAAAAGAACGTGACATTTGTCACTTTTATAAAAATATTTGATTTGCTTAATCTGTCTCATAGATATGTAGAATACACACATCATAATTTATATTTTATATTATAATTTATATATTATAACTCATATTATAACTTTATATATAATTAGTAAAGTTTATTCTAATCTTAAATATTTTTTAAAAAAGAAACGTTATATCTATCATTTTCATATCAATAAGATTAAGATTTTAAATATTTAAAAAAAGAAACATAACATCTATCACTTTTTAATTTATATTTAAGTTACAATATAAATTATTATAATATAAGTGTGCGAGAGAAAAGTGGACGTGGGCGAGCGAAGCCCTGCGAGAATTTGAACACCGCAAGCGACGGTGTAAACGGCGCGAATTCCGCGAGCGACGGAATAGACGGCGCGTTTTAATTGCGAGAGATTAATCTCGAGCGACGAGAATCTCTTTTGTTACTATCGAAAACTTCGCGTTTCGTAAGCGAGAGTACGAACTGGAAAAGCGAGCGACTTTTCTATCACGAGAGTTTAGACGATATAATAACACACTGTCACGGATGTAATTCACGATCGAGTGCGCCCGGCGGTTCCCCGAGAGAGCTTTTATACAATCGTTCTTTTGCTTCTTCTCGAATGTTCGACGTGTTTGTCTCAAAAGATCGCGCCGACTGTTGTTTGCGGTGATTGGCAAAATTGGAACATTGTTATTCGCATTTGTTATTAATTCTAGCTCTCTCGGGTGACCGCTGTGTGGCCCGCTTCGACGGCACGAGCGATGCCGCGGGCCTGGCGTGATTCGTGTAGCGCCGCTGTTTGCGCGTGATGTGATTTGCGGCGAGCCGTGCGCCGCGCGAAATGGCCGCTAACGCGCCAATTTTCGAGCGCTCCAGTTGGAGACGCTTAATCTCAAACAATAAGTTATAATATAATATAAATTATATAAGTTATGATACGTGTATTCTATATATTTATCAAAGATATAATAGGATTGGTTTTTAAATCAAAAATATAATAGATATATTCATTTAATCTGACCGCACGTAAATTGCAATAAGATAATATATAGCACATAGTAAAAAAAAGAATGATATAATTGCTAAAAAATTACCTTTTTTTAAAAAAAGTGAAAAAAAGGCGTCAAGTACACGCGCACAAGCGCCTTTTGCTATAAAAAACTCTTATACAAAATAGTGTTATTTCAATTTTTTGTGAAAAATTCTTATACAAAATAGTGTTATTTTAATGCAAAGCATTGTCATATTGAAACTAAAAAACTGTTTTACAAAATAGTTGTTTTAATTTTCTACAAAAATAGTGATATAAAGATATTGCGCCAATTAATTTTATGTTACAAAATTCATTTATCATTATTTCTAATATTAAAAATTGCAATATGATCAAAATAGTGGAATATATTTAAGTGAAAAAAATTTTTAATTAAAAAAACAAATTTAAGTATAAAATAAATTTTTAATTAGAGAAAAACTTGGCGCTGCTAAATTCAAAATGTAAATAACACGTTAATTAGATTAGGATATTCAGTTTAGCAGTGCCAAGTTTTTCTCTAATTAAAAATTTATTTTATACTTAAATTCGTTTTTCTAATTAAAATTTTTTTTCGCTTAAATATATTCCACTATTTTGATCATATTGCAATTTTTAATATTAGAAATAATAATAAATAAATTTTGTAACATAAATTTTTATTAATTGGCGCAATATCTTTATATCACTATTTTTGTAAAAAATTAAAACAACTATTTTGTAAAACAGTTTTTTATAATAGTTTCAATATGACAATGTTTTTGCATTAAAATAACACTATTTTGTATAAGAAATTTTCACAACAAATTGAAATAGCACTATTTTGTATAAGAGTTTATTTTATAGCAAAAGACGTTTGTGCGCGTGTACTTGGCGCCTTTCTTTCACTTTTTTAAAAAAATGTATATATACAGGGTGGCCCACGTAAAGTGTTACAAGCTAATAACTCTAAAAATATTTGTCAAATCAAAAAATTGTTCATGAAAAAGTTTCATGTTTTCAAGGGGCCTTTCTAACTACGTAAACATAAAATTGCCCCCGCTCCCCCTCTAAAGGGGGCGTGGGGTAACTTTAAAATTTTAAATGGAATCCCCCATTTTTTATTGCACATTCATGTAGCTTATCTCGAGATATTCTCAAAACACTATAATAAAGTATTTTTTCATTAAGTACTTTTTGAGTTATTTTATATCTTAATCTGACATATTTTGATATAAAAAATAAAATATCTCGTAAAATATTTAGTTTTCGATAATCTTACCGTAATACTTTTATGTACAGAATAATCAGACAAATCAATTAGTAAAAAAAAAATAATTGTTTTTAAGAAAAAGTATGTAATTATTTACAATGTATTTTTTAAAACAATTATTTGTTTTTTTTACACTAATTGATTTGTCTCATTATTCTGTACATAAGAGTATTACGGTAAGATTATCGAAAACTAAATATTTTACGAGATATTTGATTTTTTATATCAAAATATGTCAGATTAAGATATAAAACAACTTAATGAAAGAATACTTTATTATAGTGTTTTCAAAAGCTCTCGAGATAAGCTACAAGAATATGCAATAAAAAATATGGGCTTCTATTTAAAAAATTCGTTTTCACTTCCACTTGACCTTGGAGACGTCGCCCAAGGTTATATGAATAATACTATGTTATGTTCCCTCTAAAACTCTACAACTTTTATAGGAAACATTTTTTTTTTAAATGCATTGTTTACGAGATATTCCACCTGTTACGTTAGAAATTTAACACTCTTTATATATAAAGGGTGTACAAAAAGTGTCGAAACCCCTTAATATTTCGAAAATATTAAGGGGTTCCGACACTTTTTGTACACCCTTTATATATAAAGAGTGTTAAATTTCTAACGTAACAGGTGGAATATCTCGTAAACAATGCATTTAAAAAAAAAATGTTTCCTATAAAAGTTGTAGAGTTTTAGAGGGAACATAACATAGTATTATTCATATAACCTTGGGCGACGTCTCCAAGGTCAAGTGGAAGTGAGAACGAATTTTTAAAATAGAAGCCCATATTTTTTATTGCATATTCTTATAGCTTATCTCGAAAGCTTTTCAAAGCACTATAATAAAGTATTTTTTTATTAAGTACTTTTTGAGTTATTTTATATCTTAGTCTGACATATCTTGATATAAAAAATAAAATATCTCGTAAAATATTTAGTTTTCGATAATTTTACCATAATACTTTTATGTACAGAATAATGAGACAAATCAATTGGTATAAAAAAATAATTGTTTTTTTAAAAAAAGATTGTGTAATTATTTACAGTGTATTTTTTTAAACAATTATTTGTTTTTTTTTACTCTAATTGATTTATCTCATATATATTTTGTACATAAAAGTATTACGGTAAGATTATCGAAAACTAAATATTTTATTTTTTATATTAAAATATGTCAAATTAAAATATAGAATAACTCGAAAAATATTTAATGAAAAAATATTTTATTATGTTGTTTTGAAAAGCTTTCGAGATAAGCTACAAGAATATGCAAAAAAAAAATAGAGATTGCCATTTAAGAAATTAAGGCTATTCTGACAACGCTATTCAAGATCATAATAATATTGCTATGTAATGCGCCACATAAAACCCTACAACTTTTGTATGAAACATTTTTTTCAAAAATACGTATTTTCCGAGATATTAAGGAGTTTCGATACTTTTTGTACACCCTGTATATATATATATATATATATATATATATGTATAATTTATTAGATGTTACATTTTTTTAATAACGAAAATGATAAGAAATTTTTTTTTAAAAGAAATTTTATAGCATAAATTTTTATTCTCATTTAACACACTTTTTGATATTAATTTTTATGGGATATTAAAACAATATTATTAATATTTTATACAATAGTTTTTTTTAAATATAACAATATTTTTCAGTTAATAATATATATTTGATGCTAAACACACACTACCGCATCTTTTAATATATGAATTTACATATAATGGGTGTATCCAGTAACACGACCGGTCACTGAGCGCTCAGTGAGCGGCTATTTATTAGTTTACCTTTTAGATAAAAGTATATACCAATAATGAGCACCTGCTCATTGAGCAATCGTGCTACTGAGTGCACACAATAAATAATTAACTTATCTTCATAGGTTGCATTCCGATATTAACTGCCAGTACTGAAAATCTATATATCTAGTTTACGTCATGTGTACTATAGATTTTCAGTACTGGCAGTGAATATCATAACGCAGTCGTAGTAAGCATTTGAAGTTTTTTGTTCGCTCTTATTTGATTTTTTTAATTGTAGAGCTATTTTATTCTTTTTTTAAATTTTTATTCAATTATTTATAACCTGAAAAGTATTGGTGCTCAAGCATTTCATTGAACATTAGTTTTGAATAAGCCAAAGAATCTATAATGAAAAAAATATTTTGAGATTTTGAAGTACTTTGTAAACATTATTTAATAATCATATACATGAAATCGGCTGTGATAAACTGACTAACGAGAAATAATAGAAGTTAGCAGCATCGATTTTTACCAATATAACTCAAGACATTTTGTACTATCTGAATACAATAATATCTTCTTCCAAACTAATATGATAAAAAGATGGTTTTCCATATCAGATATTACGAAAATCGTTTCGGAAGATGCGAAATGCTCACCGTTACATGGTTTTACACTTAGTAAGGTAAATTAACCATACAAATCTAAACGCCTACATATACTTTTTATATATATTTTATATGAATATATTATACGTTTCAAAAATTATATTAATTATTATACGGTAAGTTATACACACATTTTTTACATATTATATTTTTTTATATTAATATATATTTTATTCTCTCAATATTCGGCTTTCAAGTTATTTACTACGGAGATACAAGATGCTTTGGAAGCGGCGTCAACAAAAGCTAAAATGCGTCATTACGAGAGGTTTGATATCCATTTGACTGAGTGCAAATTAGCAGGATCGCAGGATTTTTATTTTAATAAAATGAGGAATGCCGCCGAAAAAATGCCCATTACCGGTTTGCTTCCGGTAAAGTTATGTTTTAAAATTTAACATTATCGATTTTCGATATTTATGGTAAAGTTTAATAGAAAAATTTTCTGAAAGATTATTAAATATTAAAAATTATATTATATAAATATTACCAATTATAATTAAAAACTACTATATTTTTTTTCTTAATGTTTTAAATTAAGATTAAGATTAAGTACAGAGCTGTTTTACTATTTTCTTAAGAAAAAAATGACATTTTGTTAGGGATGTCAGTTTTGAAAGTATTATGTGTGATATTTTTAAAATTCTATAATTTTTTGCAGAAAGTATTATGTGCGATATTTTTTTAAATCTTTAATTCTTTGCACAACATCAAAAAATAGAGAATATAAAATATACATATTTTAACAATAATCAAAATACAAACATATCATTTTTATTGAGTTAATACATAATGATAATATTGAATAATGAAGAAACAATTTTTGAAAAAATCTTTTAAATAATGTTTAAATCTCTTTTTAAGAAAAAAATGGAAACTCTTTATTGGTTATCTACATTATTCTACAGTAGAAAATATGCTACATAGTACAGTAAATGCATATTCTCTTGTTTTAAAAAATTATTTATTTGCATCTCGTTATTTGTATAAAAAAAGTTTTTTCGAATAAATATTTTTTTTATTTTGTTATATATGGAATTATTTAAACTATAAAAATAAAACCTCTTGATATTTATTCGTTTCTTTAATTTTTTGCTCTCTAGAGAATATTATAATATACTATTATAGCCTATTATATTTTTAAGATAATAAATAATCATTCTTATGAAAAAGTTTACTATATGTTAGGATTATTTGTTAAAATTTAAAACTTTTGTTTCAAAAACGGAATCTTGGCCATTAGTAAACATTTTTAACACATGGCAGGAATGGGAAGAAAACATTCGTGAATTGACAAATCGATTGCAAATATATGAAAAATACAAAGATATCTATGAAGAACAAATGCGAGAGACAAAGGAGCGATACTACAAAACGATTCGCAATATGGAGATACGTCGAATAATAGTTATCGAATGCGAAGAGGCATGCAATGAGAACTCATTCCCCATTTTGCCATACAAATATCCTGGTCGCACTGAATTTGCCGCGAAGTTTCATAAGAATCGCTGTGTATTCGCCAAACAATATTATTTGTCGCATCGACTTATTAGAAGCATTGTTGAAAAGGCGCATCTCCTTCTGCCGAAAATATTTTGCGATCTGGGACATTATCGCAGCCTCGATTTTCTCGATATTGACAAGTAATATCAATTGCACAAGTATATCATATTAATAAAACAACTTTTATTATTATAGGGAACATTTGTAACGTTTCTGTTGGCGACTTCTCTAATTTAACGCAGAATTTAATGTTGGCGCGTTGTCAAGCGTTTCTTCCATTACACCGATTTTTAAACAAAACTTCGTAACACAACTTCGCGTGACTGTATCTCGTTAACTATTGAACCAAATAATTTAAAACTTGTATCACGTGTTGAATATTGAGTTGTGAATAACCTCCTAAAATGGCAGCACAAACGGATCAAATGTTCGGAAATGCGAAGCGAGTCTCAAAACTTAATTGTTCGACAGTGTATGTCTGAAAGATTCACTTTTCTTATTTTTTTTTCTATATATGACATTATTTGTAAATATATATCTGGAAGTTCTAAAAATCATTTTAACCTTAAGGGCACTATATTTAATTTTTGATGTTGTAAAAGTGATTGATATTCTTTTAACTTTACTAAACGACAAAATATAATTAACAATTACTAATTTTGATACAAAACAAACAATTTATTTCTTGTAAATATTGCAATGTTTGGTATTCTAATTTACATGATTTAAAACCGTTCTTTATAATGTCTAATAATATATTTAAATCTTATACATTTTCAATTTTTTTGAACAAAGCATTTAAACATACAGAAATATAATTTATATCTATATCATTTATAATTTGATGAAAAACTTTTCTATTTCAATTTTCAATAGCGTATAATTTTGTTATAAGATGAAAAGCATATTTAAAAACAATTCTTTTGAAATATTCAATGGTAATTATTCAGAATCACGGCTCCACCTGCAACTGGGCTGCAAATTTTTTTACGGACTTTTTATGTTTAGAAAGAAATATAAATAACCATTTTTAGTTGGGGGAGGCCCAAAAAAAAGTTATAGACCAAAAAAGGGTAATTATGGTAATTATTTCGAATAAGGCTATTTCTGAATTTTGACAAATATGATCGGATCTCTCGGTAAAACTCTTTGTAGTGATTTCAACAGTGATAATCAGTTGGGGAAGCACGTCCCCCATCACCCCCCCCTAAAAAAACCCCAAAAATTACCAAAGCAAAGCGAGGTCCACCCCACAACCCAAACCAAATTTTAGTTTTAAATCAGAAATAGGTTTGGGTTAGGTTATATCTTCCGAAAGTGGAGCCCCCCCGTAGGGGGGGGGGCAGAACTGTGTCCACGCATATAGTTTACAAAGCAAAGCGAGGTCCAACCCACAATTGTTGTGTGGATGGGAAAGTGTATACGTGAAGTTTTGGCAGTGGGTGCTGCCCCCCCCCCCCCCCCCCACGGGGGGCTCCACTTCCGGAAGATATAACCTAACCCAAACCTTAAGACTAAAATTTGGTTTGGGTTGTGGGGTGAACTTTATAGTACATAATTACCTAATTTTCGGTAATTTTGGGGGTTTTTCGTTTTTTGGGGGTTGGGGGTGATGGGGGACGGGCTCCTCCTACTGATTATCACTGTTGGAGTCACAACAAACAGTTTTACCGAGAGATTCGATCATATTTGTCAAAATTCAGAAAAGACCTTATTCGAAATAATTACCCTTTTTTGGTCTATAACTTTTTTTTTGGGCCTCCCCCAACTAAAAATGATTATTTATATTTCTTTCTAAACATAAAAAGCCCGTAAAAAAATTTGCAGCCCATTTGCAGGTGGAGCCGTGATTCTGAATAATTACCTTTAAATTAAATTTTAAATTACTTTTTAGATTATTTTTGATATTGCGGCTTATGATATTTGATAAAATTGGATTATTTATCATTAATTTTGTTCTTTTGAAGAATCTTTTTGTATAAATATTTCGTAATGTGTATTTAAAATGTTTTCACAAAGAATATACATTGTTAAAATAAAACATAAAAAACAACGAGCAATTAAGAGCCAGGCGCAAAGATGAAGGATGCGATAGATTTCTTGATAAACAATATTAGTTTATTATAGACCTATCCAATTTGGACTATCTTCAGTATACAACTGTTAAGAACAAAAGCGAGAAAACATAAAAAATAAATTTTAGAAAAAACGGATATAAAAAATGCATGAGAATCTAATTGAACAAAGAAAAAAATTAAGTAAACATATTAGTCATGAGAAAGTACAAGTTCTGCATTAATATGTAACGCGGAAATCCCGATAACAATGGTCGCAAGCACAGAGAATAAAGCTTCAAACGATGGCAAACATTGAAAGCGAGATGTACATCAATTCCGTGCACGTCATTCCGTTAGTGAGCTATGAGATTAAAGGGGGAAACCAGTGTAATGGCTAAAAAAAAGAGTATTTTTAAGGATTTTTTTCTGGTAAATAATAGTTTTTTTTTCAAATCGCGTTATTAACATCATAAAGTACATAATTTGAACTACCTTTTGTAAAATTTTCGTTAAAAAATATTAATATTTATAGCTACAATAGCCAATAGTGTGAGCCGCCTTAAAAAAAACGGGTGCACGCGTAGCGGGCCAACAGAAGCTTTGAAACAAAGAAAAAACAAATATTTTCTTAAAATATAAGACAGTAGCTTCAGTTGCACTGAATTTAAAAAATAAATAATTTGTTATAAAATGGCACAGACTCTTGAAGAAAAAAGTTTCAAAATCGGTGAGATATTGACTTCTGTTTTTTAACATTACAAAAAAACAAATTATTCAATCGAAAATTCCATACGTGCAACTGAAACTATTGTTTTATATTTTAAGAAAATACCTGTCTTTTTTTTTTGTTTCAGAGCTTTCGTTGCCACGCGTGCATCCGTTTTTTTAAGGTGGCTCACACTATTGGCTATTGTAGCTATAAATATTAATATTTTTTAACGAAAATTTTACAAAAGGTAGTTCAAATTATGTACTTTATGATGTTAATAACGCGATTTGAAAAAAAAACTATTATTTACCAGAAAAAAAAATCCTTAAAAATAGCCTTATTTTAGCCGTTACACTGGTTTCCCCCCTTAACAGCCAGTTCAAGTTGGTTTGTTAATTTATCTACCTGCATACCACAAGAAATTCAAAGCTTGTTACAACTGGGAGATAATTTTTGTCTACTTATTACTAATAAAGAAAAAGCCACTATTGAATTAATAAGAAGTGTGAAACGTACGAGGACTGACAATTAAGTTCGTAGAAAATATTTATTACAATTACAGAACACACTTATTCATTATCTAATACACGGTCCCCTTTAAAATAGTCCCTTCCTAAAGCAATGCACTTGGTCCAATGTTTTTTCTATTGCAGGAAGCAGTCTTCAAAATCATTCTCCGTGAGGCTGTTTAGAACACGCGTCAACTATTCCACTTCCGCTCGTGACCCCCAATGACGATCCTTTGTATCTTTCTTGATTTTGGGGAATGACGCGTGCTCTAAACAGCCTCACGGAGAACGATTTTGAAGACTGCTTCCTGCAATGGAAAAAAACCAACTGCTTGGACCAACTGCTTTGCTTTAGGAGGGGACTATTTTGAAAAGGACCGTGTATCAGATAACGAATCGGCCCAACGTTTTTTCTATTGTAGGAAGCAATCTTCAAAATCATTCTCCGTGAGGCTGTTTAGAGCACGTGTCATCCATTCCGCCTCCGCTCGTGACCCCCAGAAAAAAGTCAGAGGGGGCCCGATCTGACCTCCTCCGATTTATTTCTATTTCCCAAAATCAAGAAAGACACGAAGGATCGTCATTGGGGATCACGAGCGGAGGTGGAATAGTTGACGCATTCTAAACAGCTTCACGGAGAATGATTTTGAAGACTGCTTCTTGCAATAAAAAAAACATTGGACCAAGTGCATTGCTTTAGGAAGGGACTATTTTAAAGGAACTGTCTATTAAATAACAAATAAGTGTGTTATATAATTGTAATAAATATTTTCTACGAACTTAATTGTCACTCCTCGTAATATTGACAAGCTTCCGGCAGGTATTCGATTAGCTGTCAAAAATAAAGTTCTTCCATTATTAATATATATACAGGGTAGGCCATTTTAATGTATCCACTGAAATATCTTAAAATCTATAAGTTTAAGAGAAAAATGTTTTAGACAAAAGTTGTATGATTCATAGAGGGACACATGATGAAAATATGGACTTGACCTTGAATGACCTTTTCAAGGCCAAGTCAATGTGATCGATGTTTTCTTAAATGGAACCCCCCATTTTTTATTGCATATTCTTGTAGCTTATTTCGAGAGCTTTTCAAAACACTATAATAAAGTATTTTTTCATTAAGTACTTTTTAAGTTATTTTTTATTTTAATTTGACATATTTTGATATAAAAAATAAAATATCTCGTAAAATATTTAGTTTTCGATAATTTTACCGTAATACTTTTATGTACAGACTAATGAGACAAATCAATTAGTAAAAAAAAATAATTGTTTTTAAGAAAAAGTATGTAATTATTTACAATGTATTTTTTTAAACAATTATTTGTTTTTTTTATACCAATTGATTTGTCTTATTATTCTGTACATAAAAGTATTACGGTAAGATTATCGAAAACTAAATATTTTACGAGATATTTTATTTTTTATATCAAAATATGTCAGATTAAAATATAAAATAACTCAAAAAGTACTTAATGAAAAAATACTTTATTATAGTGTTTTGAAAAGCTCTCGAAATAAGCTACAAGAATATGCAATAAAAAATGGGGGGTTCCATTTAAGAAAACATCGATCACATTGACTTGGCCTTGAAAAGGTCATTCAAGGTCAAGTCCATATTTTCATCATGTGTCCCCCTGTGAATCATACAACTTTTGTCTAAAACATTTTTCTCTTAAACTTATAGATTTTAAGATATTTCAGTGGATACATTAAAATGGCCTACCCTTTATATACAGGGTGTCCGGTAAAGATTGTGCCAACGCTCGTGAGCGGGTAGAGCACAGTAATCTGAACAGAAAAGTCCTGTAACATTTTTTTATATAATGCGTAATAAAGGAATTATTATTGAGTACAATCTGGCCAATCAGCGCCAACCTTTAGCCGGGCGCACGTCAGTGAGCCCCGCACTGTGAAGTGTGCGCCGCCGCAAACTATCAGGCGGGCGGCTCACCGACGTGCGTCCGGCTAAAAATCGGCGCTAATTGACCAGATTTTACTCAATAATAACTCCTTTATTAAGCGTTATATAAAAAAATGTTACAGGACTTTTCTGTTCAGTTTACTGTGCTCTAGCCGCTCACGAGCGTTGGCACAATCTTTACCGGACACCCTGTATATAAACTTTTATAACAGCAACATATATAAGTCATCTAATGATAAACAGTTCATTAATTTATTGATTTTGATCAAAAATTTCATACACGAAAATCCTGATGTTACTTTCACAAGAGCCGGTAAGGGGAATGTGACTATGACGATAGATAGGGCGGTTTACATTTCAAAAATATCGGAATTACTTAATGAAAAAAATACCTATAATGTAGTTAAAAAAGATCCTACGAAAAAATTGATCAATCAACTACACGATTTGCTCATGTGTTGAAAAAACAAGAATTACATTCCGATACAAAAATACAGATCTTTTAACTGTACAAATGGTGTACTTTCTCGAGATTATGGACTGCTAAAAATTCATAAGCCGGACTGTCTACTAAGAATAATCGTGTCTTCAAAAAATAGCCCATTATATCCGTTGACTCAATATTTACATAAAATTATGTATTTTTTATTTAGTCATGCCAACAACTTCTATCTCGTAGAAAAGCTTATTGGCACACACAACGAAGATAATTTTAAATTATTTAAATTAATCTCGCTGGATGTTGTATCGCTGTTCATCAAGTTCCTTTAGACTTAGCTATGGACATCATTATAAAAAGATGGAACCATATCGAAAAAAATACTTCGATCCTTTGAAATGAGTTTTTATGAATAGTCCAGTTCGTATTTAATTCGACATTCTTTTCGTTCAATAATATTTGCTATCAACTTTGGCACGCCTATGGGCTTACCATTGCCTGGGGTTATTGCAAATATCACCTTGCAGGATCTGGAAAGTAGAGCGATTGCGGCTTTTCCGATTTTCCCTCCGTTTTATGTCCGCTATGTTGACGACGTCGCGTTGATGGTCTCCCTCTCCATGTTCAATAAACTGTTTAATATTTTCAATTTGTTTCACCCGAGATTGCAGTTCACGATGGAGGAGAGTGTCGACAACCAACTAATTTTCTTGATATAACTATTATTATTAACAATAAAATTTTAGAGTTTGGCTGATTTCAAATAAACCTACATTTTCCGGAAGATACCTAAACTTCGAATTGCATTACTCTCTTTGTCATAAAAAAGGCACGATCCTTAGTTTAACAGATAGTCTTTTTATTTTCAAGATTTTTTTTCAAGACGAAAGAAATCTGGAACTGATAATTAACATTTTATTAGACAATGGATATCTACTTTCCTATATTTTTCAAGTAATTCGGGAAAGATTAAAAACTTTATATTTATTAAGACAAAAGAAAAAAATAGCTGCAGAATTTTAGTAAATAACAAAGACCGGACAATTTCTCAAGAACTATCTTCTTTTTTAATATATCGTTTATTCTATTTGTGTCTGACAAATTTAAATAAGTAACCAGAGATTTAAATATAAAAATATCTTACACTGGTCTAAATAAACTCAATCGTTTTATTTGCGTATATAAAAACAAATTATCCAATAATTTTTGTAACTTAGTTTATAAAATTTCTTGCTCCGACTATGACGCATTTTATATTGGACATATACGGGAATTATTAAAAACGAGAATCAGTAAGCATAAAAATTACATAAGAAGAAATACTTCACAACAATCCGTAATAATAGAGCATGAATTTGATTGGCAAAATGTTATGAAGTCTTGGATGGGGAACCATTTTTAAGAAATGATAAACATTAAGGGGATCCTAAAATGGCAGTGGAATTCCGACGGATTAGCGTTTTCATCCAAACGTAATTAAAATTGCCGATAATATCGACAATTCTAATTCCCCCATTATTGATAATAGTTTATATATGATTTATTCATGTTACGAAGAACAATTCCGAATTGTGTTCAACTTGTTGAAATAAGACATCATCACATTTTACTGTTCTATCGTCTCACACATGTACCTAACAATAAGTAGATGGGTGAAGTTGGCCCCCCAATATTAGAAAAAATTAAATTTTTTTATACGATTCGATTGCACATTGTTTGCACATGATTGCACATCTTTTATTTTTGTTTGCATACCTCTAGTAAAAAAGTTACCCAAAAAAAAATTTTGGGGGGGCCAACTTCACATTAGCCCCCCAATTTTTACAAAAATGATTTTCGATAGACCTAATCGATAGATTTTCGTTTGCACATTTCAAAACAATTTGAATTTTCGTTTGCACATCTCTAGAAAAAAAGTTTTTTTATAAAATTACTTTGGGGGGCTATCTTCACATTCAAAACAATTCAAATTTGGCGAAAATCCTTTCGTAATAAGCTTAATTCGTAGATTTTCGTTTGCACATTTCAAAACAATTTGAATTTTCGTTTGCACATCTCTAGGAAAAGAGTTATTCACAAAAAACTTTTGAAGGAACCAACCTTACGTTAGCCTCCCAAATTTTATAAAAAAAATTCAAATTGATTTGAAATGTGCAAACGAAAATCTACGAATTAAGCTTATTACGAAAGGATTTTCGCCAAATTTGAATTGTTTTAAATGTAAAGATAGCCTCCCAAAGTTATTTTTTTAAATAACTTTTTTCCTAGAGATGTACAAATAAAAATTCAAATTGATTTGAAATGTGCAAACGAAAATTCACGAATTAAGCTTATTACGAAAGGATTTTCGCCAAATTTGAATTGTTTTAAATGTGAAAATAGCCCCCCAAAGTTATTTTTTTAAATAACTTTTTTTCTAGAGATGTGCAAACAAAAATTCAAATTAATTTGAAATGTGCAAACGAAAATCTATTAATTAGGTTGAGTGAAAACCATTTTTATAAAATTTGGGAGGCTAACGTAAGGTTGGCTCCTTCAAAAGTTTTTTGTGAATAACTCGTTTTCTAGAGATGTGCAAACGAAAATTCAAATTGTTTTGAAATGTGCAAACGAAAATCTATCGATTAGGTCTATTGAAAATCATTTTTGTAAAAATTGGGGGGCTAATGTGAAGTTGGCCCCCCCAAAATTTTTTTTTTGGATAACTTTTTTACTAGAGGTGTGCAAACAAAAATAAAAGATGTGCAATCATGTGCAAACAATGTGCAATCGAACCGTATAAAAAAACTTAATTTTTTCTAATATTGGGGGGCCAACTTCACCCATCTCATCCATACTTGTTTTTGACAGGTATAGGTTAAGTTTGCAAAATGCCGAGTGCAGTGTTCGTATGCTTTCATTTATAAAAAAGTGAAGATGCAAAATTCTTCGTAATACTTGTGGATAGTTGGATCAGGTATATCTCATTTATATTAGAGAAAACTAAAACATTACAAAAGTAATTTACGCTACGTGTAAAAACAGAACAAAGTATCGCAACACATATATCTATAAGAAAGAGATGTGTGTATTCTGTAATATGTTTATTATAAGACATGTTTGTGTATTCTATAGATTCAACTATCCAGAAGTATCAGGAAGAATTTTGCAGCTTTACTTTTTTATAAATGAAAGAGTGCTATGCTATATAATGTTGCACTCTGGAAAATTTAACGTCAAATACCTGTCAAGAACCAATATGGATAACTGCGAACAGTAATATAGGCATACGCATACAAGAATCTAGTATATTTGAATGCATTTGTTAAAAGAGTGTCATCATATAGTTATTCGTCATGCATCATATGTAACTACAGATAAGTATAAATAACATTGGTGAAATGCAGTCTGTGTAAAGTTAATGCATGTCTTATGAATAATTTATAAATATACATTTATTTTTCAGTGGAAGTAGAAGAATTTTTCAAGCTGTTAATAAGATTTTGACAAAGCCTGTGGCATCATGTTTATTGCAAATCAACATATTGTAGTTAATTCTTGTTTCGATGCGAATGCATTGCTTGAAATAGATGAAGCATGTTTCAGTATTGTTAATGAATATAATAGATCTGTTATATTGTATTTTTCCATCTGTCAGAATGCTATTAGGTATATATATTTGACAGAAGAAATTTATATTAAAACTGATATTATTCATTATTTTGTTCTTTTTAGTATCGATACAAGGATTGGTTTACAATAGACATGTTGTCGCAGACTTTGTCAAAATCTGAACAGTTTGAAAAATTTTTCTAGTTCCGTTGAAAAATAAATGTATTTATAAATTTATTATAAAAATTTATAAATTATTAAAAAAAATAGATAGAAATAGAAATAAAATATAAATAGAAATTTATAAGACTTAATCGCACACACAGACTGTGTTTCACCAATATTACTTATACCTATAATTGCATATGATGCATGACAAATAACTATATGATGACAATCCTTTGACAAATGCATTTGAATACACTGGATTTCTTTTTACATCTTTCGTTTTTGATATATAATCAAGATACAAGACGGATTAATCAAACAATTTATAGCATAGCACAAGCATATAATAATATATTTTAATTTTAATGATAATTTTTTTTAAAAAAAGAATGTACAAATAGATATTGTTCAATAGAAATCAGAGAAATGAAAGGGATGCTTTTTATAATTCAGAAATATAATAGATATATTAATTTTATCTGACTGCTCGTAAACATGTGTATAGTAGCAAAACATGTATATGACACATTAAAAAAAAAGAGAAATGATATAACTGCTAAAAAATTACCTTTTTTAAAAAAAAGTGAGAAAAAAGCGCCAAGTGCACGCGCATAAGCGTCTTTTGCTATAAAAAAACTCTTATAATAGTGTTATTTTAATTATTTTAATACAAAAACACTGTCACATCCAAACTAAAAAATTGTTTCACAAAATAGTTGTTTTAATTTTCTACAAAAATAATGTGATATATGATAAAAATATTGCGCCAACTAATAAAAATTTATGTTACAAAATTATTTCTAATATTAAAAATTGTATCAAATTGCAATGTGATTAAAATAGTGGAACATATTTAAGTGAAAAAAATTTTTTATTAAGAAAACAAATTTCAGTATAAAATAACTTTTTAATTAGAGAAAAACTTGGCGCTGCAAAAATTCAAAATGTAAATAATACGTTAATTAGCATATGTTCAGTTTAGCAGCGCCAAATTTTTCTCTAATTAAAAAGTTATTTTATACTGAAATTCGTTTTCTCAATAAAAAATTTTTTTCGCTTAAATATGTTCCACTATTTTAATCACATTGCAATTTGATACAATTTTTAATATTAGAAATAATAATAAATTTTGTAACATAAATTTTTATTAGTTGGCGCAATATTTTTATCATATATCACATTATTTTTGTAGAAAATTAAAACAACTATTTTGTGAAACAATTTTTTAGTTTGGATGTGACAGTGTTCTTGTATTAAAATAATTAAAATAACACTATTTCATATAAGAGTTTTTTTATAGCAAAAGACGCTTATGCGCGTGCACTTGGCGCTTTTTTTTCACTTTTTTTTAAAAAAGGTAATTTTTTAGCATTTCTTTTACGCGGGATGGGAGCAAGTGCGATCTTCGGACTGAGAATGAGATGGGGTTAATAAAGATATAATTTGATTTACATTAATAAAATACGACTCGGATAAGATGACTCGGCGTCTAAATCAGATCTTATCAATCTTAAAATCATGAACTAAATTTCTAGTATTCCTTCACACTCTTACTAACACGAATTTTGTTTTTTCTAACAGATATACTTTTGTAATAACCAGTTAGAAGTTCAATGTTAACAATAGAATCTTGCCTCACCGCTCTGACTGTCCTCCGTATTAATGTAACACCCGCGAACAAATAAACACTCACACACATTCACCCATATTAAATTAACTATTAATGTTTACCATTTTTTATGTATACTAACGTAATTTAATGCGTAATTTAATGAGTTCGAGAAGACATTGCGTGGATCGCAATGTCTTCTCGAACTCGTCTAATTCGGAAGGAGGAGAAGGAGGGAGTGAATTACCAAGGATGATTGTGGATAATAAGGAGAATGATCGCGGGGAAAGCGGTGGTTCAGGAGAAGGGGGTTTAGAAGGATATAGCTAAGGGAGAATAGCTAAGGGAAAAGTGACAGAGGGAAAGAGGAAGAGTTGTATGTTCAGTGATACCTGTTTCTATGCGTGTGCTTAATAGATAGTCACTACTATTATAGTAATTACAGACGAATTAAAATATGCAGAAGTTTGAGTCTTCCGACTCTCGGATTGGACGTGTTTTATGATGGTGGATCGCAAATTAATGCATTATTGTAAATTTTACCCGATCTAGTTTTCACTACGGAACCAGTGGAAAATTATTTATTGCGGGAATTTAAAGATCTAAATAAAATTTAATAATTGGGGACTTACTTTTAGTGGCGAATTGAGATTGGTGAATTGCTGGTGAAAAATTGACGCCTTTCGCTTAGATGGTATGCTGCGGTAATTGCTGTGCGGCTGCCGGGTTGCCTTGGAGACGACACCAAGACGAGGACACTGGTTTTGAACTGATACTTTTACTCTTTATATTATTCGCGCACACAAGACTGATTATCCCGAACTGATTGTAATTGAAAAATAGGTGACGAATCTTACGAGTTCCTTCTTTTATAATTCTCTATTGAGAGCGTCTTCTAACTTTAGAAGTATTCTTCAAAATTTTAACGAATTAGAATCGTGCCAGTGTTCTCATTCGGCAGGGGGTGTTTCCTATTTTTCATATTTTTACCCGTGCTGATCGTCGGTTAGTGAACTCGATATCAGTTCAAAAGTTCCTTAAATATTAGCTTTCCCGGCGGATCCTCGCGCACATGATCTGATTAGAAAAGGGTCTTACTTCTTTATAATTATTTTTGTCGACGTTGATGCAGCTGTATTTATTAAATATTTCGTCAAGGATATTTTATCATTATTGATCCAGTTGTACTTGTCCGTTAGAAAACTATTATCATTATTGATGCAGCTACGTTTATTAAATGTTTCGTTAAAAAGTTCTTATTATCTCCTTATTCTTCCGCCGGAAAATTCTACTGCAAAGGGTATCTATTGTTTTTTATTTATCTCGAGGAGATCGGCGTGGTTACCATCACCGATCTTCTTGCCCACTCTTCCCCACGGTTACTCGTAGATATAGTTACTGACAAATGATTGTGTTTAAAAGAAACGTATGGCGCAAGATGCTTTGTTTACTGATTCATTCTTATCACCAACTGACGATCGTGACTGCAACGTCGCGGAAGGAAGAAATCGTGGAGTCGCCAGGACGTAACATGAAAATAAATGAAAAATAAATGTAATGCATAGAAAAAAAAGCTTTTATATTCCAGTGTGTATTAAAATATTATTCTAATTAAAATATTAATTTAATGCATAAGAAAACGAGAGTATAAAGTAAACATATAATGTGTAGAAAAAAATTGGCATTAATGTTCCATAATGTTTCAGTGGGTAGAAATTAATGCAAAATACTTAAGTGCATAGAAAAATAACATATAGATATTAATGCAAAATACTCTAATACGTAAAAAAGCATTTAATCATTTGTAAAATATTCCAATGCATCGAAAAGACAGACGTTATATTCGTTGTTTCAAATTTTAATGTAAAATAATCCACTGTAAAATAACACATTGCTCTTTACACCGATATACTTTAATACGTACTAAATACTATATTATCCAATTACAGTCGTTCCGTTTTTTAAAGGAATGACCATGTTTGGCCAATGTAGTACTTAGTACGTATTAAAGTATATCGGTATAAACTTGGCCATTATATAAAATAACTTAATGCTTACAAAAAAATTAAATCTTGTATTATATACTTTGAAAAACAGTGCAATGCATATGAAATATTAAAAGCTTAATGAGAAAAATACTATTTATACTATTAAAATATTAAAGCCCGGTTGCATCAATGTTATGTATAATAACGTTTTATTGAAAAAGATAAAAATGTAAACCTGTTCAAATTTATCATCCAACAACGTAAGTTGTTTATTCTTCCTCATCTCATTACTATTTATAAAATATTCTGTTAATCCTGATTTTGTTTCTTTTTCCTTGAAAGTATATTGAGGCCCATTGAGTAAGCTATGTACATCATCTGCCTCCTCGACAGTTAAATTTATGTTACCCTCAAAGGAGATATCAGATTCATTATATTCATTTCCCGATTCATCCGATTCATATTCTAAAATTAAAAATAAAATTCATTAATTTACAAAATAAATCCTTATTAATTTATTCTCGATAATCATAATATAACTTAATTTTGTCCAAAATGACATATCGATTAGAAGAAATCACTTCTGTTCCTCGCACTATTCCGCGATACTCTTATAATTTATAACCGAATAATTTATCACTTTATCACTTTTCTTCTTGTTGCATTATTTTGCGATATTTATTAATTTGTCCTCGATAATCGACAATCATAATATAACCTAATTGTCCAAAATGACATCGATTAGAAGAAATTATTTCTCTTCCTTGCACTATTTCGCGATACTTTTATAATTTATAATCGAATAATTTCTTTATCACTTTAACTTAATCAATTAATCATTTTTCTTCTTGTTACATTATTCTGCGATACTTTTATCGCAGAATGTGTTTCGCCGTTGCGGCGCGCGATCTTTGTTTCGCGTGACTTGGCGCGAAATACTATTCTTGGTTGCACTATTCCGCGATACTCTTATAAATAATTTCTACTATTTTTATGATAAAATAATGCACTCTTGCATTGCAAACTTATTTTATTAACTTATACTTGTAACAAAAGCAGGTACGGACGCGAGCAATAACATCACAAAGCGCCGTTAAGGGGATCCTAATGCGTCTGTCTTACCGACCAAAACGGTTATATTTTTCTATATCGAGAACTTTTTATTGGTTTAATAGAATAAAAAAAGCTTTTCCAGGATTAAAGTGAATATAATAATCTAGTGCGAAGTGATCCGAATTTAATGTAAAATGACAAAAAATTAGAAAATTCAAGTTTTTTTATTAGCTTCTCATGACAGCTCACAACAATACTTACTTAATATAAAAGTTTTACAATTTGTACATTCGAAATAAGAGTACTTCGTCTAAAGATTGCATGAAGAAGTATCAGTGAACTTGCAGAAATGAGTTTAGAAGTCTAATAAAAAAGATTTCGATATAGAAATATTTCATTTATATGTATGTGTGCGAGATGAGGCTGAGGAATAAAACAGAGCAAAAAATTAGTTGCGTGATATCGCGATAGAGAGAGCTGTAATCGATGTAGACAAGGACAGACAATCATATTATCTTCGTCTCTTTCATGCAGAGTTATATACATGTATAGGGTAATATACACGTATACATCACATACACATATTACTGTCTGTCGTGTCTTCTTTCTCTTTCTCACGCACGCACGCACACACGCACGCTCACACGCACACACACACGCACGCTCACACGCACGCATGCATGCACACACACACACGCACGCACAATCTCTCTCTCGAAAATCACTCGCTTATTTTGAACGAACATTTCGAGAGAGAGAGACAGACAGAAAGAGAGAGAGAGAGAGAGAGAGAGAGAGAGAGAGAGAGAGAGAGAGAGAGAGAGAGAGACAAAGAGAGAAACAGAGAGAGAGAGTCAGAGACAGAGAGAGATAGAGAGAGAGATATTTGTAAACTTGATATTTATTATTTATAATGTGAGCATGTATCAGAGGGAAAGTCAGAGACAGAGAGAGAGAGAGAGAGAGAGAGAGAGAGAGAGAGAGAGGGGGGGGGGGGGAGAGACAGAGACAGAGAGAGACAGGGACGGACAGAGAGAGAGAGAGAGAGAGAGAGAGAGAGAGAGAGAGAGAGAGAGAGAGAGAGAGAGAAAGAGAGAGAGAGACAGAGACAGAGAGAGAGAGATAGAATAGAATAGAATAGAATCAATATTTATTAGGCGGGATAGGATCCCCTTAAGCGCACAGCACTATATACAGTATGAAAATGTGACAGAATAAATAATGATCATTTACAAAAATAAAAAGAAAGAAAGAATTAATAATACAAATCGTTAAATAATATAAAGTGTGAAAGAGTAAGTAAACGGGTGTGTACAGGTGTATGTTCTAGTATGTGAGTGAGTGTGTGTGTGTGAGTGTGTGTGTGTGGGTATGAGAGAATGCGTGCAGATTGGTGTGTATAATCAAGTATGTATACATGAGGTGACGAAGCGAACAAGGCATGAGTAAGATTATAGCGCAGAAACATGTGAGAACTGAGTTCAGTTGCCGCCGCAGAGCAGATAATCGAAAAACTTGATCTTAAATTCGTTACGCGTTGAACAAGATCGAACGTCGCTCGGTATTTCATTCCACAGCCGCGGGGCACAGCATCTGAACGATCGCCTAAAGAGTTCCGTACGACACGGAGGTAAAGCGAGCAGGTCGCTAGACGCCCTCGTATTTCGCTCAGATACGACATTACGAAACGTGAAAGTGTTGAAAAGGTCATAGGGTCGTTTCGATTGCAAGATATTGAAAGTTAGACAGCCAACAAAATACTTTCGTCTAGCGTTTGTCTTCAGCCAACCTAATTCGATGTAATATGGAGTGATATGCTCATCCCGTTTAGCCCTACAGACGAATCTGACACTCGCGTTACATGCCCGTTGAAGCTTTAGATTGAGCTCACCCGTGATATCCGTAAGAATCGTGCAGCAATAATCAATTAACGGAAAAATCAAAGTAGTGACCAGACGTGCGCGCAAAGATTGAGTAAAAAGATGCCCACATAGCTTTAGTTGATATAACGCGACGTTAACTTTGGAAACAGTCTTGGTTACTTGCTTATCCCACGATAGCGTTTGAGATATAGTGACGCCTAGATAAACAACAGACTCCTTATACGGAACGATAGTATTATCCACTGATATTCCGGGTAGATCTTCAAATTCAATATTGTTGATGTATCTCGCAGTTCCAAGAATCATGGAAGTTGTTTTGTTAGCATTCAACGTGAGCTGATTATTATCTGCCCATCTCACAACGTTTTCTATATCTTCATTCACCCTGCGTATCCCACTCTGCAGGTCGCAAGGTTCTGCATGCAGATAAATTAGCAGATCGTCAGCGTAAAAGTTATAGTTGCAGTGCTCCAATATCCCGCGAAAATCAGATAGGTAGAGGACAAATAGCAGAGGTCCCAGGACAGATCCCTGAGGCACACCCCTCGTAACCAACCTCATAGGAGATTTGTCGCTAGTGACAGGATCACGCACGGCCTGCCGTCTTCCGTCTAAGTAGGCACACAGCCATCTCAACGCCTCGCAGGAAAAGTTGAGCTGTCTCAGTTTGTGTATGAGAATGCGATGATTGACATTGTCAAAGGCTTTCGTGAAATCGAAGAACACTGCGATGGTTACTTTTCTTCGATCAGCCGCATGCCGTATTTCATCCATTACCCTTATTAATGCAGTCTGTGTTGAAAAGCCTCTCCTGTATGCAGTCTGCTGTGGATCAAACAGATTGAAAGTCTCGAGGTGATGGGTGATCTGCTCCGCAGCAATGCGCTCGAGCGCTTTAGAAAGCAAACATAAAATTGATATTGGTCTGTAATGTTGAAGATTGGTAGGGCATTTGACCTTTGGTAACGGACAGATTAGGGCGGACTTCCAAGTATCCGGATATACACTGTTGGAGATGCAGTAATTATATATGTGCGTGACAAAAGGCAGTATGCACGGCAAGGCTAGTGAAATCAGTTTCGAGGTCAGCCCGTCTATCCCCACAGCTCCAGATTTGTTTCGTGCCAGCGCTCTGGCTACCATCTGAGTTTCGATGTTGTGCCATTAGAACTTAGTGTCGTCATAAGATTGGTCACCCAGGTGGACATTATCAAGAACCTCCTCTGCTCTCGCATTATGCAAGAAGTGATCATTTAGCTCTTCAGTTGAAAAGAGGAGCTTCAAGTTCGAGGATTTAGGCTTGATGAGGCCAAGATGTCGCAGTTTCTTCCAGATGTCGTTGGGATCTTTTATGTTGTGAAAGGCACTGCAATAACAATCGCGTTTGGCATCGCGCACAGCCGCCTGCACGCCGTTTCTCAGGGTCTTATACGCTGAGTAATTGGCAGTAGTTCTACGCCTCCTCCATACCCTTCTCGCTCTATCCCTCTCTCTCATCGCAGCCCTAATGTCCTCAGTTAGCCAGGGCGCTGGAAGATGCCTGGGTTTGATATTCTTAAGCGGAGCATGCTTGTCATAGCATTCCAAAAGGAAGTTATTTAATATACAGATCTTGTGATTCACATCTTGAGCGCACAGAAGTGAGTTCCAATCACGCGATGAGAGATCGTTGCGGAAGTCATCCACGCTGAAGGAGCGGAAATCCCTCACTCTAATAGTTCGCCTCTGGTAGCGCTCTATCCTAATATTGTATTTAATGCTGATCAGATCGTGGTTAGAAAGGAAGGATACATCCTGCTGTCCAAAAGAAACTAGCTTCTCATCATCATCAATTATGCATAAATCCAAGGTCGTGGAGGAATTAGGTAAATGATGAGTCGGCCCATACGGTACGAGAAACAAGCTAGAAGATTCCACGAATGATAAGATCTGTTCAGAATCAAAGGTGGTTGAGCCCATGTCAGCGTTGAAATCACCGAAGATAATAGAATGTCTGTACTCGACTGACAGTTCCATAAAGATGTTGAAAAAGTCAGCAAGATAGCCGCAGTGAGGTGGCCGGTATACGACCGCCAAGAGCAACCTGGAGCCGGTGCTAAAAGATATCTCAGCTATGAGAAATTCAGGCTTTCTGCAGTATTCACCTTCCGACTGCTGTATGATCTTGACCTGAAGTGCATTTGATACATAGAATGCAACACCGCCCCCTCCTCTTCCAGTCCTGTCGCATCTGAAAAGCTGATAACCTTGGAGCTTCACAAGATGATCTGACAACGAAGGCTTCATCCACGTCTCGGATAAACAGATGATATGATAGTTTGATGCCAAGAAAAAAGAACGAAATTCGTCCAGGTGTGCGAATAGAGACTGGCAGTTAACATGGCACACTTGCAGGAGATCGAAGGCGGAGCTACCCATAGTTGATGAGTTTGATCCTGTCCAAGAGCTTGCGCCGTAAAATAGGACACTTATCGCCATCCAAGCCCGAATGAGAACGTTCTTCGTTCGTGTGCCATCTCCTGCAGTTACCGCAGGTGGCAGCCTCCCCTCTCCTAGTGCAGTCCCTCAATTCATGCTCGCCGGCACAATGCCCACAGAGCGTAGACAACTTGCAGTCCTTTGCACAGTGACCAAAGGCCAGACATTTAAAACATTGAAGCACTCTAACGTGGTCGGAGAAACGGCACGCAGAATAGTTTATATAAATGTGCTTCTCTTTTAGCAAAAGGTTGCGAACATCGGGCGAGACCTCTATTATGCAACTCGTGCTCGAACGATTCTCCTTCGGAGGAAACCTATAGAGAACCTTCACCTTCGCCCCGTCGTGGTTAGTCAAGTTTAAAGCCACTATCTCCGATTCAACCTCAGCAGTGGTCAGTCTGCATGGGACTCCGTGTATAATTAGCCTAGGGTTGAATTTGGTTTCACGCTCCACTCTGAGTCCGGCCCTGGCCAGCTCTTTCGAGTCCATCATCTTGGTCAGGTTGACAGAATGAGCCTCAATGCGCACCCCGTTTCCTCGCGCCGAAGAGATCCTTTTGACTCTAAGGTCGAAATCGGAAGGTTTTACAGCGCTTACGAGCGCATCTCTAGTGTCCTTGGAATTGCAAAGTTTTTCCGATTTGTCGTCAATGGGTACGATTAGCAGGTTGGTTGTTCTAGGTACCTCAAGGGACGGACCGCGTGCGACGTGCACCCTGTGCCCGCCAGCCCCCACGACGGATGCGACGGTGCGGGGGGCGCAAGAAGGGCCGTCCCCAGCATCCCCACGCTCCGCGCACGCACCAGACGCGAGCACAGGAAGCGCAGAATGAAAGTCAGACAACGCCCCTGCAACAGCGTCTTTGATATCGCCTAAGGATGGAGAAGACACCGGCTCGTTGTTTTCGAGCATATAGAGACAAGCAGATGAAAGATCGAAGAAGGCCTCCTTACAAACACGGAAGGCAGATTCAATCTGTTGCTTTTTCTCAGCAGACTCCTTGCTAGACAAAAGTATTTTGGCTACCGCATCATTGTGCACGCTGATAGAATTTCTCAACACATTTATCCTAGAGACGTTCATTACATTGCCCGTAGACCTTTCCAACATACCTGACAGATTTGAACTTGAATGCCGTTTTGTGAGAGTACGCTTAGGTGCGACAGAGCAACGCGTGTTGTCATCCTTGTCCTGGCTTGACATTTCAGCCTGTTTGTTTTGATGCCTATACCGCCGGCCCACCTCAGCGACACGCAACTCACCGCCGACCGTCGGTTATATCCCGAACAAGAGCTCAGATCCAAAATCAATCCGAAAGAAAGCCTCGATTGACCACACTGTCCAAGCAGCCACACGAAAAGTGCAAAGAAGCAAGCAAAAAACAGCTTTGACTGACCTGCACCAGAAAGTAAAGGCCCCGAGAGGCAAAAAGCGGCAGAAAAAGTATCTAAGATGCAGAGCGATATAAAACATGTCTGTCAATACTCACCGCTAGAGAGAGAGATAGAGAGAGAGATATTTATAAATTTGATATTTGTTATTTATATGAGCATGTATCAGAGAGAGATTTATTTCTTAATATAAATTTATTTTTTATTATAAATGCATACATTTTTATTATAAAATGTCTACGCGTTCACATCAATCTTTTTTTTTAGAGATTTATTTTTTTTATTTTTTTTATGCGCTTTCTAAAATCTTGTACAAGGCACTCTTATAAAAAGAATGTAAGATGGTAATCGTCATTGCTATGATTGACTCGAAAAATAGGGTAAAAAATGTTGAATTACATGCGATTATATTTTTATATATTTCTTTTAACTTTTATATAGTTATATATAAAAAGTAAAAGAAATATGTAGAAAATATAATCGCATGTAATTCAACATTTTTAACTCCTTTTTCGAGTCAATTATAGCGATGACGATTACCCTCTTACATTCTTATAAGAGTGCCTTGTACAAGATTTGTACAAAATTTAGAAATAACGTAGAAATCCTGGTTGAGCGGGCATGTATCCTGATGCGGCCGGCGGAGCGGGCACGTATCCTGGTGCTGCCGTCGGAGCGGGCATGTATCCTGGTGCTGCCGGCGGAGCGGGCACATATCCTAGTGCTGCTGCCGGAGCGGGCCCGTATCCTGGTGCTGCCGCCGGAGCGGGCACGTATCCTGGTGCTGCCGCCGGAGCAGGCACGTATCCTGGTGCTGTCGGCGGTGCGAGCATGTAGGCTGATGCCGGCGGTGCGGGCACGTATCCTGGTGCTGCCGGCGGTGCGGGCACGTATCCTGGTGCTGCTGGCGGTGCGGGCACATATCCTGATGCTACCGGCGGTGCGGGCATGTATCCTGGTGCTACCAGCGGTGCGGGCATATACCCTGGTGCTACCAGCGGTGCGGGTATATACGCTGCTGCTGAAGGTGCGTGTACGTATCCCGGTGCAGCGGGCGAAATATACGTACGGCGCCGCTCGACGTATCTCCGCTGCCGCGCTCGTTCCTTGCTCACTGCCTTGCGTACAGCATTATTAATCCGCTGCAAGAAAAGAGTAATATTTTAATATTTATATATATATTGGTCTATTTGTGTACGTTTCGGTCCTGGTATTTTATTGTAACAAACACGCACGCAATTGACACAATGTATCAGTATGTACATATATTATATATATATATATATATATATATATATATATATAATATACACTGATATTATATACTTTTATATATATTATATATATATATATATATATATATATATATATATATATATATATATACACTGATACATTGTGTCAATTGCGTGCGTGTTTGTTACAATAAAATACCAGGACTGAAACGTACACAAATGAGAAAACAGAAGCAATTTTTCCAATAATGTATATTTTGTTTTTATACAAATATATAAAAAAATAAAGGCTCTGACAAAGATAATGTAAAAGACATATCAAGTATTTCAGATCAAGTACATTTCCGTCCTGGTACTTGTTGACGTTGATCCGATATCAGGATCAAAACGTATAAATGATCTGAATACTTGATCTATCCTTTACATTATCTTTATCTGAGCCTTTATTTTATATATTTGTATTGAAAGAAGAAATATGTATTATGGGAAAAATTAAATAATTAATTGAGTAAGCTAACCTTTTTTACATTTTGCGCTGACGTGTCCGCCGGTAGCGGCGCCGTCGCCATCCTCATCGCCGCTGGTAGCGGCGCCGTCGCCATCCTCGTGTCCGTTGGTAGCGGCGCCGTCGCCATCCTCGTGTCCGTTGGTAGCGGCGCCATCGCCATCCTCGTGTCCGTTGGTAGCGGCGCCGTCGCCATCCTCGTATACGCTGGTGACGGCGCCGTCGATTTCTTCGTGTCCGCTGGTAGCGGCGCCGTCGCCATCCTCGTGTCCGTTGGTAGCGGCGCCGTCGCCATCCTCGTGTCCGTTGGTAGCGGCGCTGTCGCCATCCTCGTGTCCGTTGGTAGCGGCGCCGTCGCCTTCTTCATGTCCGTTGGTGACGGCGCCGTCGATTTCCTCGTGTCCGCTGGTAGCGGCGCCGTCGCCATCCTCGTGTCCGTTGGTAGCGGCGCCGTCGCCTTCCTCGTGTCCGCTGGTAGCGGGCCCGTCACCGTCGTCTTACGTCTCGAGATGTATCCCTCACTTCTTGCTGAAATAAAAGTATATTATAATTATATTTATTTATAATGTTTAGAGAGAGAGAGAGAAAGAGAGAGAGAGGGAGAGAGAGAGAGAGAGAATAAAAAAGATATAAAATACTTACATCTAGGCATCGTTGTCTTCACTCCACTCTCTTCGGCGACAAAAAACGAACTGCCGATTCCCGAGCTCGTGCAAGCACGTGCGTGTGCCGCGCGGCTGATTGTCGTTTCTAGATAAGATCATGCGGCGCACACACAAACACTCAATACTCATGTCACATTTAGAAATAATGTCTTTTTGTCTCTCGAGCGTCTTTTTTGCTTTCAACGAAGCAGTATTGCATTCGAATTTTTTCTTATTTATATTTACAAATAATATAAATAAATAATATAAATAATAAAAAAAAATATGTCTAATATATAAATTTAAAAAAAAAGGAAATGAAAAAAGGACATGTCTTTCTCGGTCTTGAACCCGGATTCGCACGGTGATAACTCCACGCACTAAATTGGCGCCACAGAATTTATGATATCAATATGGATTTTTATGAGACATTTTAATTAAAATAATACTACAAACTATTTTTAAAAAAATACTATAAATTGTTTTTATAAAAACGTTTTTTTTATAGAAAAAATATCATTTATCCACTTATTTCAAAAAGATGAAAAACAAAATAAAACTACTTTTATCTTTTTCAAATAAGTGGATCGATAATATATTTTTCTATAAAAAACGTTTCTAAAAAAACAATTTATATATTTTTTTTTTTGCAATTTGTAGTATTATTTTAATTAAAATGTCTCATAAAAATCTATGTTGATACTCTAAGTCCTGTGGCGCCAGTTTAGTGCGTGGGATTATCACCGCGAACTCGGGTTCAAGACTTGAGAAGGACATGTTGCCCTTCTTCGCATGATGCTATTTACGCCGCTACCAACGGACACGAGGATGTCGACAAATGTCGCCCCCCCCCCCCACACGCATCGTCCGTAGCACCAGGATATGTACCTGCACTGCCGTCAGCACCAGAATGATATCCCCGTACAAAAAAGGGCCCAGGACTTTTTTTTGTAATTTTTTTATGAATAATAAATGTTAAATAATTATTCATCAAACTAATAAGAATATAAATATATTGATCAATAAATTAAATTGATAGTCATCGAAAGGGGAGGAAAGAAAAATCTTTTACGTTTATTTATTTTTATCAGTCAATTGAAGATATTCGTAATTGAAGAGATTCGTAATTTATAAATCAAATGATATTTTTATTTGCTTTATGAATTGTCAATCGAATCTTCGATTGAATTTGCTCGATAAAAAAATTAGTTATATTTCATAATTTTACTTATGAATGTTGATAAAAATTCAAGTTATGAACTTCATGGAATCGAGCAAATTCGCGAAAATTTCATATTCGCGCGGTATCAGTAGTATGTATGTACCGCAGCACCGACGAGTCGGTGACCGCAGTAATCGTAAATAATAATGTGTGTAATGCGTTGATATGATCTACTGCGCGACTCCTCGCCGCGCGTAACAACGAAGCATCGTGTACAAGAAGTCACGTTAGAATGTATCGTAACTGTGTAAAGTGAAAACGTGAAAAGTTTACACATTATATATATATTTAGCTTTTTTTTTAGTTTTAGTGTGTTAGTTTTAGTTTCATGTTCACACAATGGGAAAGAAATATAACGCAAAACGTTTGCCTCTCACTAAACGTAGAGTTTCCTTCAAGAAAGGCTGGATGCTAAGGTTAGTATATTTCTTTGGAATAACATGAGATAATACAAATACATATTCATATAAACACATATTCATATATATTCATATTCATATAAATACATATTTATATATATATTTATATTCATATATATACATATTCATATATATACATATATACATATTCATATATTCGTATAAATTAAAAAAACTTGAAAATTAATTTTTTTAATATATATATTTTTTCATCTGTACACACACACACACACACACACACACACACGCACGCACACGCACATATATATATATATATATATATATATATATATATATATATATATATATATATATATACACATACAAAGTGACCCATTCTATAAGTAAATATATGTATCTTCTAAATAATTTTGAATTAAAAAATTAAACATATACATGAACGAGATTGAAGGGGTCTTTAGAATATCGCAAATAAAATTCGACAGGTGGAGGAGTCTTGGAAATTTCAGGATCATCTTTGTTTTTTTAAATGGAATCGCCATAATTTTTTTATATAAATTGATTTATTGAAATATTCTGCATAAAAAAGGATACAATGACCAAAAAGTGAATAGTTTACGAGTTATTTTATATTTTAATTTTATAATTTTACATACACTATAAAATATTTTGTAAAATTTTCATTGTTTGATGATGTTACCTAAATACTTTTAGACATAAAATAATGAGAAAAATTAATTGGCATAAAGAAAAAAGAGTTGTTAAAAAAATATAGCTGTTAGTTGCAAATTACCTTTTTTAAATACAAACATGTGTTTTCTTTACACCAATTAATTTTTCTCATTATTTTATGCATAAAAGTATTCAGGTAACATCATCAAACAATGAATATTTTACAAAATATTTTATAGTGTATGTAAAATTATAAAATTAAAATATAAAATAACTCGTAAACTATTCACTTTTTGGTCACTGCAGAATATTCCAAGGAATCGATTTATATAAAAAATTATAGCGATTCCATTTAAAAGAACAAAGATGATCCTGAAATCTCCAAGACTCCTTCACCTTTCGAATTTTATTTGCGATATTCTAATAACCCCTTCAATCTCGTTCAACATGTATATGTTCAATCTTTTAAATTCAAAATCATAGAAGATACATATATTGGCTTATAGATTAAAATGGGTCATCCTATACACACACACACACACACACACACACACACACACACACACACACACACACACACACACACACACACACACACACGCACGCACACGCACACGCACACGCACACGCGCACGCGCACGCACAAGCACAAGCACACGCACAAGCACACGCACACGCACACGCACACGCACACGCACAAGCACACGCACATGTACACGCCACGCACACGCACACGCACACACACACGCACACGCACACACACACACACACACACACACACACACACACACACACACACACACACACACATACAGGGTGGTCCTCATTATTCTGTACATAAAAGTATTACGGTAAGATTATCGAAAACTAAAAATTTTACGAGATATTTTAATTTTTATATCAAAATATGTCAGATTAAAATATAAAATAACTCAAAAAGTACTTAATGAAAAAATACTTTATTATAGTGTTTTGAAAAGCTCTCGAGATAAGCTACCAGAATATGCAATAAAAAGTAGGCAGTTCCATTTAAAAAATTGAAGGTGACCTTGCTTTCTTATGGAAAAAAAAATGTTTGGTCAATTTTTATTATTGCAATTTGTTGCCGGTTAGAAACTGATAAATTTCTCTTTATGACTTTTTTATGTCAGATTATTGTAAGTGCCTTAAAAATCGTGGCGACCGTTACGAGGACCACCCTGTATATATATATAATATTAATTTCGAAAAAATAGTAATTTCTGAAAAATAAAGCAATCTCTTGCACATATATTAGTTAGTAGTAGAAATAGTAGTAATAAATATTAGTTAGTAGTAATAATAGTTATAAAGTAGTAGCAGAAAAAGATATTTTATATCAGAGACGATATATTCGTTTGCTAGTTACTTATAAAAAATATCTTCTCCCAGAATGATTTGCATGTGCGTTCTGGTTTTTAAAAAAAGATATTTTATACCAGAGACGATATATTCGTTTGCTAGTTGCTTATAAAAAATATCTTCTCCCAGAATGATTTGCATGTGCGTTCTGGTTTTTTAAAAAAGATATTTTATACCAGAGACGATATATTCGTTTGCTAGTTGCTTATAAAAAATATCTTCTCCCAGAATGATTTGCATGTGCGTTCTGGTTTTTAAAAAAAGATATTTTATACCAGAGACGATATATTCGTTTGCTAGTTGCTTATAAAAAATATCTTCTCCCAGAATGATTTGCATGTGCGTTCTGGTTTTTTAAAAAAGATATTTTATACCAGAGACGATATATTCGTTTGCTAGTTGCTTATAAAAAATATCTTCTCCCAGAATGATTTGCATGTGCGTTCTGGTTTTTAAAAAAAGATATTTTATACCAGAGAGCATCTATTCGTGAACTGGTTATTTTTCACATCAGATACGGTTTATATGGTATATGTGTCCTCTGGTTATTATAAAAAATAAGACATTTATGTTGTAAAACATTATCTATTGTATAATATAATATAGTTTTCAATTAGATATAGATTTATAAACAAGAGACTGCATTTATTTTTCAGAAATTTTACTTTTTTCTTGATTATATATAATGATATAATAACTGACCCATCTTATTTTTTTAACAATATTTTAACATTATTTTTTTTGCAGGCGACAGATGCTGAAGCTGGAGAGACAAGAGGAAAATGACTCCAGGAATAGCACGTCTAAGAATACTAACAACGAATCCATCGGTTATCAGAAATCGGTAGAATTATTATCCGATACGATGGATTCGAAAGTTAGTATCCAATCGTTAGTACCCACGATGCAATGCCTGAAGTTAAATTCAAATACAGGTACATGTAGTCAAAATGTCGAATTTTGCGAAGATGACAATTATTTTGTTATCGATAATGGCCCTCTGGATACAAATCGTATCCAGGAAAGCATGCCTCAAGGCCGTCGCATTGTCGATCTTTCTCGTATGTGGAATGAAATCCACAGAACATTTAATAACCACATGCGCGGAATTGAGTGCCGATTTGAAGATTGGAAACTCACCCACACTTCTGACAAAGGGTTAAAAACGCGTATGTACTTCAAGTGCCAAATGTGCCATACTGAAGCCGACTTCTGGTCAGAACCTGAAGAGCAGAAAATAATGGACATTAATCTAGCTGCTGTAGCAGGAACTATTACAGTAGGAATTGGTTATGCTCAGCTGAATGAGCAGTGTACAGCCATGAATATTCCTTGTATGACCGAGCCAAGGTACATAGAAAATAGAGAAAAGTTAGTCGATGCTTTTCAAAAAACAGCCATAGAAAGTATGAAAAAGGCTGGCGAAGTTGAAAAACAACTCGCTCTTGAGAGAAACGAAGTTATAAACGGTATTCCGTATATAACAGTTGTAGCGGATGATAGTTGGATGAAGAGATCGTATGGCAATGCCTACAATTCTCCTTCCGGTATTGGAGCCATAATTGGTTACCGTACGAAAAAGATTCTCTTTGTTGGTGTTCGCAATAAATTTTGTGCAGTATGTGATATGGCAGAACGAAAAGGTATCGAATCAAAAGCTCACAAATGCTACAAAAATTTTAATCGCAACGAAAGCTCCACAAGGATGGAGAGCGATGCCATCGCGGAAGGTTTTAATTGTAGCCTCGAAATGCATGGGCTGATTTATAAAACAGTAATTGCCGACGGTGACAGTAGCGTTTATCAGACCATTATTGATAACAGACCATATAGTGAACAGATGGTCACAGTAAAAAAAGTAGAATGCACGAATCATTTACTTCGCAATTTATGTAAAAAGCTCAAAGCTGTGGCAGAGATGACTCAGCCAAAAACGCAGAGGCAGCGTGGCTTTACAGAATTGCGAAATGTTGTGAAAAACAACATGAAAAACATCAGAAAAGAAGTAGAAACAGCAGCCGAGCTACGAAGAAAAGATCAACAATCACCTCAACATTGTAAGGCTATGGAATTGCAGAAAGATATATTGAACATTACTAGCCATGTTTTTGGCGAACATAAGCGATGCGAAGCACGCGGTATATGCGAAGAGAATGATAATAAAACGAACAAAAATTATGTTCCATTGTTGAAAATACATGGTCTGTATCAAAAAATAGAAAGCACTATCACATATCTAAGCGGTTATTCCCACAGCTTATTGCTGAATTTAACTAATAATCCTGCAGAATCGTTTAATTCGATAATTTGCAAAGAAATTGGTGGAAAACGCATTCATTTTGGTAAACGAGGCTCTTACAATGCCAGAGTTGCGGCAGCAGCTGTGCAATTTAATACGCAACAAGTCCTTACAGAATTACATAAGGGCATGGATAAAACTGTTCCACCTATTGTTGAGAATGTAGAAAAGAATCGACAAAAAAAAATTGCGAAAACCAGAGAATCTCGAGAAGTACAAGGAAGGCAAACAAATTTCAAACGAGAGACAGGAACAGATCGTTATTATGGTCCGCAGTCTCAAAAACCAGATCTTCCATCTGATGTATTTGAGCAACTTCGGCAAAATCATTTAGAAAAGTTGTCCGAAAATGCGAGAAACTGGAAGAAAATTGAATTCGATACGAGAAACCAAAGTGACTCGGAATTATGGTTATCATTGAGACGAGAAATGTTGATCGCATCCAATTTTGGAACTGTATATCGCATGAGACCGACAACGTCTTGCGCAGCAACATTAAAAGCCATTTTATATCCTTCGTTTATTGATACCGCAGCCCTAAAATATGGTCGCGAAAACGAAAAAGTAGCAAGAGACGAATTGGCTGAAAAATTAAATAAAGAAATAAAACCTTGCGGATTATTTATTGATACTGAAAATCCGTGCTTGGGTGCTTCTCCTGACGGAATTATTGACGAAAATGGTCTAGTGGAAATAAAATGTCCTCTATCAGCTGAGCATTTGACAGCAGAAACAGCTGTAGAGACATTACCTTCTTTGAAAGGTATCTTTGATAAAAAAGATCCACACAAAATGAATAGAAATCATCGATATTTTTATCAAGTTCAAGGTCAGTTGAACATAACACGGCGAGAATATTGTATTTTTGCTGTTTGGACTCCACAAAGCATGAAAATATTGCGCATTGATGCAGACAATATCTTTTGGAGAAATCAAATGCTACCTTACTTAACACGTTTCTATAACGAATGCATGCTTCCAGAAATCTTGGATAGTCGTCATAATAGGCATATGCCAATCAGAGATCCAAGATATATTAAAGAAGCTAAAGAAGAAGCAGCAAAAAAAATAATGACAATGAATCGAACAAAGAAACGAAATATAGTAGAAAGCGAAAATGGCATACAAGAGAGCAAACAATTCAAACCGAACGTTTCGTTAATAGAAGCAAAAATTACTGATACTGCTGATATTGCTCTGAATAAAGAGGAAGATGATGATTGCATTATCACAAGTTATTCTAGTAACGAGCGAGATATATCTGAAGACGATATAAAAAGAAATGAAAAACTGTTAAACACAATTGCTCCTCTTTATTTGGTAAAGGATAATGTCTTGCGTATGACAAGTCAATTAAACGATGAATCGTTGGATCTATTTTTGCGTATCATAAGAGAAACTTCTCATTTCGAAACGCAAAGTGTGCTTTATTTAGAATACCCTCACATGATTAAAGCTAATCGTAGTGATAATAGCTTACAAATAATTGGAGGGAATTGCAGTAATCATTGGAGATGTATTTTCTTTGACGGCACCAAACTTCGTGACAGGGATTTGGGCTGTGGAAATCACTGTACACAACTTTATTTGTACAAGCACTTGTATTTAATGAGGAATAAAGATTAATAACGTATAACGCACAGATCCCGCGATTCGATTCTACCAGAGATCGGAGGAGGACCCCGAACACACACACTATACTAGAGAGGGAACTCTAAAAAGGAAGCTCATGTCGGTGGCGTACGCGAGCGCCATGTGTTCTCCTAAAACTAAAAATATCTCTAGAGATCTTTTCGATATATATATCTCGCAGATTTCTCACACTCCCTCTATCGACAAGATCTCTATTAACAAATATTAGAATTCAAATTCAACATTCGTACACACCTATCGTGTTTACACTTAGTTAACGATTTAGTAAGTATGTCGGCAAGCATCGAATCTGTCTGTAAATAATGAATTCCAATTTCTTTCTTATCAACTAACTCGCGCGTAAAATGGAACTTAATGTCTATGTGCTTGCTCCGCTTATGAAACACAGCATTCTTTGACAGCTCAATTGCACTTTGGTTATCGCAGAACACACTGATTGGAGGTGTCACGTATTTTTCAAAACCCATGTGGATTAACAGTCGTTTGAGGTAGATTATTTCGCGTGAAACCTCTGAAAGCGCCGCGTATTCTGCTTCCATTGTTGACAAAGCCACGGACGCTTGCTTCCTTGATTTCCAGCTCGTGGCCAATGTTAAGACATTACCCGAGCATGATTTGCGATCGTCGATGTCTCCTGCCCAGTCCGAATCAGAATATGCTCTTAGACGTTCTTCGTCCTTGGTGTATGTGATTCCGTAATGAGACGTTCCCTTTAGATAGCGTAATATTCGCTTCGCGATGAGCCAATGATCTCTTCCTGGGTCTGCACAAAACCGGCTTAATGTGCTGGCCGCTATGTCAGGACGTGTGGCATTCGCTAGGTAAATTAGTCCGCCGATTAGCTCTCTATAAGGTCGATTCTTCATTTCTTGTCTTTCCTCTTCTGTTGATGGACTCGCATTCTTAGTAATTTTCAAGTTTGACTCGATTGGTGTCGATACCTCTTTAGCCTGCTCCATATCGAATTTTTCGATTAAGTTTTCGACGTATTTCTTCTGTGAAAGATGTATTCTTCCGGTTGCACCTTCGCGTTGCACACTTATCCCAAGAATGTTATTAATTTGTCCAAGGTCCACCATCTTGAACGTTGATTTCATTTTTGATTTAACATCTTCGAGTCTGTCCATCTTCTTTGAGGCCAAAATTAAATCATCGACATAAATGATAATAATTACTCGTCTTTCACCTTTACCAATTACGTAGACGCAGGGATCTGCCGGTGTGCGTCTACCGCCGATTTCCATAATATAGCTGTCGAGCTTTCTATACCATTCTCGACCTGACTGCTTTAGGCCGTACAACGGTTTGAGCAACTTACAAACTTTTTCTTCGTGCCCACGCTTATTAACGAACATCTCGGGTTGTTCCATATATATTTCGTCGTTCAGTTCTCCTTGTACGTATGCTGAGATCACGTCCATTTGATGCACATGCATTTCTTCATTTGCAGAAGCTGCGAGTAACGTGCGAATTGTTTCGTATCTCGCTACGGGGGCAAAGACTTCCTCGTAGTCTATTCCCCATTCCTGAGTGTTTCCCCGAGCTACTAGTCGTGCCTTGTGCTTCTTGATCTCGACATCTTGAACGATTTGGCCTTAAATATTCATCGGTTTGTTAAAATCTTCTTATCAACTGGCCTAGGTACAAGAATCCACGTTTTATTTTCTTGTAAGGTATCGTATTCTTTCTTCATGGCTGCTAGTCATGCTTCTCTGTCATCTTGCTCCAACATTTGTGATGTAGAACTTGGATCTGGACGGCATGTACCACCGCATTGATAGATCTTTCGGGGTCTTCCCGGTTTGCCTGTTCTAGTAATCCTGGGGCGACCTGGTCCCCGGCGTGGCTCATTTTCTTCAGGTTCGTCCTCCGTATTTTCATCGTGAGCTCCTTGAGAATCTTTTCTTACTTCATCCTCAGTATCTTCATTATGCATTTCTTTATCCGACGTTTCCATAAAAGTATAGGGCGTGGCAAATACTTTTCCTGTCGAGGATTCTGGGGGATTTTCGATCCTTTCAAAGAACTTTACATCTCGCGCTTTGATGACGGTCTTCGTTCCCGGCTTCCACAATCGATACGCCTTTGACTCATCGGAGTAACCCACTAGCAAGTATTCGTCGCCCTTCGGTTGGAATTTCCTTCCTCTTTGGTTCTTGTTTAGCGCGATTGTTTTACTTCCAATCGTTCTGAAAAAGCCCACGTACGGCTTTTGTTGCGTCGATGCTTCGAATGGCGTAATCCCGTCGAGGCACTTCGTAGCGCATCTATTTCTCAGATACGTCGCCGTGTTCACTGCCTCGGCCCATAGAGAATCAGGGAGACTAGTTTGCAGCATCATGCATCTGGCCATTTCCACTAGCGTGCGGTTGGCTCGTTCTGCCACTCCATTTTGTTGAGGCGTGTATTCGACACTCAGTTGATGTCGAACCCCTTCTTCCTTGAGGAAATTGGTGAAATTATTGGACAGGTATTCCTTCGCGTTGTCTGTACGGAGTTTCTTGATTCGTTGGCCGGTTTGATTTTCTGCTCTTCGTTTGTAGTCCTTAAATGCTTGAAATACATCTGATTTATTTCGAAGCATGACGATTTCCGTATATCTAGAACAGTCATCGATAAATGTAACAAAATACTTTGCGCCACCGATCGACTCAGTGCTCATCGGTCCGCAAATATCAGAATGCACTAGCCCCAAAATGCTTGTCTCACGATTAGACGACGGTTTAAATGGTTTTACATGAATTTTACATTTTGCGCATACTTCACAATTTATTACGTTCATTTTCGGCGTGAGACTCATACCCAGTACCATGTCTTTGGCTTTTATCGCTTTTAAATCCCTAACATTAAGGTGTCCGTACCTCTGATGCCATCTCATCAACTCTACTTCGTCTCTTTCATTAACAAATGCGGCTTGTTCCTTCTTTACGTTGACAACATATAATTGGTCGCGTTTCGACGCTGTAAAAACTACTGAACCGTCCTTTCGATTAACCGTTGCTCGATCTTTTCTGAATTCGACCGTATAACCGTTGTCGGTAATACACGACACCGACAAAAGATTATTTCGTAACTCTGGAACGTATAGCGCGTTTTCTAATTTTACGGGGTTAGTAATCTGTCGATTTGATTTTGCGTCTAACTTTACATCGCCTATACCGCCTGACTCTACGAAATGTTCCGCGGCTGTATACACTCTTAATTTTTCGTCATTTTTTATTGTCGCAAAAAGACGCTCATCATTGCACATATGTTTGGTCGCGCCGCTATCGAGATACCAAGTATTCGATTCATTAATAACTTCGGTGTTGCACGCGATTGCGATCATCGCGTCGGTCGCATTGTTTAATTCGCTATGTTTCGGTTTCACTTTACAGAATCGACTCATGTGCCCGCTTTTACCGCAATTAAAACATTTTCCGCTAAATTTATTTACGTTCGCCTTCGTATGGCCGTCTTTTGGCTTTACATTTGGATATTTTGACCGTTCGGGACGTCCTTTCGTCAACAACGCGTCGTTGTTATTATTCGCTTCGCTCGTTCTCGCGACGCGGTCGCTCTGCCTAGCTTCTTCCTCAATAAGCTTTATTTTCAAGTTTTCAAGCGTCGGTATTTCGTCGCGAGATTCTATAGCTACGCTAAAATTTTCGAATTCGGCCGGTAAAGAACCTAACAACATTATCGATAATAGCTCATCGGGTATCTCGATGCCCGCTTCTTCAAGCTGTTCGGCTTTTCGCGTAAAATCGGTAACGTATTGCGCCATTGTGATGCTCGGCTTCTTCTCCATTCTCTGCAACTGTTTGTATAAGGCCGCCTTCCTTACAGGGCCTCGTGATTCGAATACCGCCTTGAGTCCGTCCCATGCTTCTTTCGATGTCACAGCCTTCTTAACGTGGTTGAGCTGGCTGTGCGTGATGCTCAGGTTTATTAGCGCTAATGCCTTCGAGTCTTTCCTTATCCATTCTTGCGCGTCTGCTAAGGGTTTTGTTTCCGTGCCTTCCGCGTATTTCCACAAGTCGTTAAACACTAACACACTCTTCATTTGTACCTTCCACAGCTCGTAATTAGATTCGGTCAGTTTTTCAATGTTTGCGAAACTTGATGCAGCAGCCATCTTTTCCGTGTCGTTCTTCCTTGGACACTGTATTTGTCTATTAGCGTAGTGAAAATATGCACTGGGCCCATAACCTGACAGGGATTTGGGCTGTGGAAATCACTGTACACAACTTTATTTGTACAAGCACTTGTATTTAATGAGGAATAAAGATTAATAACGTATAACGCACGGATCCCGCGATTCGATTCTACCAGAGATCGGAGGAGGACCCCAAACACACACACTATACTAGAGAGGGAACTCTAAAAAGGAAGCTCATGTCGGTGGTAGAGACCCTCTAATCAGAGACTGGCCACAAGATTTCGTCAAATTCCTGCGAGTGAGAGAGAAATATAGGCTATCTCGCTCTTCCGGGAATGTGTGCGTGTGTATATGTTCTTACCGCAGTGCAACGTGATCAAGGGTGCTTTCGCGCAGCACGCTTTTAGCGCCATGAGCGTGCTCTGTCCTTGTTCAATTTTCAGTAAATAACAAAGATAGAATTACGATTTTAGCGTGTAAGCGTACTTCCCGAACGCAGCCCAAGTGTATAATATTCTTCAAAAATGGGAGGCTGTTCCACAGAATTTTGCAATAATTCATCATCGAAGGACTATATTATGAAAGTATTCCCTAGAAATCGTGAACGTTAATATTCTTTTTTAACTAAATTAAAATAAAAAATTAACTCAGTTAAAAATTATGTTAAGATTAAATTAATTTAAGTTAAATTAAAATTTAATTTTGAAAAGCATTACTTATATTAAATTAGAAATTCGTAATTTTTTAAAGTTAGATTGCTCAAAACAGTTGTAATAATGTCATCAGATAAATGTAATATTTTATTTGTAAGTTAAGTTTATATGAAATAACAAAGAAATATTGTTTTTTATGTAAGAACGTGTTTTTCTTTTATAATTTTTTTCCTTTACATACATAATTTTTTAACTTAAGAAAAAGTTAATAAGTTAAAGTTTATGTGTTTTAAAAATAACTAGTTGAAGTTAAAAATCATTGAAAATTAACTAAGTTAAATTAAAAGTTATTAACTTCTTAACTTTATTATTAACTTTTAACTTTTTAACTAGTTTTACTACTCAACCCTGCTAAAAAGTAAGATTAATAATGAAAAATATGTAAGGAAGTTTTATAAATTATTGTATCATATTTAATAAAGACGAAGTAAAAAGTTTAAAGAATTTTTTAGTATATAGGCGATTTTTGGAGGGACTCTGATATAGCAAACAAAACGTACCAAACTGTACCAGAGTCACGCCAAAAATTCCCTTATATTGTTTTAAAATGTTGTACATAAAAAGAACATAATATTTAGTTCCTCCTAAATGTTTATTTTTATTTGTATTTCTGAATAATGTTAATGGTAAGGTTAGTGTGTTTCAAATATGAGCGGGAGTTGACGAAAATTCTAGACCAATCAAAAGTGGCCCCCTTATGGCCAGTCTCTGATTAGAGGGTCTCAAGTCGGTGGCGTACGCGAGCGCCGTGTGTTCTCCTAAAACTAAAAATATCTCTAGAGATCTTTTCGATATATATATCTCGCAGATTTCTCACACTTCGCGTGTACGATAGTTTACCTGGCTGTACATACGATAAATTGGTAGCTAAAGAAAAAAATTATATACATCTTCGTTATCCAACAATAAGCTCGAGTGACATAATTTTTGAAAAGGTTCAAACACAACCTGATGGCATATGTTGTGGAATTTTTGTTGCCGCCTTCGCCACGACTATAGCCTTAGGAGGCAATCCTTGCGTGGAAAAATACTCCAAAAATGTAAAATGCATGAGAGAACATTTTTATACAATTCTAGAAAGCAATAAACTCTCGCCTTTTCTAAAATAATAAAAAATAATTTTTTATTAAAAAAAATTTATGCTACAAATATAGTCTTGAAAAATCTATATTTTACAATTGACCAGAAAAAGCTGCATCAATCTCGACTGCAAATTATAATCGGAGAGACGAAAAACATTGGTTGCGTTCTCACGAGAATGGACGGGGAGGGGTCCATTCTATGTTTTAAATATTTAAAATATTGTAAAAATACATTATTCTGTTACAATCGAGACAAACAATGTATTGTAAATCTTTATTACAATACATAAACATACACACACATAATTTTGAACTAATACATTTTTATTTTTCGATTATATCGATTGGAAAAAATAAACTGAATTAGATTGTAACTTATATAAAGCTACATTATAATATCGAGAATATATAGGTATTATGCACACATATCTGCATGCGTCATATACATTTCTTATATTTATATACACGTATACAAACATAAATAATACGTCTATATATATATACGTATTTTATTTGATAAAGTGGATTATCATAAAAATAAATTTTATCAGAAAAATAATAAATAAAACATTTGCAGGAAAAATTTTCTATATAAAAGTTGTAAAAGATTTCGAAGGGGGGAAATATCGTTTTGTTCGGTGTTTTTCAAAGATATTTAGAGGTCAATCTAGTTCTTTTTATGAACCTACCTTTATTATGTAAATCGAATCCTCGCAATATTCAACATAAATAGTTATAAAATGGCTAAAAAATAGAAACTTTACGAGATATTTTATAATTTTGATATAATTTTATAAATTATGAAATATATCTAATAAAATATTCATTTTTTTCGATAATCTTACATCTACTTATGCACAAAATAATGAGAGAAATAAATTAGTGCAAAAAAACACATAGTTGTTAAAAAAAGTATAATAGCAGCTACATATTTTTCTTTGAAAATAACTGTTTGTTTTCTTCATACCATTGTATTCTTTATACCATGTTTTCTTTATACTATAAGTATTGAGATGAAATTATCAAAAAATGAATATTTTATGAGATATTTCGTAGTTTATATAAAATTAAATCAATTTTAAAATATTTCGTAAAGTTTTCATTTTTTAGCCATCCTATTATTTTTTATGTTGAATGTTGCGAGAGTTCGATTTATATAATAAAAATAGTTCTACTAAAAAAAACTAAGTTTAAATATAATTGAAAAACGCTACGCAAGAGCAATTTTCATGATATTATCTCCTTTCGAAATCTTATAATATAATACAATTTTTATATTAACATTTTTCCAGAAAATGTTTTATTTTTATGATAATCCACTGTATCAAATAAAAAAAACCTTGTATATATATACAAGGTATTATGTATGTATGCATACATGTATGTATAAATATAAGAAATATATATGACGTATACAGATGTATGTGCATAATACATATATAACTGAATATTATAATGTAACTTTCTATACTCAATTACAATCTATCTAATAGTTTGTTTTTTTTTCAATCAATATAATGACAATGATGTAATAACAACGTATTATTTATATAAACATTATAAGTATGTATATTTTTGGTCGTATAAATAAATATTTATACATATGTAGTAGAAATTTATAAACGCAATAAGCCCGAATCACACTAGCGGCTCGCGGCTGCGATTGCGATTGCGTTTGTGATTGTGATTTGCTACGCTCCAATCATACTTGCAATTGGTGCTTTCTGATTGGCTGAGACAATCGCAATCGCAGCCGCGAGCCGCTAGTGTGATTCGGGCTAAATGCTCACACATGAATTGTGTTCAACATATGATGAAGGCAGACACACATATGATATACTGTTTTCTATGCGCTCCGATACTCTTTGATATGCATGCGAAGCGATAGAACAGTAGAAATATATGATGTCTTTTCAACATATTGAACACAATTTTTATTTACTCTTTTGTGGTTATTTTTATGCATAACGCTGTCGGTAATGACAGAACTAAAATTATCGACAATTATCGACAATTTTAGTTCCTCTCAGATGAGGGCGCAAACCCGTCGGAGTTCGTCCGTAGCTTTAGGATCCCCTTAACGCAATCTTATGGCGAATGCTCCAACTGTACAACTTTTCGTACTTGCGCATTGAGAACTTGGGCGGCGACGACGATGGAGACGTTTCTTAATAAAAATTTTATACATTTCGACTTTGCATCATATTACCTCCGTTCACGATACATGTAGAAAAAAAATAAAGACACTTTCATTATACAGGGTGAGTTTTTTAACTTGAAACTGTAAAATATCTCGGAAAGTAAGCTTTATCGAAAAAAATGTTTCAAACAAAAGTTGTAGGATTCGGAGGGGGCCACATGATAAAAATATGGATTTGACCTTGAGTGACCTTTTCAAGGTGAGGTCAATGTAATCGACGTTTTCTTAAATGGAACTCCCCTTTTTTATTACATATTCTTGTAGCTTATCTCGAGAGCTTTTCAAAACACTATAATAAAGTATTTTTTCATTAAGTACTTTTTGAGTTATTTTATATCTTAATCTAACATATTTTGATATAAAAAATAAAATATCTCGTAAAATATTTAGTTTTCGATAATCTTACCGTAATACTTTTATGTACAGAATAATAAGACAAATCAATTGGTATAAAAAAAACAAATAATTGTTTAAAAAAATACATTGTAAATAATTACATACTTTTTCTTAAAAACAATTTTTTTTTTATACTAATTGATTTGTCTCATTATTCTGTACATAAAAGTATTACGGTAAGATTATCGAAAACTAAATATTTTACGAGATATTTTATCTTTTATATCAAAATATGTCAGATTAAGATATAAAATAACTCAAAAAGTACTTAATGAAAAAATACTTTATTATAGTGTTTTGAAAAGCTCTCGAGATAAGCTACAAGAATATGTAATAAAAAAAGGGGTGTTCTATTTAAGAAAACGTCGATCACATTTATCTCACCTTGAAAAGGTCACTTAAGGTCAAATCCATATTTTTATCATGTGGCCCCCTCCGAACCCTACAACTTTTGTTTGAAACATTTTTTTCGATAAAGCTTACTTTCCGAGATATTTTACAGTTTCAAGTTAAAAAACTCACCCTGTATAATTCAAACCCAAGCTATCGATTAAGCCTATTAAAAATATGATCGGTTCAACCGTTATTGAGGTTCGATAATCTAAGGTAACTCGCAACTAGCCGACTCGCGTATAGATACCCGGAGTGCCTCACGACTTCGCGTGAACTTGCCGCGAGACACTACCGTGTCTCTTGATATCCATGGTTAAATATGGGGTGTGTTGCAGAAGTTACCTGTGATTTAGGTCATTGAAGATTTACCAAATAATTTTCAATTATATTTATTTAAACTTAAAAGTTTTTTAGATAGCTGAATACGAATCCAATGTCAAAATTGTCAAATTCAAAATGGTGGACAGAATATGGCGGATGTCAAAACTTAAGAAATGTTTAGATTATAATCTAAACATTTGAGTCCACCATTTTAAATTTGATAATTTTGACATTGGATTCGTATTCAGCGACCTAAAATCTCTTAAGATTAAATAAGTATTGGAAGCTATTTGATAAATCAATGGTCAATGACCTAAGTTATAGCTAAGTTACTTCTGCAATACATCCCATATTTAACTGTTATGTCCAGACTCGAGGAAGGATGCATCAATGGAAGGGCGCAACAACTATCTTTTATTATCCGAAGTTAAACGTCTCGTGGCGTTTGGAATCGGGTCGAACGAACTGACAGGTCTGAAAAGCAGGTAAACGACTGAATCGCTATTACGCTGGTTATTCAGATGTTCGTTCGGTGGTCCCTTTTCGGTAAGAGAATTTAATCTCTTTTACACGGGATGGGACCAAGTGCGATCTTTCGACTAGGAATGAGTGGGGGTTAATAAAAAGTTATTTTGATTTTAATTAATAAAGTACGAGTTTATTCATATTTTAAAATAAATGGTAGATATACATGATTATATAAAAATGAAAATAAAATATTGTTGATTATAATTTCTCGGTGAGTGTATGTGTATGTGTATGTGTATTTTAATTCGCGGGTGTTACATTAATACGGAGGACATCAGTCAGAATACAAGGGAAAGATTCTATCGTTAACATTTAGGTTCTGACTGATTAATACAATAATGAAATATATTTAATTATAGGATAAGAAAAATAAAATCAAAATCAATGTATAAGTCAATAAGTGTATATGTTAAGAACGGTCAGAAGTATAAAATTGGTCGCTCACATATGTGTTAGATTAAGATCAGGATTTAAGATTTTCTAAGACTTATTGCTGGAATGGGTTAATGATTTTAAAAGAATGAAACATTCTCCGGAAAGTTTTGATTTAAATAAGAAACAAAACAAAAGGAGGAAAGGAAAAATTATTCAATTAAACTTACTTTTTTAAATAGTAATTCGGAGATGGAAAGGTGGCGTATTTGTACGGGTAAATATAGCGAATAGGGGACCCAGTCCCAATGACCTTGACCTTGACATATGTTGTCAAGGACATAATTCTGAGTAACTTTTTCTTCTAATTTAATCGTCGCTCGTTGCTTATTAAAAAGTTATTAACAAAAAAAGTTTGAAATATACCAAAGTACATGCACGGACAGGAAGCACGCGTGCGCGCGCGCACACACACACACACGGGAGGGTGCAAGGGGGGCCTTCGGCCCCCCTCCCGCACCCACCCCGCCGGTAGGCAGGGTGGACTTCGCTTTACAACTTACAAAGTACATGCTACATTGTAAAGCGAGGTCCACCCTGCCTACCGGCGGGGTGGGTGCGGGAGGCGGGCCCAAGGCCCCCCTTGCACCCCCCCGTATGTGTGTGTGTGTGTGTGTGCGTGCTTCCTGTCCATGCATGTACTTTGGTATATCTCAAACTTTTAAGTTTTACCTTTTCCTCTTCCCCCGGCCCATGCGTTCGATTTACTACACATAAATAAATGAATCTGTTAAAAATACATTTTCAAGACATATATTTTCACGTGTACATACACATTGATGTTAGCAGGTCGCGGAAATATTGTTTTGTGTTTACGTTTGAATACCTTCCCTCAATGTTTATACTATTTCATGTTCATTTTTTATTATTTTCTGTACTAGTGAATTCTTATGATGACACAGTCTTGTTTAATTCTTCCAAGCTTAAAGTTCTTACTTTTCAATATATTAGTACAAATAATAGTGCATTTCGTTAATAATACAATGCATTTGCACGAATTTCTTCATTTAACATAGAATTATGATGCTCTAATACAGTATCTTATTGATAAACAAGTTATTCGTGATAATATTCAATGTCCAAAATGTAGAAATATTATAACTTATACAAATATATTTAAAAGCTTTATCATGCATTGCACTAATAAATATTATAAGACTATATCTGGACGAAAAAGACAACGGATAACATGCAACTTTAAAATAAGTATGTTGAATAACACTTGGTTTTCTAAAACTCATTTGGATATGGTAAAAATTTGTCGGTTTATTGGATATTTTTTAATAATTTAACCACCACGACAATCTCTTATATGTAATGAGTTGGAAGTACATGATAAAGCTGTTGTTGATTGGACAAATTTTTGTAGAGAGGTATGTAAATTATTATTTGAATGAAATATTCGGGTATATGTTTATATTTGTTACTTATACATGCATTTTTATATTTTTACTTTTTTAATATTTAGTTATTATCGGACTGGTTAATAAAAGAACAACAACAAATTGGTGGAGAAGGGATTATTGTGGAAATAGATGAAGCCAAAATTGGGAAAAGAAAATTTAACAAAGGCCGTATGTTAAAAGGACAGTGGATAATTTGGTGGCATAGAACGTACCACAAACAAAGTTTTTATTGTACCTGTAGAATACCGGAGTTCCAAAACGTTATTACCATTGATTCGTAAATATATTGCTCCTGGATCAATTATTTATAGTGATTGTTGGCATGCTTATAATGATCTCAAAAATGAAAATTATACACATCAAACAGTAAACCATTCTGAAAATTTTGTGGATTCTAATACTAAAGTTCATACACAAAACATAGAGAGATTATGGAGAGAAATGCGTGCTAATCTTCCACGTTTCGGTACTCGAGAATATCATTATCAACATTATATTGCTGAATTTTTATTTAAAAGACTCTATACTTTTGATAAGTGTATTGATGTTTTTTTTTTAGATAATGAGCAGATTATATCCAATAAATAATTAATTCAACATACTTATATTTTATTTTTGAATACCCTATATATGTAAAAACTTGTGTTTATTTCAGTTTATATGTGTAGTATACGTAGGACTATTTCTGTAAACTAATTTAAATATCCAGTTTTTCATTGTCAGACTATATATAAATCTTGATTTTTACAAATTTTTGTTTGTTAATAACTTTTTAATAAGCAACGAGCGACGATTAAATTAGAAGAAAAAGTTACTCAGAATTATGTCCTTGATAACATATGTCAAGGTCAAGGTCATTGGGGCTGGGTCCCCTAATCGCTATATTTACCTTTGTACGGTGTTTCGCTCTGTCATGTCGATAGCCCAATGTTCGACTCGTGGTTGTTCTGGAGATGATGCCAAGTGAGGACACTGGTTGCACAAGTAACCTACTCGCGAATTACGATGCAAAATCACAGAGTAAGACAGCGTGAAACTGTAGTCTCGAGAATGATCACGTGAATGTGTTTTCGAGTTCTCTTTTTATAATCCTCGTTTCGGGGGTGTATTCTAATTCTAAGAGTGGGGATCTTTCAAAACTTCGACGAATTGAAATTGCGCAGAAGTGAGGATCCTTCAATCTTAACAAATTAAAATATGTGTTAGTGTCCCCATTAGGCGGGGTGTTTCTCGTATTTTTCACGTTTTTACCCGTGGTGATCGTCCATTGGTGAGTTCGATATCCGTTCGAAGGTTCCTTGTACGTGATCAGATTAGAAAAGATCCTATTTTCTTATGATTATTTTTATTGTTATTGATGCAGCTGGGTTTATTGAATATTTCGTTGGAAATTTTTGTTATTATTGATGGCTGTGTTTGTTGGATTCGTTAGAAAATTTTATATTATCTTGTCGGTATCTCTTTATTCTTCCGCCGGCAAATTCTACTAAGGGATATCTATTGATTTTTATTTATCTCGAGGAGACCGGCATGATTTCATCACCGATCTTTTTGCGTCGGTTTGTTTACTGAACGATTCGTTTGTCTCTCCAATCGACGATCATTGCAGCCACTTCGCGGAAGGAAGGAATCGTTGAGTCGGCAAGACATAACATTATCATGAATATTTTATTAACCATAACCGACACCAAACATTCTTTTTGAGGGTTGAAAGTCCTAACAACATACTTTATTTTGATTGTAATAAAGCTTCTCCAGCACGTTACATATTGTAGCTATAATATGACAAAGTTCGTGAAAATAGCTCTTTTTTGCAATTTTAATTACAAATTTCTCGAAATTCTGACGTGATGGAGCAATTTTGAAATCGGATTCGTGTTCAGCGTTCAAAAACTTATAAGAAACGATTAGATCCGTCATAGACATAGTATATCTAGACCGAGTGTTGAGGAGTGAGGGCCAAGGTGCACATAGAAAAGAACATACTCTGTTTCGTGCCCCTTGCGTTCTCTCTCACTTGCATGTAGCATAGCGAAAGAGTACGCTATGCTACGTGCGAGCGAGAGAAAACGCAAGCGGCACGAAACAGAGTATGTCTTTTTCTACGTGCATTTTTACCCCCACTCCTTAAATAAAGGCAAACGCTCGGTCTACTATGTCTATGAGTCCCGTCCTGATGTTCGAAAAAAGTCATTTTTTGTTGAACAGTGTTATCACGTATGTGTCTATGTTATTGATTACAATTAAGTATGACAAATATATAAAAAAACAATACAATATAATTGTATAGTGATAATTGTACGATTTATAATTGTACGATTCTTTGTCGGCGACGGATTCTTTCCCCTCCACCCGACCAGTCATCTTCGCTTTTTTGCCCCAGACAGACTAATGGTGGGAAGTATGACGTCGGTAACGTCATGTGGACGCGCTCTCAGAGTAAAGAATAACAGGAGTGAGCATATCGGTAGTGGGGGTAGACTTATCGCGAACGGTAGTACGTCATCGCAGCCATCTTGAGCGTCCACTTTTTTTGACGTTTTTCAGGGCCATGTATAAGGCTATCGCACACAAAATGCATAGAACATAGACATAACAGAGCATAAGCATAAGAAGGATATTCAACGTACACAGATGTGCATAAACATAAATTTTGGCCAATCAGGATTGAGGAATAATAGCTGTCATAAGAATATACTCCTAACCATAAATATTACTAACATGTGTTAAAATGGATACATATGATTACATTTATACTGCAATAATATCAGCGAGTTATATACTTTTGCGAAAACGTAAACAAAATAAAAAACGATTGTGCTGGGTACGACCAATATATATGCTTCGACCACTATTTGGTGACTTCCAACATCTTTTTCAAGAATTAAAAGAAGATGCGACAATGTTTTTTAAATACACGAGAATGAATATCTCAATTTTTTATAAATTATTAAATATATTGCGACCTCATCTAGAAAAAAGAAATTGGAGAGCATTACCGGCAGAACAACGGCTTATTATTATGCTCAGGTATTTGTAAATGCTTTTGTATTTGTTTTTTGTATTTGCTTTTTTTTTGTATTTGTTAATGCTTTTGCTTTATTTTAGATTTCTTGCAACAGGAGATCAAGTATCCTCGATTGCATTTGCACATCGAATAGGTGAATCAACTGTTTATAAAATTATTAAAGAAACATGCAGAGTGACAATGAAAGTTTTAAGTCCCATGTATTTAAAGCCACCTAAAGAAGAAGATTGGAAGAAAATAGCTGCTGGATTTTGGAATCATTGGAATTTTCCCAATTGTATTGGAGCGATTGACGGGAAACATTTTGTTATCAAAGCACCTCCAAATTCCGGTAGTTTGTACTTTAATTATAAAAAAAGTTTTAGTATTGTTTTATTAGCTGCGTGCAATTATCAGTATAGATTTACTATAGTAGATTGTGGTGCATGTGGTAGCGCAAGTGATGGCGGTATATTTGCACAATCTGAATTCGGAAAGTGCTTAAACAGTAATGATCTTAATATACCTGTAAATGATTGTAAGTTACCTCTATCAGATATAGAAATGCCTTATTATTTTGTTGCTGATGAGGCGTTTCCATTATCGAAACGAATAATGCGACCTTATCCTGGACAGTTTTTGAATGAAAAAAAATCTATTTTTAACTATCGTTTATCAAGAGCTAGACGTATTATTGAGAATACATTTGGAATTCTGGTCTCAAGATGGAGAATTTTTCAACGTTGTATATGTTTGAACCCAGAGCATACAGATAAGATAATCATGGCTGCAATAAATTTGCACAATTTTTTAATGACAGAAAATAATAGTGTAATAGGCGAAAATACTTACTGTCCTCAAAATTATGTCGATAGTGAAGACAACACAGGACAGATTACACAAGGTGCATGGAGGTTTAATCTAAATAATGTAAATAATTTGCGACGTACTAATATACATAGAGCGATAAGAGAAGCATATATTCAAAGAGATATTTTATCTGAATATTTGTCATCACCACAAGGTGAAGTATCATGGCAAATAGAATATATTCATAGGGGATGTAACAGAGATATATCATAAAAATAACTTTATAAACTTTTATAAACTTTATTTTATATATTATATAAACATACAATAAAATATTTTATGCATATGTATTTTTTATAACTATATAATAAAACCTTTTATATCATAGATTATACAATATTTTCATAATCTGACCCTTTAATTGAGTTTTTTGAGGTTCCGAGGTTTTTCTTAATTGACATGCAACTGCTTTAGCAAAAATTTCATCTTCATCCATTTCAGTTATATTAGGGGATATTTTATTCTCAGTTTTGTTTTCTAAATGCGATGAAACCACTGACGTTAATCTTAAAAAAGATTCTTCCATTTTATTATCTGTTAAGGGTGTGCGTTTAATTTTTTTGGTAAATCTTTTTGGTGGATCAGATGATATGCCTGACGAAGAGTCAAGAGACAATGCTGGAGATACTGATTCTCGATCAAATTGTGATGAAATTATTTCATTAGGTGAGACAAATCAATTAGTAAAAAAAAAAAAATAATTGTTTTTAAGAAAAAGTATGTAATTATTTACGATGTATTTTTTAAAACAATTATTTGTTTTTTTCTTTACACTAATTGATTTTTCTCATTATTCTGTACATAAAAGTATTACGGTAAGATTATCGAAAACTAAATATTTTACGAGATATTTTATTTTTTATATCAAAATATGTCAGATTAAAATATAAAATAACTCAAAAAGTACTTAATAAAAAAATACTTTATTATAGTGTTTTGGAAAGCTCTCGGGATAAGCTATAAGAATATGCAATAAAAAATAGGGGATTCCATTTAAGAAATTAAAGGTGTCCTTGACTTGACCTTAACGATGCCATCCAAGGTCAAATCAATGACACCATCTTATGTTCCCCTCAAAACCATACAATTTTTGTTCAAAACGTTTTTCTCTAAAATGCTTAGTTTTTGAAAGAAAAGGGGTGTACGGGTTGTCTAGGACACCCTATAATCACTTTCGTCCGCTCGCTTAACATCAAATGCTCACTCCTGTTATTCTTTAGTCTGAGGACGCGCTATAGTGACCCACGCACGTCGCTGGCGATAGTGACGTCATTTGATATCCCGTAGTGGCCCCTATACTACTTTTCTTCTCTCAAAATCCTATATAATTTAAATAAAAAACATTTTTGTATATGACAAATTTAAGAGATATACAGTCGAATTTAACAGATATACAGCTGTTTTCATTAAAATAAGATACTGTATATACTTTTTTTCAGAAATTATTTACAATATTGTAATTTATTTATCTTACTAATTGTGAAATTATGAAAATAGAAATTATTTATCAATATTTACTATAATTATATAAAACACTTAATGAATTAACTGTTTTATTCTTAATATTAGTAATCTCTATACATATACATATATTGTAATAAACATTATTCTTATAAATATTATTATATGTAGTTTGTATTATCTATAAACTTATCTCTTTTTATGCATTTTTTTACAATAGTATATGATATATAAGATTTTTTATTTGCACAATTAAATTTAAGGATTAAAATTTAAAGCTTAAAATTAAATTAAACTTAAGCATTTTGTAGATTTTTTGAATTCGTCGAAGCGGACCTGAAAAAGAATGTGCATATTATTATCGCTTTGTATTATAATAATATCGTACGATCAGTCTCTCAACGTCGTTATATCCAGGATGTGCCAACAAACGTTCTGACACGCTTTCTTAAATGCGCTACAACTATCCTCGGTTTGCAAATAATCACTCGTGCAATCGACACCATCGAACATTTATTGACTATCCTCGCCGATCGAACAACGATGCCTCTGTTAAAGGTATGCTGTAAAAAACATTAATTAACAATATTAAAAGTTTCAGTATAAAAGATTATGTCATAGTCACTGACCTAAAATAATAAACTTATTTTTATGAAAAAATTTTATATTTGCTGATAAAGCTATTAATTAACGACAAAACATACAACAAATTTAGTTTTATTAATTGTAAAATTAATTATTTTATTCAACATCTATTTTTAAAGATTATTTATAATTAACGATTAAAAAATCTATCGTAATAAAAAAACCATTTTTTTATATTTATTTTTACTAAATATATTATGACATAGAAAGAAAAATAAACATAGAAATAAATCCTAATGTATTTTTCCGATTTTAATAAATGTGTTGAATATTTAATCTAAAAGTGGTAAATATGCATATTAGAGGATCCACTCCCAAGGACCTTGACTTTGACTTATGTTGTCAAAGTCATGACCCTGAGTCATCTAAGAGGTTTTAGCCGTCGCTTGTTATTTATTAAAAAGTTATTAACAATTGAATTGTATGATAAGAAAAGTATTAAATGCGATAACCTGAACTTCTCCGAGCATGAATTTTACTAGTTGTATATTTAGATATTTAAATAAATGTGTAAGCGGGGAAGGGACTCCACTCTCCTGCACCCCTACCCCGAGAAATTCTAATCTTCCCCAGACTTATTTCTAATTAAATATGTAAATGTTATAATGTATAGATTCCCTCCCAATGATTTTGATCTTGATATATATGTGATATACTTGATATATTATGTCCAGGTTATAGGTTATACGAGGGCTGTATGATAAGTACCCATGTTTAACGACTGACTCAAAATCTGTATACCATCGTTTAACGCCATCTTTCGAACGACGCCTGTCAAAATTTCAGACAGATTTATCGAGTAGTTTTGTTTTGATAGCCGTTGAAAGTGGGCAAGTTTGTGTTTGTTTGCAACCATGGAAAAAGAGGAATATCGGTCAGTTTCCTTTTTTGGATGGGAAGACGTGTGAGGAAATCAAAGTGAAGTTGCATGCCGTTTATAAGGACCATGCACCTTCGATGACTACCATCAAATATTGGTTCAATGAATTCAAGCGTGGCCAAACATCCGTTTTTGATGAAGAGCGCCCGATTTGCAGAGTTCGACAAATCATATTTTTGGATGGCTTAAAAAAGTTGGAATATCGCTGGACTAAGTGTATCGAGCTGAAAGGAGACTATGTTGAGAAACAGATAAAAAAAATTTTTTTTAAAATGCGTTTCCTTCCCTAACACGGGTACTTATCATACAGCCTTCGTATCTCTGAGTAATATTTGCAGAGTTTTAGTCGTCGCTCATTGTTTATTAAAAAGTTATTAACAAGAGAAGTTTTGTAAATGGAATGTAATTTTTCGTCCTTGGAAAATTATATCAAAGCACTTCTATAGTGTCCACAAACATTTTGTGTATTTGGAATTACTCGCAACTTTTAGTTCTGGAAATGTGAATGTTCATTTATATTTTATATATAAATGTAATTAATGCGTAATTAATATTTTTAGGTCCCTTACAAATGGCTAAGCAATGAATTGCATGTTTATGTTAATGTAACAAAACAAATCTTATGGGAATTCTATCAAAAATATTACATATACAATTGAATTAAAAGCATCAGAGTTAGAGCCTGAAATAGAAATGTTAAGCCTTAGTCAAAGAAAAGAAATAAGATAATAATTTTATTAATAAATTATATAATAAAGATTATTTATTTTCTTGGATTAAATACTTTTAGGACAAGTTTTAGTCTATTTAACATTTTTTGACATAATGGTTGAGCTTATTTTTTTAAAGCAATGGGACATGTGAAATTGGAAATGTGGAAATTGATAGTATATTCGGATAGAGAGCTGTCTTTTGCAAAATAATGTTATCGGAGAGCATTAGAATATCTATCATCGATAAAAAATAGTTCAAATGTAAATCAAAGTAAGGAAGAAGAATCGGTTAGTGATGCTGAATTGCAGATTTTATTAGAGAATTGTATAAAAGTTTATAATAATTTGGCAGCTGCATTGATTAGAACTGAAGCCTACGATGCAACTTTAAAAAATGTGAAACATGTTTCGAAGTGTCAACTATAAAATGTTAAAGCACATTACATAGGAAAGGTATTGTAAAAATCTTAATCTTCTTTTTATTTACTACATTTAATCATTTTTTAAAATAAGTTTTATACAGTGTCCAAAAAAGATCGGGAGCCCTTAAAATCTTGGAGGGGTTACGTTACAGAAAAATATATTTTATACAAAAGTTGTAGGATTCAAAAAGAGGCACTTGATGGTAACCTTAGCTTTGACCTTGGGGTCAAATTTCAAAGTCAACTTAAAATTTTTAAATGGAAACCCCTATTTTTTATTACATATTCTTGTAGACCTTGTCAAGAGCTTTTCAAAACACTATAATAAAGTATTTTTTCATTAAGTATTTTTCGAGTTATTTTATATCTTAATTTGTCATATTTTGATATAAAAAATAAAATATCTAGTAAAATATTAAGTTTTCGATAATCTTACCGTAATAATTTATGTACAGAATAATGAGACAAATCAATTGGTATAAAAAAATAATTGTTTTTAAGAAAAAGTATGTAATTATTTACAATGAATTTTTTTAATTATTTGTTTTTTTTTACACTAATTGATTTGTTTCATTATTCTGTACATAAAAGTATTACGGTAAGATTATCGAAAACTAAATATTTTACGAGATACATATATTATTTTTTATATGTAATTTTATTCTTTAAGGTCATTAATTCTGTAGTAAATATTTTCATTTCTGTATTTAATTTTTGAATTTCATTGGAGAGAGAGAGAGAAATTGCATAAGCTTTTGCATATTCCCCTTTGTTTCTCGATATTGTTCCTATGATACGCACAATATATATACACACATATTCGAATTTTCCATATTGTTGCGTCCGCTGGTACGAGATTAATCGAAGCTCGCTATGCAACCGCTTTACACTCACACACCGTGTCACTTCCGCACCCGAGCAAACACAAGAACATTCGTTTAAGAAATAGGAATAACTTTATTAGAACAACAACACAACAACGTAATAAACGATAACCGAACGTAAAAGACGGAGCTGTCTCAAACACGGCCGTATTACAAGACAGCTACACAAAGTCTAACATGGCTGCCGTTGTTTATCAATATTCCATGACAACCTCTTGAGACGATCCTCCTCTATGATCTCGCTTCAGACCGATCGCCTTTAACGCGGCGTAGGGATGTAACATTACTCCCCCTCTTCTAGGATTGTCGTCCCGACAATCAATGCAAAAGGATAACAAAAAAATCCTAAGTTTCTTCAAAATATCAATTCCAAAGTTTCTGGTGTGACTTCCTGTTCTACCCCGAACTGCTGCACAGGTTACCGAACTGCACGCCTCTTCAAAATATCAGTTCCAGTGTTTTCGGTGTGACTTCCTGTTCTACCCCGAACTGCTGCTCAGGTTACGGAACTGCGGTGTACATCTGCGGCAGCGTAAGTGCTGGTAATCTGTCCACTAGATCCACCATGTGGTGACGGTGGAAGATCGTATTATTAATTGGGAGCAGAAGAGGGGGCTGCTTAGGCGTAGTGGTTTAGGATGGACTACCCGAGGAGGCTTCCATTCATACTGGTGATGAGTCAAGACTCATCGCTGAGCGGCTACGGGGGCCAATTATCAATCGTTTAATATGATTGGACCGCTCTGGAGACGTGCTGGGCATGTCGTCTCTCCGTGGCAATCGGCACTGCATCCATTGAGCGAGATTCCAACATTGCTCTGGAGTCGTATGTACTGAGTTAGAGTGGCGTAAGGTGCGAGGTCTGAATAGCTCAGTGGTAAGAGCAGTTGCCCGGAAAGCGAAAGACTCGGGTTCGATTCCCGATTCAGCCACTTGTACCTCGCATATTTTTTCAGACCCGCAAATGTTGTTTTCTAACAATTATTTGTCGGGCTGAGGAAGTGTGTAAACGCCCTACGCAGACACGACAGTGCCGCTGCCACGGAAGAGATGGATGCTTGGTTCGTGCCTCCTCCCGCCTTAAATCCCCCCCTCGCTTCAGTGAAGACTCGGGTTCGATTCCCGATTCAGCCACTTATACCTCGCATATTTTTTCAGACCCGCAAATGTTGTTTTCTAACAATTATTTGTCGGGCTGAGGAAGTGTGTAAACGCCCTACACAGACACGACAGTGCCGCTGCCACGGAAGAGATGGATGCTTGGTTCGTGCCTCCTCCCGCCTTAAATCCCCCCCTTGCTTCACTCTGCGGTGTACATCTGCGCCAGCGTAAGTGCTGGTAATCTGTCCACTAGATCCACCATGTGGTGACGGTGGAAGATCGTATTATTAATTGGGAGCAGAAGAGGGGGCTGCTTAGGCGTAGTGGTTTAGGATGGACTACTCGAGGAGGCTTCCATTCATACTGGTGATGAGTCAAGACTCATCGCTGAGCGGCTACGGGGGCCAATTTTCAATCGTTTAATATGATTGGACCGCTCTGGAGACGTGCTGGGGATGTCGTCTCTCCGTGGCAATCGGCACTGCATCCATTGAGCGAGATTCCAACATCGCTCTGGAGTCGTATGTACTGAGTTATAGTGGCGTAAGGTGCGAGGTCTGAATAGCTCAGTGGTAAGAGCAGTTGCCCGGAAAGCGAAAGACTCGGGTTCGATTCCCGATTCAGCCACTTGTACCTCGCATATTTTTTCAGACCCGCAAATGTTGTTTTCTAACAATTATTTGTCGGGCTGAGGAAGATGTGTAAACGCCCTACACAGACACGACAGTGCCGCTGCCACGGAAGAGATGGATGCTTGGTTCGTGCCTCCTCCCGCCTTAAATCCCCCCTCGCTTCCTCGAGTGAAGGGGGGGATTTAAGGCGGGAGGAGGCACGAACCAAGCATCCATCTCTTCCGTGGCAGCGGCACTGTCGTGTCTGTGTAGGGCGTTTACACATCTTCCTCAGCCCGACAAATAATTGTTAGAAAACAACATTTGCGGGTCTGAAAAAATATGCGAGGTACAAGTGGCTGAATCGGGAATCGAACCCGAGTCTTTCGCTTTCCGGGCAACTGCTCTTACCACTGAGCTATTCAGACCTCGCACCTTACGCCACTATAACTCAGTACATACGACTCCAGAGCGATGTTGGAATCTCGCTCAATGGATGCAGTGCCGATTGCCACGGAGAGACGACATCCCCAGCACGTCTCCAGAGCGGTCCAATCATATTAAACGATTGAAAATTGGCCCCCGTAGCCGCTCAGCGATGAGTCTTGACTCATCACCAGTATGAATGGACGCCGATTTCATTCCATTGCTTCCTCTGGAAACTGGAAAACTGGAAAAATCTTCAGACAAGAGGAGGGTATCCTCCGTGGACCCAACATTCTAAAAGGACTCCTCAAGTCTCTGCCTCGGCATTCGCCCTACGAGCCGACGGGAAAACCACGGATCAAAAACCGCAGGTGAGGCAGTCTTCAGGAGTTTCTCCATATCTTTCTTTCTAACTCCTCTTCACGTCCGTTATCCTCTCACCGCCTTTCCCTTAAAAAGAAAATTAACTCATAGAAATAAACAATTCTAATAAATACTATATTTTTAAATAAACACTTTCAAATAATTAAAATATGACTCCCATTTCGACTAACAACACTATTATTCCAAATGTCTTTCATAAAACGAAGCTAACCTGTCTGCATGTACTATCTTTTTCCTATGTCTGTGCGATTTCCGAATACAATATACCATATCACTTAATTTTTTAATCACTTCACAAGGCCCCTCCCAACAAGTTTGCGATTTCGGAGCTTTGCCCCTTTCACGTCGAGGATTATAAAACCTTTTGACCAACCGTGAAATTGACTTCTCTAGCCTTCCGATCATAAGCAGATTTTACTTTTTCTGATTTGATATTAACTGCCTCACGAACAGCCTCATGAATCACATCCAACTTTTTCTTCAAATCTAAAACGTAATCTTTGTTAGATAAATGATTCTCTTCCCCAGGAGGAATTCCTGGCAACAAATCCAAAGGTAAACGCGAATTTTGAGCAAAATAAACCTCCGAAGGAAAAATCTTAGTGGTTTCATGTTTAGAAGAACGATAAGCCAATAAAAACATTGGTACCCAACGATCCCAATCTCTTTGATGCGAAAAAATAAACTTCGTCAAATAGCCAAGAATCGTTCGCTGTTGTCTCTCTACTTGACCATCCGACTGAGGATGTAAGGCAGTCATCCTTGTCTTTTTAATCCCTAATAAATTCGACAACTCCTGAAAGAGTCGTGATTCAAAATATTTTCCTTGATCGGTGTGAACTTCCAAAGGAACTCCATGTCTCGAAATAACCTGATCTACGAACGACTCTGCAACCGAATTTGCCCTAATATTCCTTAATGGAATTGCTTCCACCCATTTTGAAAAGCGATCTGTAACAACAAGCAAATACCTATTACCAGAAAAGGTTATCGGAAGAGGACCAAGGATATCCATCTGAACTCTATCAAAAGGACTACCTACATTACAAATTGGCAATGGAGATTTACTGAAAGACCGGCTTTTGCAATACAGACAACACAAGAACGACACCATTCCTCAACATCATTTTTACATGTTGCCCAATAAAATCCTTGACGAATCTTTGCTAAAGTTTTATTTACACCAAAATGACCACCTAAAGGAGAATCATGGGCCTCTTTCAAAATTAAAACCACCCTACTGCGAGGTACTACTGTCTGAAAAAATTGTTTTTTTTTTAATGATGGTGACTCCCACTTTTTAAATAAAACTCCGTCTCGAACCACCAAAGCATCCCATAAATTCCAATAGATTTTTCCAGAAGAAACCTTTGATACCATCTCTTGTCAAGTAGGACGTTCCCCTAATTCTTTTCCTTGTAAAATAACAGAAATTACTGAATCCTCTAATTGTTCTTTTCTCCAATTATTAAAAACTTCTTCCCCAAGATAATTCGACCGACTTTCTCCGACCCCTCTTGTGCATCTTTAATTTTCACTTTGGTACAATATTTGCAAGGATCTTTCTCACAAGGACGTCTACAAAGTCCATCAGCATTATGATGAGAATTTCCTTTCCGATATAATATCTCGAAATCATATTGCTGTAACCTCTCTAACCAACGAGCCAGCAGTCCTTCCAATCCCTTAAAAGATACCAACCATCGAAGAGAAACATGATCTGTCCGAATAACAAATTTTTTTCCAAATAAATAATGATGAAAAGTTTTTATATAATCCACTACAGCTAATAATTCACGACGAGTCACACAATAATTCCTCTCAGTCTTACTTAAAACCCGACTATAATATGCGATGACTTTATCACGATCTCCTTGCGTCTGAGACAAAACTGCACCAATTCCATGATCAGAAGCATCTGTATCTAAAATAAATTTTCCTTCTTCCGTAGGAAAAGATAATACTGGAGAAGAAATCAAAATCCGTTTTAATTTTTCGAAAGAAGACTGACATTGCAATGACCATACAAACTTCGCTTGATTTTCTGTTAATGAATAGAGAGGTCTCGCAATAAGAGAAAATCCTTTAACAAACTTCCGATAATATGAGCAAATACCAAGAAAACTCCGGAGCTGCTTTTTAGTTTGAGGAATCGGCCAATCTGTTACAGCGGAAATCTTTTGTGGATCAGTTGCAACTCCATTACTCGAAATTACATGATCCAAATACTTCACTGATTTCTTCAAGAAAGAACACTTTTTTGGATTAAGTTTTAATCGCGCAAATCTGAAACGAATAAGACAGTCTTTAATCGTTGAAGCATTTCTTAAAAACTCTTTCCAAAAATAATAACATCATCCAATAGACCAGACAAATTTTAGATAGTAAGCTAAACAAAACTTGCTCCATTAACCGTTCAAAAGTTGCAGGGGCATTACACAAACCGAACGGCATAACAGTAAATTTCCAAAGGCCATTTCCTATAGAAAATGCTGTTTTTTCCCTATCTTCCAAACGAATCTTCACCTGCCAATATCTACTTTTGAGATTTAAAGTAGAAAATCAAGAATTTCCTGATAATTGATCTATTGTATCATCAATCCGAGGCAATGGATAAGAATCTTTTATTTTAACAGCATTTAACTTCCTATAATTTACACAAAAACGAATTGAACCATCCTTCTTTTTGACCATGACTGCAGGCGACATCCAAGGACTTCGAAACTCTTCAATCACTCCTTGTCTTTTCATTTCACTAATCATTTCCTCTGCTTTAGAACGCAAATGTAGAGGAATCCTTCGAGGAACTTGCTTGATAGGATGAGGATCATCCAATTCTATTTTATGCTCTACAAGGTCACAATTCCCAGCAATAATGTTTTCAGAAAAGATGTCCTGAAACTTAGTCAATAGTTCGGCGAATATTTCCTTCTGAACCAAATCCAAATTCACTGAATCTCGTTCAAATAATTCCGTTAAGAAAGTAGGAACTTTATTTCCTTGATGACTTAATCGTGCGCAAACCAATTCTTTTGTGGAATTCCCAATGCGGAACAAAAATCAAATTCTATTCCCGTAAGAAACAGGAAATCTATTTCCAAAAGACAATCATCACTTATATTTGCAACAAACATAGGTAATTCTAAAGAGAATTTTCCCAATTCCACCTTAACAATCGCCCTAGAGTGAATCGGAACTATTTCTCCAGTAGGATAAACTATTCTAATATTTTTTTCTACATTTCTGATTTTAAGATTATTCATTAAATTACTGCTTAAAATTGACACATCTGAACCCATATCAATTTTAAATTCACGAGATTTTCCGTTAAGTTTTCTTTCATAACAAAACAATTCACGATTCTGTACACGTCTTAACTTAAAATTAATATTCGGGGTCTTCGCTCTGTTTGTCGAACCGACCCCGTACCATTCGACAAAATTTAGTTTAATTTCTGAACATATAACACTGGACATCCTGCACGCAAGTGTCCAACTTTTCCACATTGCCAACATTTCTTATTCCCTTCCGAAAATTTAGTTTTTGTACTATTTTCCCGAAACGTCATGTTTTTTTATCCGTAACTGACTTCTCGTTATTTCTAAATCTGTTCCTTTCGAAATTAAATCTCTGTTCCAAATTATTTGAAAATCTATTATTTTGATAAAAACGATTTCTTCTTTCCGAAAAACTATTTTCCTGAATTGCTTGTATCGTCATAGCTCTTTCTATCGCGGATTTTAATGAATTCACATTTTCTAATTGTAATGTCCGCTTCAAAAATCCGTTCGTCATCGCGGCAATAAATTGAGCACAGGCGATCTTATCACGAACTTCGTGCGTACACTCAGGGTAAGCTAAACGCGATAATCGTTCAATTTCCGCTCCCAAAGTTGGTAAATCTTCCCCCACCTTTTGTCTCCTATTGGTAAACTGCGAATAATACGTTTGAGCGAGGTGCCCCTCCCTGCAATGTAATTCTAATCTTAACTCCAAGATCGTAATTAGTCCCTCAATTTCTACGATCCCATCTAATACGGAACGTGCCTTTCCCCGTAAACAAGATGCTAAGGCTACCGTTTTCATACTTCCATTCCAATTATTTGCTCGCGCTATCAAATTAAACTGCGAAAGAAATTCACGCAATGGAACACCTCCGTCAAAATTATCCGGTTTTAATTTATAACCTAACTCCTTATTTATAGATTCTTGCGCACCGACTTTCTCAAAGCTAGCCGCTCTAAGACTATTTCTATTATCAGAACGACTTAGCTGAATATTAGCGCTGTCCATCTGACGCATCCTCTCCTCTATTCCGTGAAGCATTTCATTGTGTTGCTGCAATTGCGCCTCAAATTCAGCTTGCTCTTGTAAACGCTCTTCGCGTAGCTGTCGAATCTTTTGCAGCGCAGATTGAAGAGTTATCCTCTCTAGTGATGGTCCTGGTGACGCAGTTTGCACCGTCGCAGTTTCCATCGCCATTTCCGGATCTGCAGTACGGAGCGAAGTCGCAGCTCGAAGCCTTTTTCGTGTCATAACTCCAATTGCTAAATCTCGTTCAATTGTAGCCATAGCTCGTTGTGCGCTCTATCCCGTACGAGCCCCCAAAATGTTGCATCCGCAGATCGAAATCGATATTTCTCGAACGCATGCGACACAACCGGCACTCGCGTACCACGACGTAAATAATTAACACTCTTTTAAAAGAACAAAAGGAACTTTAATAATAACACAGAACACAATTAAACAAGGAACACAGAACGGGTAATATCGGTAATCGTAATCTCAAATACATCTGCCCGGAATGACATCCGTATCCAAAGAGCTCATTTCGGAAGACTCCGAGACATCGCTTAGGAAATTGGCGACCATCTTGAGGGTGAGTGATGCCACCATGCATCGGATCGCTGAAGATGACCTGAGATACACGTCCTATGTGATCAAAGTACGACAGATGCTGTCTGAGGCTGCCAAGACCAAAAGACCCGCTGCAATTTGCTTGTGTGTTCGTTGAAGAACGAAGCTGCGGGCCGCCTCAGGTTTTTCTCTGACGAGAAGATTTTTACTGTCGATGCCAAAGTGAACCGGAGGAACGACCGTTGGTTCGCCCACGACTCTGACGATGTTCCCGTAGTAGCCAGGGCGAAGTTTCCAGCCAAATGTTCATGTCCTAAGCGTCATCTACAGTGAGGGTCATGCCGCCGCATTTCTTTAAAAAGGGAGAAACAATCACGAAGGAGGTCTACTTACGGATTCTGAGAACGGTAGTGAAGCTGTGGATGGAAACCGTGGTCTCCGGGAAGCCGTATATCTTTCAGCAGGACGACGCACCGGCTCACACGAGCCATTTAGTACAAAACTGATTCTCCGACAATGTGGACATGTTTTGGTCCAAGGAATTCTGGCATCCCAATAGTCCAGATTTAAACCCTCTGGACTATTACGTGTAGAGCGTTATTGAAAGGGTTACTAACAAGTTCAGGCACCCCAATGTGGCATCCCTCCAGGCCGCTATTGAGGCAGCATTCGCGGATTTGGACCGAGAGCAGTTAAAGAGAGCGTGCTCGCGAATCGAGGCAGTGATCGAAGCGAAAGGGAGTTACATTGAATAACAGGATTCAGGAAGAATCCCTTAAGTGACATATAAAAGCTTTTTTTTGTAAGTTTAAGTTTTTGATTAATAAACAATTGTTATAATAAACCGTTTTGTCCGGATTTTGCTGACGCATCTTGTATATATATATATATATATATATATACAAGATGTATATATATATATATATATATATATATATATATATACAAGATGTATATATATATATATATATATATATATATATATATATATATACATTCATGTCATATACTTATATGCTACATATATTGACAAATGTAAACAATTAACTTTTTATTGATTAAAAAATTTGAAATAACTGCTATATTTATATATCTGTCTTTAAATATATGTATATTTAATATGATATACACAAAATTATAATATTTTAATATTTTTGTAAAGTATTATGAGAAAATAATTTTTATCATTGATCATGATTTTTGTACCATTACAATGTTTATTATGAACCTTAGTTTATTATACCTTTGAATTGATAACAATTTTTTACATTTCTTCCTGACCGAAGAAACTTTCAGCAATCTTCTCGCGGTTTCTATTGAGCAATAATATGTACTCTGTACATTAATACAATATAAATACAATGAGAAGAACAAGAATATAATCCTCAACAACATCCATAAATTATAATATTATTTTATTACTGTTATTTCCTTAGAGATAAGAAACCTTTTTTAATAAAAAGGTGTACATATATGGCCAAGAATGGATTTATATATTTAAAATATATATCATAAACATGTTACGTCCAGACTCGAGGAAGGATGAGTCAATGGAAGGGTGCAACAACTATCTTTTATTATCCCGAAGTTAAACGTCTCGTTTGGAATCGGGTCGAACGAACTGACAAGTCTGAAAAGCAGGTAAACGACTGAGTCGCTATTACGCTGGTTATTCAGACGTTCGTTCGATGGTCCCTTTCGGTAAGAGAATTTAATCTCTTTTACACGGGATGGGACTAAGTGCGATCTTTCGACTAGGAATGAGTGAGGGTTAATAAAGAGTTATTTTGATTTAATTTAACAAAGTATGAATTTATTCATTTTTAAAAATAAATGATAGATATACATGATTATATAAAAATAAAAATAAAATATTGTTGATTATAATTTCTCGATGAGTGTACGTGTGTATGTGTGTGTTTTAGTTCGCGGGTGTTACATTAATACGGAGGACATCAGTCAGAATGCAAGGGAAAGATTCTATCGTTAACATTTAGGTTCTGACTGGTTAATACAATATAAAATATATTTGATTAAAGGATAAAAAAATAAAATCAAAATCAATATGTATAAGTAAATAAGTGTATATGTTAAGAACGGTCAGAAGTATAAAATTGGTCGCTTGCATATGTGTTAGATTAAGATCAGGATTTAAAATTTTCTAAGACTTATTACCGGAACGGGTTGATGATTTAAAAAAATGAAATATTCTTCGGAAAGTTTTGATTTAAATAAGAAACAAGACAAAATGGAGGAAAAGAAAAATTATTCAATTAAACTTACTTTTTTAAATAGTAATTCAGAGGTGGAGGGGTGGCGAATTTGTACGGTGTTTCGCTCTGTGTCTCATGTCGGCAGCCCGATGTTCGATTCGTAGTTGCTCTGGAGATGATGCCAAGTGAGGACACTGGTTGCACAAGTGCCTAACTCGCGAATTACAGTGCAAAAACACAGAGTAAGACTGCGTGAAGCTGAAGACCGGAGAATAAGTGTGTAAGTCTTTTCGAGTCCCCTTTTTATAATTCTCTTTTCAGGGTGTATTTTAATTCTAAGAGTAGGAACCTTCCAAAACTTCAACGAATTGAAATTGCACAGAAGTGGGGATTCTTCACCTTAACGAATTAAAAATTGTGCTAGTGTCCTCATTAGGCGGGGTGTTTCTCTTACTTTTCGAATTTTTACCCGTGGTGATCGGCGATTGGTGATCTCGATATCAGTTCAGAGTCTCTTGAGCATTAGATTTCCCTTGCGCACGGGATCTGATTAGAAAAAGTCTTACTTCCTTATGATTATTTTTATCAATATTAATGCAGCTGTATTTACTGAATATTTCGTTACAGAAGTTTCATCATTATTGATTTAGTTGTACTTGTCAGATATTTCGTTAGAAGGATAGATAGATAGATAGATAGATATTAGGTGTACAACTTTGCTTCCGCCGTTTTCCTATAGATGGCTTTAGCGGTAAGTAGTGGTCGAAATAAATAGATCATAGACGTCATGCAATAAACTTGGGCATCTGTCAACATAACCCTATAGAAACATTAGTCGATTTGTGTCTGCATCATAAAGTTATTCTCGATTGAAAATGTCAGTTTACGAGCCAAATTCTCGTCATTTGTGGGAGGTTTTAATTTTCTGCTTCAATATGAAGAAATCTGCGGCTGAGGCTCATCGAATGCTCCCAAATACTTATGGTGATGCCGCTATTAGTGAAAGAACGTGTCGTGAGTGGTTTCAACGCTTCAAGAACGGTGAGTTTCACGTCGAAGACCGGCATAGCGGTGGAAGAGAAAAGGTTTTCGAAGATGCAGAATTGGAGGCATTACTTAATGAAGACTCGAGTCAAAGTCAAGAAGAATTGGCACGATCGTTGGGAGTGACTCAACAAGCAATTTCAAAACGCCTCAAAGACATGGGAATGATTCAGAAGCAAGGAAATTGGGTGCCGTACGAGTTGAAACCGAGAGATGTTGAACGGCGTTTGTTTGCTTGTGAACAGTTGCTTGAAAGGCAAAGACGGAAGGGATTTCTGCATCGCATTGTGACTGGGGACGAAAAATGGGTTCATTATATGCAGTGTTACTACTTCCAGAGAAGATAGAGTTATTGCTCGACACGCTCGCATAGATCCGTTTGTCCACGCAAATGTAATTGCAAGCTGTTTTTACAATCATAGACGACAAGTTCCGTATCCGATTACTGCACAAACTGTCAGGAATCGATTAAGAGAAGCTCATCTGCGTTCGTTTCGTCCTTTACGTGTGCCTATGCTTAATAATCATCATCACTGTACACGATTAGCATATGCACGTCTTCACATAAGATGGAATCATAGGCAATGGAATAATGTTCTTTTTACGGATGAATCTCGATTCTGTCTTTATGGAAACGACAGACGAGCACAAGTGTGGTGTCGTAGAGGCGGAAGAAATAATCAGGATTGCAATCTACCGGTTACGGCTTTTCATGGCATTTCTGTAATGGTTTGGGCGGGTATATCGCAACATTTACGTACAACATTAGTTGTCATTTCATCACCTGCATTGACATCGAGACGATATATCGATAAAATTTTGCGTCCACATGTTTTGCCAATACGTAATCGGATAGGAAATCGTTTTACACTGATGCAAGATAATGCACGTCCTCATACTGCAAACATCACGCGACGATTTTTAAGAAAAAATGGTATTGCTGTATTAAACCATCCAGCAATGAGCCCAGACTTAAATCCAATAGAACATGTTTGGGACATGATTGGTCGTCGATTACGAAGACAATATCCAATTTTAAGAACACTACAAGAATTAGCGCACTCCAGCAAATTTGGCGTAACCTTCCGCAAGCACAAATACGAAGATGCATTAATATGCGAGAACGTTTGCAAGATGTTATTTGAAACAGAGGCGGCAACACACGATTTTAACTCTGTAAAAAATTTAATTACACAGCACATTTAATTACACACACACACACACACACACACACACATACATATGCGCATCAGAGAGTTTGGAGTCATAAAATACTGCGAGAGTGACGAATCGCGGGGTCTCGTTCTGTTTGTGCGCGTACACACACACACAACACACACAACACACACACAATACACACACACATTCACTCACTCACACACACACACACACACACACACCACACACACACACACACACACACACAGAAGCGTAAATCGGACCGTGCAACCTCCACGTGGCTTTGGATAACGCTAATACCGGCGGTAATTGAATTTTTCATTTTAGACTTGATTTAAGTCTTCGAGACATAGAGAAAAAAAATCTTAACGATTCGGCCGGTTGCACATGTAATTGGGATACTTGTTACTTGTGAAAATTGTAGAGTTGATAAAAATGTTTCATTAAGTTACATTGATTTAAATGAAAAAAGGAAAAAGTGCAATTTTTACTTGATTTTAAAGTAATGATTACACTTTAACAATGAATATTAATTGAAAAAGCAATTAGTGCATGTTAAAGTGCCGACTTTTCTCTTTAAATTGCTTTTTTAATAATCATTGTGCGATAATTTTTTCACTAGTTATGAACGCTCAAAGTCAATAGATCGATTTTACTTCAGTAGTGAATAACTCGGCGAAAAAAAATCGTAGGACATTCATTAAAAAAGCAAATTAAAGATAAAACTCTGTTCTTTAAAATCCAATTAACGAAATTGTGCTACAATTTTTTTTTCTTCGGCATTCTTTGACAAACTTTTGAAAAATTTAGTCAATCGACGGACGTTGCTTTTTCATAATGTAACTTCGTAACAAATGAAAAGAATTGAACTTGACTAAAAGATTCTAAAACTAGGAACTTTAAGCTTTGTAACGCTTTTTTATTGATCTCAATCCGATTATATGCGACGAAGTTGCAGCCACTTGAAAATTGCCTTTTTTGCAGAAGGAAGAAAGTGGCCCTTTAATTTTTTTGCGTAGTGTATATCTAATTGTAAGATATACTTATTAATATACTTAAAATATATTATTATTATTATTATTATCCAGGGGTTTTTTGGATGTCTGACTACGAGGGTCATATTTTGAAATTCAAAACAGATCCAATGTGGGAAACTGAGAAATAAAAATATTGTTTCAATGACTATTCAGGGTCCTTTTTATTTTCATGAATATCGGTTTTTGAATTTTGAATTTTGGGATCTAACTTCTACAATTTCGGTCCATCATATTGGATCGGTTATTTTCAATTCCAAACATCTCACTTAAAATTCGTGACCAGGGACCCAAAAAAACCCTTGGATACCGATTTTCGAAGCTAGAATTCTGTAAAAGATATGGAAAGCATCATCCCATTTTTGTATTCATGGACGAAATTAAAACCGAACGAGATTTAATCAAAAAATACTATTGTACATGTGAGAGCGGCGATCGAACTTGTCGGTTGTTTTAGCCACGTGATGACAAACTTTGGATATGAACAATATCATGGAATACGTACCCAATTCTGAAATCTGTGATCTAGCCATAACTATTTCTAAGAAACAAAGTCAAGAAAGATGAGTCTAGGACAAGTCACCAATGTAAGAATCCACTAAATGGATGATTTCATAAAAAATTCAAGCGATTTCGATAGGCCGACATATTGGAACCGCCATTTTGAATTTCCATCATCTGACTGGATTCGTAATCAGCAGTCCAAAAAACCCCTATTAGGCCTGAACCTATCGTGCTGATATGAAATTCTTTGAAGCGTATAATTTAGGATGTTAATGAACTGCGATCACTTTGACCTTCCATATCTCGTAAATCAATTGTATGCTCAATGTAAAAATTTTCTGCGTTTAATGTCTCATCATAACCTACCATTTGACATACAATTCAATTCCGAATACGCGGATCCCAAAACGGGCGATTTTCACTCTTTAACACCCTCCTTTAGATAAATTCTCAGTTAAAATATATAAAGGTTTTGCAATCGAAGAAAAATTTTTAACAAATTTTCGATAATAAGAACAGAATCCGAGAAAACTGTGGACTTGTTATTCTGAGGAATCGGCCAATCTCTTACTGCGATAATTTTCTCTGGATCCGTAGTAATTCCTTTTTCCGAAACAATATGCTCAAAATATTTCACGTCCCTACCGAACAAAGTACATTTTTTCAAATTTATTTTCAAATTAGCCGATCGTAATCGCAAAAAAGCTTTTTTTAAATTTTCGATCATTTCATCAAAACTCTTACTAAAGATTATCACATCGTCAAGATAAACCAAACAAATTTTAGATAACAATTTGTATAAAACTCGCTCCTTAACCTTTCAAAAGTGGCAGGAGCATTACACAAACCGAATGGCATGACAGTGAATTGCCAACATTTCCAATCGAAAATGCGGTTTTCATTTTATCCTTTTGACAGATTTTAATTTGCCAATAACCGCTTTTTAAATATAGAGTAGAAAACCAAGAGTTAATGATACTCTAAAATATCATCTATTCTCACTAGCATCGCTGGTGAAACCCAAGGATTTTGCGATTCCGCAATGACATCTTGTTCTTTCATCTCCTCAATAATCCTAATTATTTCTTCTCTCATAAAAATGGGAATAAGTCTGGGAGCTTGCTTGATGGAACAAGAATTATTCAAATTAATTTTATGTTCTACTAAACCACAACTTCCTGCAACAATATCTCCAGAGAAAATATCTTGAAATTCCGACAGAAAATTAGCAAAAGTTTCCTTTTGAGAGAAGTCCCAATTTTCAGAATTCTCTTTAAAAAATTCTTTAAGAGTATGAGGAACTTTTTCTTAAAAATTCTCTACACATGAGCATGCAAAATTCTGAATTTTATTCTACCCTAAAATCTCCAAAACAAGTTCAAAAGCTTTCTCCGAATTCGTTGCTCTAAAAAAATCCGCTCCTAGCAAACATTCATCACTAATATCCGCTATCATCATTGGAAATTCTAAGGAAAATTTACCAAGTTCTATCTAAACGAATATCTTAAATTTAATTTCAACTTTCTCCTTTGTCGGATATTTCAATTTATAATTTTTAATGGGAATTCGTCGTCTAAGCAAACTAACCTTTTTAATAGTTAAGATAGACACATCGGAGCCGGATCTAATTAAAAAACACATGATTTATTATCAATTTTACCACTATAATAAAAATTATTAGGGTTACACTTAATTCTATTTATATTAAACAAATTTAAGTTCAAGCTTTTAATGTTTTCTGAGGTCCAATCCTTATTCGCCAAACTCGCCCCGGTAAGGTCGACCAAACCGTGTTTGCCGTTGTTTCGGATGGACATTCGAATCGGAAGTATCCCAAAGCTCCACACTTCCAACATTTTTTACTATGTTGATTGAATTTTCCTCTGTAAGATAGCGAGTCAATTTGGAGTTTGTCAGGAGAATGGCTTTCGGAAAAGGGAAACGATTAAACAGAAAAATGATGCGTACAGGAGCAATGGTATATATTTTCAGAAAGGAACGCGAGAAATCATTAATCACAATGTTAAGAACATTTGAACGAACGCGTATAATTGGTCAAAACTAATGAACGCACGCACGAACGTAATAACTCGAGAAATGGTAGCGGCGTTAAACCGATAAGGGCTTGAACTCCCGGAACCGACGAGACGTCTGTACTCTAACGCGGATTACAGCAAAAAACGTCCGGTCAGCCACAGGCTCATGCAACAGCCTTCGTTACTAGATCAACGTACATTAATTGTGTAAGACGCTATAGGGCTTATACCCCATTCGGCATAACTTCCTGCGGCCATCTTTATTGCGCGCGCAGCCGTTGTCTCGTTGCATGCCAACTCGACAACAGCGCCTTCAATTGTTCGACTTAGCAACCTATGTTTGTTAGTGTTGCGAGGCAACCATGGGTTGTTAAGGGTTCGAGGTACGGAAGAGCGAGTTGAGTCGCGATTCGTGTACCGGCTTTCATACAGTTAAGACCGTTTACTTATTTCTCCGTGCGCTCTTCCTCGCTATTCGCGTGAGCGCCCGTTAAGTTCTTGATACGCGAGATCCAATCATTTGTGTTACAGTTGCGATAGATACAAATATCGTTTGTTAATAAACAACCGGTTCTAGCAAATCCTTTCACGCCTTCATTCCTGACACGTTAAAAATCTCATTAACTTCTCGGTACATCCTCACAATTGTTTATTAATCTTCGTTGCTAGGGAGACGTTCATAATTAACATGTTGCTAATTACAATTACCAATAAGCATAATGGCGTCTATCATAATGCGCATGACCGTTAGCTAAACGTTACCAGAGCCATCACTCGGTCAATAGCCAATTTCTTACAACCTCCTTTATTTTGATTCTTATAAAAGGTGCCCTTATCTTTATCTTTTCTATCGCTCTCTTTTCCCTTTAAATTTCCTGTATTTCTTTTAAAATCTTTCCTTTCTCCATTAAATTTCAAATTATTTTTTTGTTTATATTTATTTGTCGGAAAACTACTTGAATGGTTTTAACCACCATTGCCCATTCAACGGCAGATTTCAAGCAAGTAACACTTTCTAATTGTAATGTTCGTTTAATAAATCCGCCTGATAGCCCAGCAATAAATTGTACACAGACAATTTTGTCTCATAGATCATGAGTACGTTCCGGATAAGCTAGTTGTGATAGATGTTCGATATCCGCTCCCAAAGAAGGTATATCCTTCGAAAACATTTGTTTTCTGTTAGGTAACTGTGTATAATAAGTTTGCGCCAAATGTCCGTCTCCAAAACGAAATTCTAATTTTGATTCTAGATCCGTAAATTTTAATTTCTCGATATCTATAATTCCATTTAATATGGAATGCGCCTTTCCTCTTAAACAAAATGCTAACGCCACTGTTTTCCAATTATCGCTCCAATTATTTGCTCGCTCTATCAGATTAAACTGTGTGAGTAATTCTCGCAAAGGGACATTCCCATCAAAATTATCTGTTGTAATTTGTAACCGAGTTCATCTCTCGCAGGATTTTATTCGTCGCTATTTTCTAATACTCTATTATTGGTAGGACATAGCTGTATATTCTGAAATTGTATTCTCTATTCCAATCAGTGCAGCTCTTCATCCCGTTGACGCAGCATTGCTTCGAATTCGGCTTGCTATTGTAGCTGTTCCTTTCGAAGTTCCTGAATCATCACAGCCTGTAATGTCGTAGCTTCCATAGTTATTCCTGGATCTGCGGTACGGAACGGAGTCGCAGCTCAAAGTCTTTTCCGTGTCGTGACTCCAGTTGTTAAATCTTGCTGCTCAATTCCCGTAGCCATAGCTCGTTGTGTGCTCAATACCGGACGAGCCCCTAAAATGTTGCGTTCGCGGGTCAATCTCGAAGTATCTCAAACGCGCGCGACACAACCGGCACTCGCGTACCATGTCGTAAATAAAGAATATTTTTTTAAAGAAGAACAAAAGGAACTTTAATAACACGGAATTCAATTAAACGCAAACACAGATCAGATAATATCAGTAATCGTAATAACAAATTCGTCCGCGCGAGATGACATCCGCGAGACTAAGTTGGCGGCTCTTCTCACAAAATGTCCGCCGTTGTTTAACAACAATCCTACTAGTATAAGAGGCTATAGGGCTTATAGCCTGTTTGGCATAACTTCCTGCCGCCATTTGTATTGCGCGCGCAGCGGTTATCTCGTTGCCAATCGCTAGTCAACTCGACAACAGCGCTTTCATTTGCTAGTGTAAGGCATATCTTGTCTCCGCCATATGTATTTCCCTAATTGCGCGCGCAGCTGTTGTCTAATTACCGACCGATAGTCATCTCGACAACAGCAATCTTTTTTTAGGTGACTTAGCAACCTAGGTTTATTTTGGTTGTTGCCATGCAACCGGAAATACAGATGGTAATACAAAGAACGAATCAAGAGATGATTCGTGTTCCGGCCATCATAGAGAAAAGACCGGTTATTCAATTCTCCGAGCGTTCTTCTTCGCAAATAGCGAAGAAGAACGTCAACCCTCGTTTGAGTATTTGTACGCGAAGTCCGTTATTAAAAGTCGTTAAAGTGTAATATTCATTCCACATTGTGAAATACAGTTTCTATTTAAAAAAAAACAAAACCAGAATCTAGCAAATTTCTTTGCGCTCTCAAGCTCCTGATAATTCCCAGCGATAACCAAATAAGAGACCATTCTTACATTAGTTACTTAGCAACCTATGTTTGTTTGCTGTTACGATGCAACCATAGGTTGTTGAGAGTTCGTGATATGGAACGGGTCGAGACGTGACTCGTGTTCCGGCTGTAATACTGTTGTAAGACAGCGAGTCAATTTGGAGTTTGTCAGGAGAATGGCTTTCGGAAAAGGAATCGTTTAAAACAGAGGAATAATGCGTATAGGAGCAATGTCGTATATTTTAGAACAGAACGCGATAAATCGTTAATGCACAATGTTAGTTAACACAAACACTTAAACGAACGCGTATAAATGGTCTGAGCAAATAATCGAACACACAAACTATCAAACGATAACTCGAGAAACGGAGGCAGCTAAGCAATAAGAGCTTTAACGCTGGAAACCGACGAGACGTCCGTACTGTAACGCGTATTCGTGCAAAAGACGCCCGGTCAGCCACAGGTTCATGCAACAGCCTGCGTTACTAGGGAAACGTACATTTGTTGTCTAACAAGGCTCGTTGTTAGGGAAACTTTTATACATTGTTTATAACATGTTGTTAAGTTACTAATTACTAAGCATTCAAATTATGGCGCCCTATTATTATGCGCATGCGGGAGCGCTGCTAGCGCGACCGCTAGATAATCGATTGTAACGCCATCAACAGCCAATTTCTTACACTGTTAAGTCCGGTTATTTATTTCTCCGAGCGTTCTTTCTCGTGATTCGCGTGAACGTTCGTTAAGTATTTTGTAACGCGAAGTCCATTGATAAAGTGATAATTGTTAAAGACATATTTTAATAAACAAGACCAGTTCTAGCACTTTGCGCCTCATTTCCTGACACGTAAAACGTATATTCCGATCGGCCAGCTTTTCACTAGCAACATGCTAGGGGATGGTCTCCTAGAGATGGATACAGCAAGTTTCAGAAAAAAGCCGTCAGGCGACACGCAGAGACGAAACATGCAGGGACGCACACAACAATATTTACCGAGCGCGAGATGCACCGGCGTTCTCACGTCGTTCACTCGCTAATCAGTATATAATCGCGCCTTATCAAATTATTATACGTGTAAGACGCTATAGGGCTTATAACCCATTCGGCATTACTTTCTGCTGCCATCTGTATTGCGCGCGCAGCCGTTGACTCGTTGCTTGCCAACTCGACAACAGCGCCTTCAATTGCTAATCACTTGGCAACCTATGTTTATTTGTGTTGCGACGCAACCATGGGTTGTTAAGGGTTCGAGATACGGAAGAGCGAGTTGAGTCGCGACTCGTGTACCGGCTCTCATACAGTTAAGACCGTTTACTTATTTCTCCGTGCGCTCTTCCTCGCTATTCGCGTGAGCGCCCGTTAAGTATTTGATACGCGAGATCCCTAAATATTTCTCATTTGCTACTCCTGAAGGTCAGTTTGAATATTTGCGATTACCTTTTGGTTTTTGCGAAGCTCCAGCGGAGTTCCAAAAACGATTAATAATGGTTTTACAACCGTTAATCAGAGAAAATAAAGTGATTGTATATATTGACGATATACTTATTCCGTCGTTTTCAATTCAGGATAATCTGGACACTTTGAGACAAGTATTTGTTCGACTTAAACGATATGATTTTCATTTAAACCTTAAGAAATATTTATTCTTAAAGACAACCATAGAGTATTTAGGATACATTATTACCCCTTCTGGGATTACTCTTAGTTCTCGGCACACGGAAGCCGTGTCAAATTTTCCTCAACCTACTAAGACGATCGAACTTCAAAGATTTTTGGGTCTAACTAATTATTTTAGGAAGTTTATCAAAAACTGCGCAGTAATTACCAAACCTTTAAATTCATTACTTAGAAAATCAGTCAAATTTAAATTTGATGACGTTTTTGTTCAATTTTTAATTCTTTGAAAAAAGAATTAACTTCTTCCCAGTTTTGAAGATATATAACCCTAATTTAGAGACTGAAATACACACTGACGCTAGTGTAACTGCCATTGCTGGAATACTCCTTCAAAAGCAAAAAAATGGTTCTTGGGGTCCAGTATCTTTTTATAGTCAAAATACAAATAAGGCAGAAGCTAATTATCATAGCTTTGAGCTTGAAATGCTAGCTATTGTAAAATCTATTGAGAGATTCCATATCTATTTATATGGTTTAGACTTTACCATTGTCACTGATTGTCATGCCTTAGTCTTTGCAGTAAACAAAGCGAATATTAATCCTCGTATAGCCCGTTGGATTCTCAAACTTCAAAATTATCGATTTAAAATATGTCATCGGGAAAGTCGTCGCATGATGCATGTAGACGCTCTTAGTCGTATTGTACATTTTATAGAATCAATGCCTTTAGAAAAGGAAATTCAATTCAGACAATTGAAAGTTCCTAAGCTTAAAGCTTTGGCAACAAATCTTGAATCTGAAGAAAATGAAAATTATGAACTCATTGATGGTCTTGTTTTTAAGAAAGGCAATTATAAATCTCGATTTGTTATACCAGATGTTATGATTAATAACGTTTTACGTTTGTACCATGATGATATGGCACATTGCGGTCCCGAAAAAACTTGTAAGGGAATATCTGCGAATTATTGGTTTCCTTCTCTCAAGAAGAAAATCAATAATTATATAGATAACTGTATAATATGTTTGCTAAGTAATTCAGCTGTAAATTCGCGTGAAGGTGAACTTCAAATTTCAGATTCTCCCACTAAACCATTTGAGATTTTTCATACAGATCATTTTGGTCCTATTAAGGAAGCTCATGACGGTTTCAAGCATATTTTGCTGGTTATAGATGCCTTTAGTAGATATACTTGGTTTTCGCTACAAAGTCAACTAGTTCTCGTGAAGTAATCAAAAACTTATCAGTCATTTTTAAAAATTTTGGGAATCCTTCTGTTCTTATTTCTGACAGGGGAACAGCGTTCACCTCACAAGAATTCGCTAACTTTTTAACACACTATAATGTTGTTCATCGACAGGTGGCTGTAGCGGCACCTTGGACTAATGGCTTGATTAAAAGGGTAAATAGATTTCTAAAATCCTCTTTAAGAAAAATAATCGAGGATGATCAATTTTGGAACGCTCACTTGGACACTGTGCAATATGTAATCAATAACACATACCATTCCTCGGTAAAAGCTACCCCATCGAAATTATTGTTTGGTGTGGAAATGAAAAGGCACCCGGATGCTGAATTAATAAATTTTCTAAATAAAATATCTAAATCCGAATTTAACGTTGTTGAAAACAGGGATATAGCAAGAGAACTTGCTATAGAGTCCTCTAATAAAATAAAGAACTATATAAATAAAGGCATAAGAAGCCTACTTTGTATAATGTAGATGATTATGTTCTAATCAAAGATTCAATTCTAAAACTAGGCGAAGATAAAAAATTAAAGCCTGTCTATAAAGGTCCATATGTCATTACTAAAATTTTAAACAATAACAGATATGTCGTTCAAAATATCCCTGGATTCAATATAACTTCCAGACCATACAATTCCGTATTATCTTCCGATCGGATTAAACCGTGGAGTAAACCTTTAAAAGAGGTGTAACTATGTATTTGTTCAAACTAATGTACTTATTAATACTAATTATATATATTGCGTTTAATTTTAATATACATTCCTAAGATACTTCGTTCAATACCGTCATGTATTATGTTTGTTTTTAGCGCTCTTGTTAAAAATACTTTATATTGTTCTGATTATAATATTCGGCGCTAGGATTAAGTACCAAAGATTCTTTAACCAAATTCGGCTTAGGCTTTTTAATTATGTACATTTAGTTGAAATTCCAATTATGTTTTCATAGTCTTTAATATTTATTATATAATATTGTAAAATGGATCATTCGGGAAAAATGACTAGGTCAGGTATGGCCGAAGCTGTAAGACGCTATAGGGCTTATAACCCATTCGGCATTACATTCTGCTGCCATCTGTATTGCGCGCGCAGCCGTTGTCTCGTTGCTTGCCAACTCGACAACAGCGCCTTCAATTGCTAATCACTTGGCAACCTATGTTTATTTGTGTTGCGAAGCAACCATGGGTTGTTAAGGGTTCGAGATACGGAAGAGCGAGTTGAGTCGCGACTCGTGTACCGGCTCTCATACAGTTAAGACCGTTTACTTATTTCTCCGTGCGCTCTTCCTCGCTATTCGCGTGAGCGCCCGTTAAGTATTTGATACGCGAGATCCAATCGTTAAAGTGTTACAATTGTGATAGAAACAAATATCGTTTGTTAATAAACAACCAGTTCTAGCAAATCCTTTCACGCCTTCATTCCTGACACATTAAAAATCTCATTAACCTCTCGGTACATCCTCACATACGTATCGCATCCGATCTTTGGAACCCGCGAACAAGTGAACAGTATACCAAGTTCTTGTGACATATATCAATTTCTAACAAAAATCCAGAAGTGTCACTTCGAGCATGGATTCTAATCCTTTGGGCGTATAAATCCCAAAACCCTCTTCCTTAGCAGCTAGGGACACAACAAATGAAATGGTTTTTTTTATCTGAAGCGATTTATTCTTATCTCAGTTTTCCTCTTTAGGTTTTTATAAGATAATAATATTAATTCTTGTTTTCTTGTTTACAGTTATAATTGCACTTCCAGTAATTATTATTATTAGGTCTTCGTAATTTTCCTCCTCTCTTCTTCGTCTGCGTGGCAATGTCTATGCTGATCTTTCTAGGACTCGTTTGCGTGGAGATAGCTTTCTGCCTCGGAGACCTCTTAAGAAGTGAGATGAGTGGCGGAATATACCACTGAATGGTGAGCGTTGAATTCCGTTCCTTCGTAATGTCTGGAGTTATTGGACAGTCCTTCTTTGCCTCTGTGGTCCTGAGAGGTGGTTGAATGTCGGTTGCGGGGCGACTAGCACCGGGTTTCGGCGATCTAAAGCCGATTGCTAGCAAGCTAGGTACTGGCGACTGAGCACCTGTACGAAACCGTTTAGTGTCTGTGGAGAGGCATCTAGCGCCGGATTTCGACGACGTTGCGTTAGGAGCAAGGCGCCTAGCGCCGAGTGATGTCGGTGACTGACCGCCGGGTGATGTTGGCGACTGAGCACCAGATGTAAGCGACTGAGCGTCGGTTCTTCTCCGCTTTGCGGAGATGATATGCAGAAGCGTTGGCCGAGTTCGTCGTCTTGCTGCGATCTCGTCCTCCGATGATCGAGATGAGATAATTTCGTGCTCAGCTCGAGGCGTGGTAAGAGACTCTTCTTGAACGAATGTCAGGCATCTAGCGTGAGCTTTATTCTCTGAGTTTTCTCCACAGAAGATGGATATATTTCCGCCTTATATTTCCGCTTGACCGCTTTTCACTTACGGATTCACTCGTCTCGTCCTTCGCCGCCTAGCGACGACGTTCGAAACTCAGCGCGGACGCGTGAGCGCGTGGGCCGCCATATCACGGATCACGCTATTGTATCTTGTAGTTGCCGCAGGCCGCCACAATAGACTTAATCGATAGCTTGGGTTTGAATTATACAGGGCGTCCCATTTTAATTTACTCCCCCCCAAAGAAAAGCTTTTTTTATTTTTGAATGTACAAAATGCTTCAGACAAAAGTTGTTTGGTTTGGAGAGGATCATCTGATGATTAACTTTATTTAACCTTGGCTCAAAGTCCAGATAGTTATTTCAAGATTAACTTAATTTTTTTAAATGGAATTCCCTATTTTTTATTGCATCTTCTTATAGCCCTCCTTGAGACCTTTTCAAAATTTTATAATAACGTATTTTTTCACTAAATATTTTTCGAGTTATCAAGAGACGCGTCTCACTAAGTATATCTTTCGTCGTCTTTTCGTTTTACTGTAACAGGCGCTACTTCGTATCATTTATCTGAGTGAGGACGTTTTTTGAAAATTTTAGAAAATGAATTCGAAATATCTCGTAAGCCGGACCATATTTTCGAGAAATGAATATATCAATCGAGAATATGGATTTTTCCGAATATAATAATATCAAAATGACACTGGTAGATGCACTAGATGTACAGATCTCGATATTTCATATGAATTTTTCGGCTCAAAATGTATCACTTTTCGAAATTCCAGGTTCGCTGATACGCTGCTAGGTGTTTTTCCAGGTTCGCTGATACGCCGCTAGGCTACGCTGCTAGACCTGTTTTTCCAGGTTCACTGATACGCCGCTAGGCGTTGCTTTATTCGCAAAACGCCGTATTTTTCCAGATTCACTGTTATGTATACGCACGCACACATACATACACACGTGCGCACATATAATTCGCACACATACACAATTCGCGTACACATGCAACGCACACACACATGTACGCACATATACGTACGCGCGCACACATGCACGCACAAGTACTTACGCACGCATGTATGTCATAAATATATCACAGATTAAAATAAGATTAATAATATATTAAATAATAATTTTTCATAACTGTGAGAGTGACTGAGGGGTTACGAGGGTTTTTCTGAGTCAGGAGAGAAGGCGCAAAGAAATCTGCTAGAACTGGTTATTTTATTAACGAACAATATTTGTTTCACAACTATATCACTTTTGATGATTGGATCTCGCGTATTAAATACTTAACGACGCTCAAACGGATAGCGACGAAAAACGCACGGAGGATTAAGTAAACGGTCTTATCTGTATGAGAGCCGGAACACGAGTCGCGACTCAACTCGCTCTTCCGTATCTCGAACCCTCAACAACCCATGGTCGCACCGCAACATAGACCACGGCCTTAGAGGCACAACAGCATCAATAACCAGCAAAACATGTTTGAAACCGTCACGAAATTCCTTAATAAGACCAAAATGATCTGTATGAAAAATCTCAAATGGTTTAGAGGGGGAATCTGAAATCTGAAGTTCACCTTCACGCGAATTTACAGCAGTATTATTTAGCAAACATATTATACAATTATCTATATAATTATTGATTTTCTTCTTAAGAGAAGGAAACCAATAATTCGCAGATATTCCCTTATAAATTTTTTCGGGACCGCAATGCGCCATATCATCATGATAGAAACGTAAAATGTTATTAATCATAACATCAGGAATAACAAATCGAGATTTATAATTGCCCTTCTTAAAGACAAGACCATCAATGAGTTCATAATTTTCATCTTCTTCAGATTCAAGTTTTACTGCTAAAGCTTTAAGCTTAGGATCTTTTAATTGTCTGAATTGAATTTCTTTTTCTAAAGGCATTGATTCAATAAAAAGAACAATACGACTAAAAGCATCTACATGCATCATGCGACGACTTTCCCGATGAGAAATTTTAAATCGATAGTTCTAGAACTTGAGAATCCATCGGGCTATGCGTGGATTGATATTAGCCTTGTTTACTGTAAAAACTAAAGCATGACAATCAGTGACTATGGTAAAATCCAAACCATACAAATAGATATGGAATCTTTCAATTGATTTTACAATAGCTAGCATTTCAAGTTCAAAGCTATGATAGTTGGCTTCTGCCTTATTCGTATTTTGACTATAAAAAGATACTGGACCCCAAGAACCACTTTTTTGCTTTTGAAGGAGAATTCCAGCAATAGCTGTCACACTAGCGTCAGTGTGTATTTCAGTCTCTAAGTTAGGGTTATAAATTTTTAAAACTTGCGCAGAAGTTAATTCTTTTTTTAAAGAATTAAAAGCTTGGACACAAACATCATCAAATTCGAAATTGACTGATTTTCTAAGTAATGAATTTAAAGGTTTGGTAATTACTGCGTAGTTTTTGATAAACTTCCTAAAATAATTAGTCAAACCTAAAAATCTTTGAAGTTCGATCGTCTTAGTAGGTTGAGGAAAATTTGACACGGCTTCCGTGTGCCGAGAACTAAGAGTAATCCCGGAAGGGATAATTATGTATCCTAAATACTCTATGGTTGTCTTTAAGAATAAACATTTCTTAACCCAGTCAGCTACGTCTGTTCTAACAGATATTGCCAAGTGCTTGCTACAAATTATTGTCAGCAAAAAGGCTACAAATTTGGTGCAAGAGTTGTTATTACCGATTAAGCTGGCAGATTGCCGGCAAGAACCAAGCAAAGCTTGCTAACATAACTAGACAGCAAATTGGCGGCAGAAACCGAGCAAAGCTTGCTGACATGACTGACATCAGATTGTCAGCAAAAACTGAGCAAGATCTGAAGTGCGCAATCTGATGGCAAATTGACAGCAAAAACCGAACAGAATCTGCAGCTTATTACAAAGTATTATAAAATAGTTCAGTTTATCGCTATGCGGCGCGTTATTCATTATCTATACCCGTATTCAAATTCTTGTCATGAGTGTATATAAAGCCTGCAAAACGCTAATAATATTATAATATATATATTTCTATCAGTTCAATTTTTGACACAATTCTTATACAAGAAATTCAGATATTGAACTGATTTTTGGCAAATCGGACAGATAATTATTCGATTTTCACTTATTCGAACAATTTCTGTCCAAAAAAATCTTTAATTTTGTAAATTAAATTATTTAAATTTACTTATACGTTTTAAAACATTAATATATGATTTTATATAACAATACTGTAATTTGTCTTATTTTTGCCATCAAAAGAACGTCAGAAAATGGTCTCCCGTAGATGTGATATATTTTAGGTCTCATGAGATCTAACTTAGGATGTCTAATTATCTAATGGTCATTTTATGACCAAAACTTATCATCATTTTGTTAACTAGGGTTGAGACTTTAAATCCATTTAAATATAGTATTTTATATGAATGGCCAAAAGCTGCAGAATTTGTTCGGTTTTGCGGACAATCTGCTGTCAGATTGTCCTGCGCACATCTTGCTCGATTTTTGCCACCAATTTGACGTCAAATCATGTCAAGAGCTTTGCCACCAATTTGACGTCAAATCATGTCATGAGCTTTGCTCGGTTTTTGCCATCAATTTGCTGTCAGGTTATGTCAGCAAGCTTTGTCACCAAAACACAAGCTTAATGCGGACACAGATGGCACTGGATTTGTTACCAAGTTTTGAGCGAATTTGATGCCAATTTGGCAACAATTTGTTATCAAATTGCTTACTGGGTAAGGTTTAAATGAAAATCATATTGTTTAAGTTTAACAAGTACTTGTCTCAAAGTGTCCAGATTTTCCTGAATTGAAGACGACGGAATAAGTATATCGTCAATATATACAATTACTTTGTTTTCTCTGATTAGAGATTGTAAAACCATTATTAATCGTTTTTGGAACTCCGCTGGAGCTTCGCAAAAACCAAAAGATAATCGTAAATATTCAAATTGACCATCAGGAGTAGCAAATGCAAAATATTTAGTATGATCAGGATGAATCCTGATATGATGGAAACCATCTTTGAGATCAAGTAAAGTGAAAATAGTCTTATCACATAATTGAGCTAAACAATCTTCTATAATAGGAAACGGATATTTTTGCCTAATAGTTCTACTATTAAGCGGACGCAAATCAACATATAAACGCATGGAACCATTTTTCTTTTTAACAGGAACGACCCGTGCGCAATATGGTGAATTACTTTCTTTAATAATATTCCTGGATAACAAATCATCCGTTATTTAACTAATTTGTATTTTTTCATTATAAGCAAATCGTCTAGGGGAATAAGCAAATACCGATTCGTCTTTCAAATTAACTTTAACAAAGTAATCATCCTCGATCAGAGATGTATCACAGTTTTCAACTTTCTTGAATACAGAAATTAGTTTACGATCTACGTCTTTGTCAAAATCAGTATTGATCTCAGCTAATAAATACTCTGATATATCAACTATATCTGTAGAAGCAATCTCGGAAAATAGTTTTACTTTATTATTTATATTTTCATTGGAAGGATTAATTGTAACCGTAATCCTATGATTTGTAAGAAAATCACGTCCAAGAATTAATTGAGAAATAAATGAACTATTTTTAAGGACCAAAAAAGTCATATTTGCAATAAAATTCGGCAATAAATCTAATTTAATAGGAACATTAATTGAACCGGTAATATTAATGAGGATACCATTTAAAGCTTTATAAGACGAATTAGCTTTTTCAACAAGATTACAAGAAATATTAAATTTAGTAAGAATTTCATTAGAAATAAAAGAAACAGGGCTACCTGTATCCAAAAGACCATGAAAAGAATAAGAAATATTATTAAATTCCATAATTCTTAAAACTGTATCATCAGTAACAATTTTTTTATCATTAGGGGGGTTAACATACGCAACATCGCCTCCTGAATTTTCCATGGGATCGCCAACGGCAGCCACCGGTGGGTGAGATGAATGTTGACCAGACTGCGAAAATTCGATAGCAGGCTTCTTCTTCTTCAGTTTGTAACATTCCTCCTTCGAGTGATTCTTCCCACGGCAATATGCACAGAAAAGATCCTTCTTCTTCTGATATTCAGGACCTGCAGACAATGAGTTATCTTTGGGTTTATCCTTCCTGAATAGTGTCGGAGACGATCCTTTGGACGATGTACGGCAAGTGTCTGTAATTTGTTGCATCTCTCTTAAATATTCATGAAGAGAATTAACTTTTAAAGCGGAAGCAGTTGCTCTAATTGCAATACTAGAGATCCCATTATTCAGGAATCGAATGACATCCCTTTCAGGCAGTTTTAAAGGATGCATCAGAGCTATTTTGTCCATAGCATAGTCCGAAAAGGTTTCTTTATAAAATAACCACTTTCGAGCTTCCACTTTCTGGAAAATGACACCATAAGAAATTTCTCTCTTGAAACGGCTAATAATAGAGGATTTAAAAACCGTCCAACATCTGTTAACAATTCCGGTGCTGTAATCAAACCAGCGTCGCGCCGTCTTGGTTAACCTTGAAATTGCCGCAGACAGCATAACACCATCAGGAAATCCATGAGTTTCAGCTACACTGTCCAGCTTTTCTAACCATATTTCTACGTTATCTTCTCCTAAACCACTAAATTGCGGAATCTGGGAACTCAGGTATTTAGCTGCACTACTTGAAGCCATAGAAAAATTCTCAGGTACTTGCGTAAAGTTAGAAGAAGCATGATCCCGTCGATCAGATGACTCAAAACGTTGACCGGATTGATACTGATTTTGATCCGAAGTCTGTTGTCCAAATTGATACTGATTCTGATCCGAAGTTCGTTGTTCAGATTGAAAGTGATTCTGATCTGAAGTTCTGCTATTACCCAATGCAGACAAAATTCGCATCATCATCTCCTGCTGTTGCTGAGCTTGTTGTTGTTGGAACTTCATTTGATTCGACATCATCGTACAAAGTTGAGTCACAACCTCATCTGCGGAGGAATTTTGACAATTCCTATTAGTAGCTTGATCTAATGGAGCTCTACTAACCTCAACAAAAGGCTGTGCCGGAGAAGAACGTTGAGACTCTATTATTTCTTCTAACTCCGTTGCCTGATTATATGAGGCATCTTCAGGTTGATCAGCCGTAAAGCCTAAGAAATCTTGAGATTTTTCTCCCTCTATCGATTGACGACTTGAGGTTTTTGAGGCTTTTTCTGTTTTCTTGCCCCTTTTGACTTTTTCATGAGTATCAATCTTCTTTAAATAATTCCAAAATGCAGTTACACAAGTTGCATGATCGTTGGGCACATTCGAAATCCCAATTTTAGTCAGCTCATCTTGAATTTTGGACAAAGAAAGAGCTTCTATATCCTCTCGGGTAACCATTTTGAATAACTCGTATTCTGAGACCAATATGGCTAACCACGATGTGTGTCTTCAATATGGCTGACCACGATGAGCGTGCCCAATATGGCTGACCACGATGTGCAAGACCAATATGGCTGACCACGATGAACGTGCCCAATATGGCCGACTACGATGTGTGAGACCAATATAGCGGCCCGGCTGATGCAATTGTGAGGATGTACCGAGGGGTTAATGAGATTTTTAATGTGTCAGGAATGAAGGCGTGAAAGAATTTGCTAGAACTGGTTGTTTATTAACAAACGATATTTGTTTCTATCACAACTGTAACACAAATGATTGGATCTCGCGTATCAAATACTTAACGGGCGCTCACGCGAATAGCGAGGAAGAGCGCACGGAGAAATAAGTAAACGGTCTTAACTGTATGAAAGCCGGTACACGAATCGCGACTCAACTCGCTCTTCCGTACCTCGAACCCTTAACAACCCATGGTTGCCTCGCAACACTAACAAACATAGGTTGCTAAGTGACTAACAATTGGAGGCGCTGTTGTCGAGTTGGCAAGCAACGCGACAACAGTTGCGCGCGCAACACAGATGGCAGCAGAAAGTTATGCCGAATGGGGTATAAGCCCTATAGCGTCTTACACAATATCAGCCAAAATTTTTTAGAAGACAATAATGTCTTTTTTAGCACATAAATTGATGGCGTAATCACACGCGAACAATGGTGATAGTTTTAATTAAGTTTTTGGAATGTATAAGAAGGACTTAGAGCACACCACACTCTTGATTGCGTGATGGCGTAGTAACACACGCGAAGAAATCAACGTTAAATGCAGCACTTCGCGGCGGTTAAAACCAGACTAGCATAAAAAGAAAAAAGCAGGAAAAACCACAGAAATATTCCGCTTCTGAAGCTGTAGGAGGTACCGAGGGGTTAATGAGATTTTAATGAGTCAGGGAGGAAAGCGTGAAGGAATTTGCTAGAACTGGTTGTTTATTAACAAATGATATTTGTATCACAACTGTATCACTTTAATGATTGGATCTCGCGTATCAAATACTTAACGGGCGCTTACGCGAATAGCGAGGAAGAACGCACGGAGAAATAAGTAAACGGTCTTATCTGTATGAGAGCCGGAACACGAGTCGCGACTCAACTCGTTCTTCCGTATCTCGAACCCTTAACAACCCATGGTTGTATCGCAACACAAACAAACATAGGTTGCTAAGTGATTAGCAAATGAAGGCGCTATTGTCGAGTTGGCAAGCAACGAGACAACGGCTGCGTGCGCAATACAGATGGCAGCAGAAAGTTATGCCGAATGGGTTATAAGCCCTATAGCGTCTTACAATTTATGTAATGTACCGCATTCTTCATGTGCAGTATGGAATAATTCGTAAAGGTGAATTATAAAACACCCTGTATAGCAGAATCAAGAAACGCGATAGCGTCTCCCGTTAATATATTGTTGCGTGCGCTCTTTATGTTTCGTCCCTGCGTGTCGTCTGTGGCGGTTATTCTGGAATTTGCCGTACCTGTCTCTAGTAGATCATCCCCCAACGCGTTGCTAAGAGAGTTGTTGAAAAACAACAACCGACATCTTGTTTAGAGAGCCGCCATCTTGGAGTGTTGTGACGGATGTCTTTCCGCGCGGACATATTTACGATTACGGCGACAATATCTGTTCTGCGTTCTGAGTTACGTGGAGTTCTTTGTTGTTATTAAAATTACTTTTGTTCCTTTTAAAAGAGTGTTCTTTATTTTGTCGTGGTTCGCGAGTATCGCGTATTGTGTCGCGCGCTTAAAGATTAATCGATATCGATCCGCGGACGCAACATTTTGCAAAATGTTTTCGTTGTCTCAACGCAATTCACTGTGTTATAATTTGTGCAGTGTAATAGTTTTAAATATTGGTGATTGGTGTGAGGAGATTAAGGTAATATTTATTTCTAATTTATTCTATAATTCTATATTTATTACAAAAAATATCTGAAGCTAACGTAATATTTCGCATTAAATATATATTATATTACTTTCAATTGTATCGAATTCTAATGTCTTAATATTTATTATATTTACAATAATCTTTAAAGTTTTAGTAATTGTTATACGATCGGGAATGGAGGAATGCCTTGACACATAAATTTATCGGGGCATATTTGACACGCGTGCTTTGTCTCTAAATAATCACATATCATGATTGTTGATTAATTAAAATATAATTTTATTCATCTTGATAATGAAACTAACATTATTGATAAAATTACTATTAATAATAATAAAGTAATAATTTTTTAATTAAATTTAATGACAATAATATATTTTTTATATTTTTGAAAACCAATTATAGTTCACATAAACTCTAAGATTATTAAAATACTGCGACGACTTTTTCCCTTTATCGCGACCGAACGATAAGCGCGCTCGCCGTTTCGATCTCTCCGTCGCGCGAATGGATGTTGCGCCGATGAACGGGAGCTAGTTCACCGAACGGAGGATGCGGGAACGTCGTTGTCAAAAAAAGATAATCCGGAAAAGGATAACGCGCGGGTAGGAACGGGATATTAAGAGTTCCGCGCGTGCCGTGACGGAAACCTGGATATAATATGGAAACCGACAATTGGGCGTCAGATACGGTCTCTCACGTATCAATTCGCAAAATGCAACAAGATTATTCCGAACAAAAGATATATCAAAATCCGCCACGGGTTGGCTATCTCGCCTAACGGTAGAGGAGCAGGGCGAGTGTTGGATTAACGCGGTTATTAAGCAAGAGGCAACAGATACTGGAGCGACAAATATAAACTGAAATCAAAGGAGTGAAGTGGAACAAAAAAAAATAACAAATTTATTATAATGGACGGAGCCGAGGCTCCTCAAGAGTAATAATAGTAATGATGACCGCACAGTTATTCGGCTGCGGTAAAAATGTGGTAACGAGACTGGATGTTAGACATGGGGCGCGAACCCCAGAAGACTTACGCCGATGTTGGATCGTTATACCGGCTGCACTTCTCTCTCGGCGTTAAATATGTCTCGCACCGCGGAGATGACAATTAATACGTTTCAACTTTAATTCGGGCGATAGCCCGTTCCGAATCTCGATATCAGCCACTTAAGGGCGACCGTATCGCGCACTATTATTACTTAACTATTATTACGCAGCTTATTACTAACACGCACATTCTTTATTTCCGGGCAAACGTGAAACGCATACACGACGCTCAACGCACACTCACGCAATCCGTGCGATAATCGCGAGAGAAGCTCTTACAGACGCGCACACAATTGCTAGACGCGACGATTAACAAACAAAGAAGAAGAGACGTACTTTACACGATCGATACTCACACTCAGATGACAAGCATACAGTACGAACGAGACTTATGCTCTAAACGTGCAAGAACCAACGCATATGCAGTATACGGAATCTGGACCTCTAGAGAGACGATACACGTTTAATCAAATACGATGTCAATATCTCAATCCGCGGGAACCGTTACTGTAAAAACTCCGGATCTCGAACCGCTTGATGATGTGGCCATGACGCGCAAATTACACCAAAGAATGGGGCAAAGCCCGTACGCGAAAATACGAATTCACGGCGACGACGGCAGAACGATACAATCCTGAGCGCGATCGCGCGTGACTACAATGACAGAGGATAACTTCACCGGCATGCTACACCTCGTCGGAGCTGCAAAGGGGATCGACGACGTCCTCTCATCTCTGACCTCTCTCCCTGTGATCGCCGGGGTCCTCTCCGCTCGCTCACACAGTCACAATCGCTCTCGAAAGGGCTCGGTCTCGCTCTCTAGTCCTGTCTCGCACGCAGGCTCGCGCCAGTCTGTTCCCGGGATTCTCGCGATCTAGGATCGATACCGCGGGGCCAGCCGGGGCTGCGCACACGGGATTATCGCGACCAATTACGCGCTACCACGCGCTGTGGCCGGCGGACGGCACGCTCAAGATCGTATCGGGGGTGCTCGCACCCCCAATATCGCTAACGATAATTTGCTGGGGCCCGCTCGGCGGGGTCCAGGCGAAATGTCTTGACAGGTAGTATTGTTGCAACCCTCGCCACTATCTTTTTCTGCAGGCCTCGCTCTGCGGCGGCAGCGCTTCTGCAGTGCCTCCAAGGGGGGGGGGCGACTCCGTACGGTCCTGAGTCCTTGCGCGAGGGTCTATTCACTGTCCCTTGCGTCGCGCATCACGCGTGCGGATCCTGATCACATAGTAACGCCGAAAGATTTGCCGTTGATTGTTTTGACTGCCGAAATGCTGGTTCATCTCCCCTCGAAGGTCGCTCAAAATTGTCGATAGCTATTGCTTGTTGTCGCAGATCAGTTTCCCGCCTTCTCCTCCGATGAGGCTCCCAAAATAAATATTCATACAGAAAGAAATAACAAACGAAATTAATATAATGAACAAAATCTCGATTAATAACGTCTCTCTGGAGATTGCGGTACGGTTCTCGCAATTTTTCGACTGGCGCGGCCCTTCAGCCCGCGCTTTGCGATCGAAGAGGGATTCGGCGGACGCGCGCGAGATGAAGGTCACAGCACATTTCTCTTGTTATTTTATATATAAAAATATATTTTAAAGTATAAGTGTTACGAGTTATGAAAAAAATGCATTTTACTCCTATAAGAATGTATTATACTGGTATAAAAAATTTTATATTTTACAAAAAAGTATATATATAAAAATAAAATGCGAATTATAATGAAAGATTTATTGTGATACACAGGAGCGAGCGACGAAACGTATTTCGCAACTTCTTACGGAAATCTTCTCATATGTCCTTCAAGTTACTGCCTTTTCCGCGTTTTGGAAATTTTGAAGAACTTCTTGCTAGAAGCCCTCGCGAAGTAAGAAATCTTGGATGCGGACGCCGGAGATCTTGAGCACGAGGCAGAGGATACGCTTAACGATCTCCGACTAGTTAACGATCGCCGACTCTCGAACTCCACAACTTTCACTTTAATAATAACAATAATGCACTAACTAACAAAATTTAAGAAACTGAATAACTGATCGCAGCGATAATTTGTACAGCGAGTCACTTCGTCGAGAATTGAGACGATTATAACTATAACGAAAACGACACGAGTAAGAATAACGATATTATTGAAGGAGACCGGCGAGTTTTCGACCAGCTCGAATCGTCGTCGCAGATAGACTGACTCGAACAATTGCGGAGACTCGCGCTCTGCCAATGTCAAAAATAGAGGTTTTGCGATGCTTGAGATCGTTTGAGAGCCTAGTTGTTTGTCAAAAGTTTTTCATTTTGAAGGACAACGCACGAACACGCACTGGTCGGCTGAAGCGATTGTTTAGATTCGCTCTTGTTTTGATTTAGCGATTACCGTTGAAATTTCGGCGAAAACCGTTCGAATCTCGAACATACCGCCCGCCTTGGAATAGTTCCGAAATAATTGATACAATAAAATTAAACTTAAACAACAAGAAAGCATGTGACAATTAATAACATTGGCGAGGATGATCGTCTACGCAGCGTGGTTTGACGTACTGAGCCTGCCACCCGCCATGGCGTGGTAACATTCGCACCTTGACATTTGTGAATTTAAATTTAATTGATTATAATAATAAAATTAAACGCAACGCAGCAAAGGTGCTTAATTGCTCGTCGTCTTATTATTGATAGGTAACATGCATAGTTTTACAATCGGTCTTCTATATTCGGAGGTGGCCGTCTTAACTGTGACTACTCGTATGAAGCCGTAGGAACCGGGGTGACGTCATTCGGCCCAGTTCCCATTTACAGGAAGGTACTGTAAACTTACGCAGGCGAATGAGTTGCCTGGTATTAATCTGCGGTTTTACCTTTCGCCATTTTGCTCGTTGTTGCAACGTATTTACATAATCGTTACTCCATAACTACCAAAATCACTCAGTAACGTGTCGTACGAGTTGCCATCTCGATAGACGATTCTCATTAAGGTTGAGCAAGGATGGTTCCGGGTTTACAGTAAGAGCGGATCCGACCAAGAAATGACCGGGGGTGAGATTCGTAGTTCTCAAGAGTGTCGGAGAGGACCGCAATTGGCCGTAAATTAAGGCAAGCACTCTACATAGTAGAGTAGAGAATTCTTCGAACGTTAGCATATAATTATCTAGAACGCGACGCAGATGGGTTTTAACGCTCCGTACGCCCGTCTCCCATAATCCGTCGAAATGTGGGGCAGACGGAGGAACAAAATTTCACGAAAGATTATTGGAAACAGTTATCTTGAGAAAGTTCGGATCTCGTAATGCTGATCTGTACGCTATGGTCAATTCTCGGTCGGCTCGAAGGTTGTCCCGTTGTTCGAGTACATAGATTGCAGAAGACCGCGACGAGCGCAAAAGCAAGAGTAAGCGTTTAAGAAAGCTTGAATGGAGTAATCTCCCACTAACTCCAAATGTATTGCTTTGATCGCTAAGCAGATAAATAGTGCAATGTAGACTTTACGCGAAGTAATACCTCGTCCAGCGGAGGCACGAATTTGCACCGGTCCTGCGTAATCTAAACGACAATGCAAAAAACTGCGGATTCCCGCCGACACTCGTGGTTCGGGGAGATCTCCCATGATTTGTGTGGGAATCGCGGCTCGCTCGCGAGTGCATATGACACAATCAGAGATGACATTTCACGATATTACGCGCGCGAATTATGCAAAATTCGCGGCGCAGAATATTTAGTGTGAGCTGCGGTTCGGCATATAACGCTCGTAAATGAGTTTGATGCACAATAAGTGTGACTAGCGGATGGGGCGAGAGAAGGATCGGATGTCGAACGGACAATGGCATAGGAGCTTTATTAAGCCGTCCACCCAAGCGCACAATTCCGTTCCGGTCAAGGAACGGTCGAAAAGAGAGAAGCGAGAGGTTCTGATTTCTCGACAAAGCAATTATTTTCGTTGAAAATAAGGCAGCTTGAATTCTCTTAATCTAGAACGTTCTAGCAACGTTGCAGTCTGATGCAGAAAGCGAAATGCTTTTTGGTGCAGGATAATGAGACGATACAGGCGAAACCGACGATGAGCGAATGTCACGACAAGAACGATTGCGACGACAATGGCGTGTAAATTTAATGACATATGCGGTGACGCAAATTAATTTTGGCCAAGATGAATATTTTGAAGCGAGATCCCATGTTTCGCGCGGTTAATAGCATTGCAATGAAATAATTTTTTCCTCTAGAGGAGCTTCCTTTGAAAGACGTGCATTGCTACACGACCACTTATCAGCAAAGTGCAGCCATGGAGATCCACGCCACCATAGCTCGTGATTGATAATTTCATCACCGAATATTCCGCGCGAAGCGCAATCCGTTGGATTATCTTCTGTTGACATATGCCGCCATTCAACGTTCGGAAGGCGAGACTGAATGTCACTCACGCGATTGGCAAAAAAAGTTTTCCATCGAGAAGGATGTTGATTTACCCACGCGAGCACGATCGTGGAATCTGTCCAAGAATAACACGAAATGTCTTTATAACCGCTCGATCCTCGAACAAAATCGACAAGTCGTGCGAGCAATAATGCCGCAGATAATTCTAATCGTGATATGGTTAGAGGTTTCAACGACGCGATCTTCGATTTTGCGACGAACAATGTGGTCGTGACTTGGACCAACGAAGAAACGACTTTAATATAAACACCTGCGGCATACGCATGGATAGACGCGTCAGCGAATTCGCGTATTTCCGCGTGATCGATATCCGATCCGAGGCCGCTCCGGCGAGTTATTTGCAAATTGCTGAAGTACGGAAGCCGGGAATAAATTTCTTTCCACTTAACGAAGAATGTCTCGGAAATAGTATCATCCTAGTTCGCCAGAGTTGTTGCATTGAGCTTTTCGCTGTAATAGTGAGCGGAGTGACCCAACCTAACGGTTCATAGGATTGTTGTGCCTCTCCGGGTACAACGGAAATTTGGGGATGATCCAAAGGTTCGGCTCGTCTTAGGAGTTGGGACTCCGAGTGTCGAGAAACACGAGACAAAGATTCCGTGCAAAATGATTTATTTGTACAGCTTACGTATCGTAGAGTTCGGCTTGGTGATGCTTCGGCGACGTAACAATATTGCCGCTTGCAGAATCTCACAGTTCCTTCAAGTATACGCGTCACCACTTAGTTTCGGAATACGGCCCCGAAGTACTCGTTATCTTTCTTTTTATGGTCCGAAAGTAGGTGATTTTTTGATACTAGGTCGCGATGTCTTAATTGCATATTGCAACGAATTGCATATATTGCATTTAATCGCGGTTTTGGGAGCGCGTGCAACAGCTTAGTAAGTGCTGAATTTGCGCTATGCTCCTTTTTACTTTTGTAGGTCGTAATTACGTTATTCGATTTCGAGTTACGACATCCCTCCCCCTTTGGAGGAGAAAACGGAAGGGTAGTGACGTTTTCTATTTGAGACTGTATGTGGGACTCTGTTTACAGTTCTTTCTTATTCTATGCGTGGTGTACGTTTACAATTTTTTTGGGCTTGCCATAATATTATTACTATGATACTCATTATAAGTATTGCAAAGCTACCTGATAGTGGATATATAACTTGCTTTTGTAAAAATGGATAATTGTCAGTTTTATCTAATTCTTTTGTTATCTCCTGCAGTCTAGTGCTTAAATCCATTAATTCGTTCGGGTTTTGTATTATTTTCTTTAATTTTACTACATTAGGTGGATAAAGTTCTGAAAAGTACTCACCCCCGACTTTTTTGAAACTCAGTATTCTTACGTATTTTGATGCGCTGATTACGAATATCATAGTGAAAATTGGCGACTATTTGATTTTCATGGTGAAAACCATGAAAAACCCATAAAAATTAGTTTTTTACGCTTATCTCGGTAAATACGGAAAATCATGACAAATGTTTCAGATAAAAGTTTTAGATCTCACAGAAATAAACATTTTATGTCCTATTCATTTTTACTGTACAAGTGATAGTTTTCGAGAAAATCAAAGTTAAACATATATCTCAAACCAATTGCTGTATAGGTGAAACTACAAAGGTTGACAGTACTGCATAGAAGTCCCAATATATAACCTCGCTTTGCGTGGAAAGTTGCAAACCCATGTGGGACCTCGCTTCGCGTGGAAAAGTGTATGCGTGGAAACAGTGGGTTCCGTCCCCCTGCGGGGGGCTCCAATACCAAAAAATTAGACAAATAGGTTTGCGTGGAACCTCGCTTTGCGTGGAAAATTGCAAACCCATGTGGAATCGTATATGTACTGCAAAGTAGAGTCCTAGATTATCAGAGAGGCGCCAACTTGTTCCACTTCCTGATTGGTCGATTAAAATAGCCGCCATGTTAGAATACAAATGTCACACGTACAGCCTGACAGCTGTCAATCAAATGTGGTTGTGTTAATATTAAAAGTTTAAATAAGTGCATAAAAGGTAAAAAAAAATACGCCAAGTATATAAAAAAATCCCAACTTGTACGCAAAAAAAGTTTATTATTTATCCCTAAAAAATAACTTTTAAAAAAATTTTTCCTTAAAAAATAATTTTCATACAAAATAAAAAGCTAAAAAATGATTTTCCTCTAAAAAATAAAAACCTTTAAAAAATCAAAAATCAAAACTAAATATGAAATCAAGTTAACTAGCCAAGTACATAGAAGCAGTTCAGTTTGTAAGAGTTTGTAATTTAAAATAGTATTTGTTTGATAAAATCAATCTTGCATTTATAGAAATATTATAGATTCTCTCGAGAAAATTAAAATGCATTTTATTTTTATAAAATTACGCTATTATGTCCCCCCCCCCCCAAATAAATATTATATATAATATATAAAATAGCACAATTATATTGCGGATTTTATTACAAATAGTACATCATAAAACTACTTAACCCTTACTGCAATAACGTCGATCACATCGATCACCAATTTCGAGTTTAAAAGTGCCCCGTGCCAAACTGATCGACTTGTTTTGAAATTAATCATAAGCTTTAGCAGATAGACCTGAAACGAAAAGGATTAAAATTAAAGTGACATACAAGTGCCATAGAAGATACCAAAGAAGACAAAATATTTTTTATTTTAAGTATTTTCTTTTAAGTATTTTTTCTTTTATTTTTTTTTATATTATATCTCACAATAATAGAGTTTTATTTATACAGAATTGGCATTCGTTTTATTTTTAATAATATAATATAGTTCTTATTCATGTAGAATATCTAATAATAATAAAGTTTAATAATAATAAGTAAATCACAATAATAAAGTTTCATTTATGTAGAATATCTCACAATAATAAAGTTTTATTGTAGTATTGGCATTCATTAATTTTATTTTTAGTATATAATGTTCAACAATAATATATATGTGCTTACATTATATTATCTCACAATAATATAGTACAGTTTTATTTATGTAGAATTGGCATTCGTTAATTTTATCGAATCCTATTTAGTATTGTTATAGTTTGCTCCCATGCACATCATACGTCCAGACTTCAAGCTTTTTGCCAATACTGTATGACACAATTTTGTTCCAATCAATTTTCGTTTGCAGTTGCACTGTTCGTACTGGCAGTTGTCTTCGCAATGCCTTAAAGGTGGTGTCGGACATCATTTGATAGTTCTCGAAGATTGCCGTTTGATTCTTCGACAAACCGTATCAAATCTTTCGCTGTTTACTTTTTGTTGGAGATGGGCAGGCTAAGCTCTCCTTTATCTCTTTGCTACTAAATTTCTCTATCTGTTTGTGAAGAAAAGAACAGGATTATAATATTTAATTTAGTTTACATATCTGGTTTCATATGTGCTACTCAATGTTTTTTATATGTGCTAATTAATTGTACTTACTGTCTGTTACTGCCAAATCTCTATAACCCAATATGTTAGCTATAAAAGTATACCGGTCTTCTCGAATCTCGAAAGGATTGATTCCGCTTTATCCTGCAAATAAGCGCTATAATTTAGATAATATTCAGATATAATCAAGAAATATACTTATAAAACAATAAATAAATATGTATAAGCAGATACACAGGGTGTCCTAGACCATTCGTACACCCATTTTCTTTCAAAAACTAAGCGTTTTAGAGAAAAACGTTTTGAACAAAAATTGTATGGTTTTGAGGGGAACATAAGATAGTGTCATTGGTTTGACCTTGAATAGTTGCTTGAAGGTCACGTGAAGGTCACCTTCAATCTTTTTAATGGAACCTCCTACTTTTTATTGCATATTCTTGTAGCTTACCTCGAGAGCTTTCCAACACACTATAATAAAGTATTTTTTCATTAAGTACTTTTTGAGTTATTTTATATTTTAATCTGACATATTTTGATATAAAAAATAAAATATCTTGTAAACTATTAAGTTTTCGATAATCTTACCGTAATACTTTTATGTACAGAATAATGAGACAAATCAATTAGTATAAAAGAATAATTATTTAAAAAAAAATTATTTACAATGTATTTTTTAAAACAATTATTTGTTTTTTTTGCACTAATTGATTTGTCTCATTATTCTGTACATAAAAGTATTACGGTAATATTATCGAAAACTAAATATTTTACGAGATATTTTATTTTTTATATCAAAATATGTCAGATTAAAATATAAAATAACTCAAAAAGTACTTAATGAAAAAATACATTATTATAGTGTTTTGGAAAGCTCTCGATATAAGCTATAAGAATATGCAATAAAAAATAGCAAATTCCATTTAAGGAATTAAAGGTGTCCTTGACTTGACCTTAACGATGCCATTCAAGGTCAAACCAATGACACCATCTTATGTTCCTCTCAAAAGCATACAATTTTTGTTCAAAACATTTTTCTCTAAAATGCTTAGTTTTTTAAAGAAAAGGGGTGTACGGGTGGTCTAGGACACCCTGTATATACGAAATTTCAATCTACTTACTCGTTCAAATATAACCTTAATAACTTTTAACCTTAATTATGACATCGCGATGCTACCGCGTACCGCATCACTTGATACATATCACATATATGTTACGTATGCACGCACATACATATTGTCTCTCAAGGCGTATTTGCACAGTCAAGCGAATAATTGTACATGAGCGCTGCAAACGCGCCTTGAGGGACAAAATCGCTTTGCGTGTGTGCGTACGAGCATACGTACGTGAGAGTCTGAAACTTATCTTATTATTATGATTATGATAATGATGAAGAACGAAAAATGTCACAATTCTGATATACGATCATCATTTCTCGGGATTGACTGCACCAATCTTATTCGAACCGGTCGCAATCGAAAGCTTATATTCACATTATATCATAAAAGTGCCGTTAGATTTTTTATTACGGCTTTAGTTATTAAAATATCTTAATCGAAAGTTTACTAGATTTAAAATTCCGGATAAGCTACTTGGTAGCGTCGCAGCCCCTGTACATAGGCAAACCGTTGACAAGCTGGAACGATTTTTTTATATACTTGGCGTCGCGACGCTACCGCGTCGCTTGATTATAATTTCTTGTTACCACGGTAAGTAGAAATGTCTTATATATGTTATATATGAAGAAATTAAGCTGCACATATTTAAAACATATATGTATATATGTTTATATATATATATATATATATATATATATATATATATATATATAAGCACTACTGACGTTTGTGTCTTAAGATGGCGGCGGTGGGCATGGTGGGGGTAGAGTTGGCGCCTTTCTGATAATCTAGGACTCTACTGCAAAGTACATGCTTAGATGGGAGGACAGATATAAAATTTAGAGTCCATCGTTTTTGTCGAAAACTATCACTCGTACGGTAAAAATGAATAGGACATAAAATGTTTATCTCTATGAGATCTAAAACTTTGTCTAAAACATTTATCATGATTTTCTGTATTTACTGAGATAAGCGTAAAAAACTATAATTTTTATGGGTTTTTCATGGTTTTCACCATGAAAATCAAAGAGTCGCTAATTTTCACTATGATATTCGTAATCAGCGCATCAAAATACGTAAGAATACTGAGTTTCAAAAAAATCGGGGATAAGTACTTTTCGGAACTACACCCAAAAGTAAAGTTGGGTTGGGAAAAAAAAATTTTTTCCGGGATGGGGGTGCAGAGGGAGGGGCTAGCCTCTTCCCCGCCCACGCATTCAATAAATAATATTTTTGAAGACATGACTCAATCAGAAATTCATGTAGTTGCATGTTGAAAGCTGTTAACGAACTGCGAGAAATAGATGAAACATTATTGACAAAATATCCATGACCGTGTATCTATTCCGTAAATATAAACGAACACTTTTTCGTCTGCTCTACAACAAATACAACGTATACAAACTTCACTTTTCCTAATATTACTTTATAATACCTGAGAAAAAATATTAAGACTGTGAAACTTCAATTTGTTATATCTCTTACCGATGCCGTCCCCCTCTTATTTCTTGCGGGGAATTACCCAGAAAAACCTGCCTTATAACATATTTAAGTGGCGATTAAATCGCAGGTGTTATTTTTTATGCAGTGTTACCTTAACATTTTCTCGTACGACATTTTGTATCCTATGCTCTGCATTCTGTACAATTTTTTAGTATAAGAGAATTAAAATATAAATTCAAGTATAGTTAAATACCTTTAATTAATTTAATAATATAAATAGTTGAAATAAATATTAAAAAGAAATAAATTTAATTAATAAATTTAATAAAAAACACAGCTCGAGTTAAGATGCGAAAGCAACGATTTGTTCGTGAATCCACGATTGGAGGAGTTATATGGCGCATTTCATAACCTCGTAGACGAAATAGCCAATATCGCTTGTCACTTACCGCCGTTGGAATCGTGGGTGAGGCTTAAAGGAAAACGAAGACAAGGAAGGGAGAAAAGCATGACGGAGGTCGACACTGCTATGAACATCCACACCACATTTATCTCATTGCCTAGTTGGTACCTGGATGAAACGCACCAACGTTTAAGCGTGGTTCTGCGAGAATCTTTTCGACCTTTAAGTGACTATTTAGAAAAATTGCGATTACGCTTTGGTTGCGTCGTTTATGAGATAGATCGCGATGCAGTGATCGCTTCAATAAATACTGGAACGGAACGCTCTTTTGAAGAGTGTGTCGCAAAAGTCGAGGACTTCAATCAATTGGTGCGCGTGATAAATAAAATGGTAATATAGTGCTTTAATTATATTTTACTTTTTATAATTTAGTTATGACTAGTGACACAGTTCTGGCCGCATTTATAAAAATCAATAGAGATGTGTTTTGCTCTAAGTCATACATAATAAACAGCGATTGCACATCTGTGCATTTCATACTAAAGTAAAGCCTAATTATTATATGTAACAAAAACATAACATATTGTTGCGTCCGCGGGTCGATTTCGATATATATCGAAGCGCGCAATACAACTGCCACTCACAAGCATTCGCGCCAGGAAATAACAACACTCTTTTATAAAAGAACTCAGTAACTTTAATAATAACACTGTTCGATACCAAATTTGCCTTAAGTTATACCAAGTCATTTCTGATAGATTTTTTAGCGCTGATTACGAATCTGGCTGTAAAAATGGCGTATCACATCAAGTTTTTGAGAAAACTTCAGTCAAAGTTGCTAAAATAGGCGTTTTTTATACTTTTGCGTAAATTGTATCTTCCGATGGGGACGTGCTACAGACGACAGCGACAGCTCAAAATAAAGCTCAAGACTCATACTTTATGATAAAAATGCCAGAAGTCCCAGACAGGAAAGATTTTCCTGAAAAAAAGTGATCGAAACATAAGAAATATCTATTGCAATGTTTTCCAGACATACGTCTTCAATTGTCCGTTACTAAATTTTTTTTTAGTAACAAAAGTAACAAAAAGCTACTCTAATTTTGTTCTTAAGGGAATCCAAAACCGACGAGCGAACTCCGATGGGTTAGCGCCCTCATCTAAACGTAACTAAAAATGTCGATAATATCGACATTTTTAGTTCCGCCATTACCAACATAATTATTTCAAACATGCATAATAGAAAACGCAATCTTTTGCATTGTGTTCCATATATTGAAATGAGACAATATCACAATATATTTTTACTGCTTTATATACAATAATTAATTGATAAATTACCAAACTTTAATTTATGCGTGAGAGAGTTATATACATGTACGCATTAACATCATCTCAATTTCTAATATTTTCTTTCTCTCGATCATACGCTTACTCTGTTTCTCTCTGTATCTCTCTTTCTAATCGCTCGCTTACTACGTACTGCATATCGCTTAGCTTTATTCTTCTAGCATATTCGCTTACGCGTTTACTTGCGCTCCTCTCTCTCTCTCTCTCTCTCTCTCTCTCCCTCTCTCCCTCTCCCTCTCCCTCTCCTTCTCCATCTCCCTCTCCCACCCTCCCTCCCACTCTCTCTCTCTCTCTCTCTCTCTCTCTCTCTCTCTCTCTCTCTCTCCCTCTCCCCCCCCTCTCTCTCTCTCTCTCTCTCTCTCTCTCTCTCGCCCCCTTTTGTTCTTTCATTATTCTTTCGTTCTCATTATTATATTTTTGTATTTGTTCAACATTTATTCTTCTATTTTATTCTTATCTCTCTACACGTAAATAAATAAATTTATTTATTTTTATTTTATATAGCATAAATGAGATATACAATACAAGTTATTTTCTTTTTTTATTTCACTATATATAGTTAATACAATACATAATTACGTTTCACTATAGTTAAATACAACACATGTACATACAAAAATACACACGCACACGCACACATACATAATACTTTTTTTATTTATAAAATATACAATATCTTATTTATGCTTTATAAAATAAAGATGAATAAATTAATTTATTATCATGTAGGAAAACAAGAATAGAAAGAATAAAAGTCGAACAAATAAAAGATTATAATAATGGGAATGAAAGAATACAATAAAGAACAAGCAGAGAAAGAGAGAGAGAGAGAACGAATGAGGAGCAAGCGAGATAGCTAACATGAAAGATTTCCGAAGTTTCGCTCGCGAGGCTCGCTTTATCTATAATCTCTCGCGTTATACAGGGTGTCCTAGACCACCCGTACACCCCTTTTCTTTCAAAAACTAAGCATTTTAGAGAAAAACGTTTTGAACAAAAATTGTATGGTTTTGAAGGGAACATAAGATGGTGTCATTGGTTTGACCTTGGATGGCATCGTTAAGGTCAAGTCAAGGACACCTTTAATTTCTGAAATGGAATCCCCTATTTTTTATTACATATTCTTATAGCTTATCCCGAGAGCATTCCAAAACACTATAATAAAGTATTTTTTTATTAAGTACTTTTTGAGTTATTTTATATTTTATTCTGACATGTCTTGATATAAAAAATAAAATGTCTCGTAAAATATTTAGTTCTCGATAATCTTACCGTAATACTTTTATGTACAGAATAATGAGACAAATCAATTAGTAAAAAAAATATAATTGTTTTTAAGAAAAAGTATGTAATTATTTATAATGTATTTTTTTAAACAATTATTTGTTTTTTTCTTTACACTAATTGATTTGTCTCATTATTCTGTACATAAAAGTATTACGGTAAGATTATCGAAAACTAAATATTTTACGAGATATTTTAACTAAAAAAAACCTCACAAAGGTAAAAAAAAAATACGCCAAGTATATAAAAAAATCCCAACATGTACGCAAAAAAAGTTTAATATCTATCCCTACAAAATAACTTTTAAAAAAGTTTTTCTTTGAAAAATAATTTTCATACAGAATAAAAAATAAAAAAAGATTTTCCTCTAAAAAATAACTCTAAAAAAATAAAAACCTTTAAAAAATCAAAAATCAAAACTAAATGAAATCAATAGTTAACTAGCCAAGTATTTAGAAGCAATTCAGTTTATAAAGATTTGTGATTTGAAATAGTATTTGTCATAAAATCAATCTTGTATTTATAGAAATGTTATAGACAGATTCACAGATTCACGGGTTTCTATGAAATTAAAACACATTTTATTTTTATTAACAGAAATCTGATTTTCAAGATAAGTTCAACAATTTTGAATATTATATATCACAAATTACACTATTATAGAGCTTATTAAGGGTATTATATGCTATAATAAACAAATCATATTGTTGATGTTAAGTGCGATTAAAATTCCTTTCATTTGCAAAGTATATCTTACAGGATGTATAATTCGAAAGAAAATTTTTCATAAACTCAAAGTCGCATAAAACAAACTTACACCAAAGCAAAGTATAAAAACTTGGCGTGCCCGGGTCGTATTAAAATATATGGTCCCAGATTTGTATCGTTCATACAATATTTCATGTTATATGAAAATTATTGCATATATATTGTTAGAAATTAAAATAATTTTATATATTTATAATATATACACGTCTTAATGCGACCCGGGGAACGCCAAGTTTTTATACTTTGCTTTGGTGTAAGTTTGTTTTATGCGACTTTGAGTTTATGAAAAATTTTCTTTCGAATTATACATCCTGTAAGATATACTTTGCAAATGAAAGGAATTTTAATCGCACTTAACATCAACAATATGATTTGTTTATTATAGCATATAATACCCTTAATAAGCTCTATAATAGTGTAATTTGTGATATATAATATTCAAAATTGTTGAACTTATCTTGAAAATCAGATTTCTGTTAATAAAAATAAAATGTGTTTTAATTTCATAGAAACCCGTGAATCTGTGAATCTGTCTATAACATTTCTATAAATACAAGATTGATTTTATGACAAATACTATTTCAAATCACAAATCTTTATAAACTGAATTGCTTCTAAATACTTGGCTAGTTAACTATTGATTTCATTTAGTTTTGATTTTTGATTTTTTAAAGGTTTTTATTTTTTTAGAGTTATTTTTTAGAGGAAAATCTTTTTTTATTTTTTTATTCTGTATGAAAATTATTTTTCAAAGAAAAACTTTTTTAAAAGTTATTTTGTAGGGATAGATATTAAACTTTTTTTGCGTACATGTTGGGATTTTTTTATATACTTGGCGTATTTTTTTTTTTACCTTTGTGAGGTTTTTTTTAGGTGATCTCATTGCTTTTTGTAAAAATTTATATTTTTTTTGCATACATATTATGTATGTATACTGATAAAGCAAATAACATTTTGTTGCAGTAAGATCCACTTTTTCATACATAATATTTACTTATTATTCTTAAAGTGGATCTAACTGCAAGAAAATGTTATTTGCTTTGTCAGTATACATGCATAATACGTATACTTTGATTTTCTTGGCATACGTATAACTAATATAGTAGCATGTTGCGCAATATATGAGATATTTATAAGTTTTCCTTCTTTTATAAAATAATGTAATGTTAGTTATACGTATGTCAAGAAAATCGAAGTATACATATTATGTATGTATACTGATAAAGCAAATAACATTTTGTTGCAGTAAGATCCACTTTTTCATACATAGTATTTACTTATTATTCTTAAAGTGGATCTAACTGCAACAAAATGTTATTTGCTTTGTCAGTATACATGCATAATATGTATACTTTGATTTTCTTGGCATACGTATAACCAATATTATAGTAACATGTTGTACAATGCAAGATATTTATGTTTTCCTTTTTTTTATAAAATAACGTAATATTAGTTATACGTATGCCAAGAAAATCAAAGTATACATATTATGTATGTATACTGACAAAGCAAATAACATTTTGTTGCAGTAAGATCCACTTTTTCATACATAATATTTACTTATTATTCTTAAAGTGGATCTAACTGCAAGAAAATGTTATTTGCTTTGTCAGTATACATGCATAATATATATACTTTGATTTTCTTGGCATACGTATAATCAATATTATAGTAGCATGTTGTACAATGCAAGATATTTATAAATTTTCCTTTTTTTTTTATAAAATAATGTAATATTAGTATTACGTATGCCAAGAAAATCAAAGTATACATATTATATATGTATACCAACAAAGCAAATAACATTTTGTTGCAGTAAGATCCATTTTTTCATACATAATATTTACTTATTATTTTTAAAGAATGTTATTTGCTTTGTCAGTATACATGCATAATATGTATACTTTGATTTTTTTGGCATACGTATAACTAATATTATAGTAGCATGTTGCGCAATATGAGATATTTATAAGTTTTCCTTCTTTTATAAAATAATGTAATGTTAGTTATACGTATGTCAAGAAAATCGAAGTATACATATTATGTATGTATACTGATAAAGCAAATAACATTTTGTTGCAGTAAGATTCACTTTTTCATACATAGTATTTAGTTATTATTCTTAAAGTTGATCTAACTGCAACAAAATGTTATTTGCTTTGTCAGTATACATGCATAATTAATATGTATACTTCGATTTTTTTGGCATACGTATAACTAATATTATAGTAGCATGTTGCGCAATATGAGATATTTATAAGTTTTCCTTCTTTTATAAAATAATGTAATGTTAGTTATACGTATGTTGTACAATGCGAAATATTTATAATGCCAAAAAAGATAAATAAAGTACCATAGAAGATACCAAAGAAGACAAAGTATTTTTTATTTTAAGTATTTCCTTTTAAGTATTTTTTTTTTTCTTTTAAATATTATCTCACAATAATAGATTTTATTTATATAGAATTGGCATTCGTTTTATTTTTAATAATATGATATAGTTTTTATCTAATAATAATAAAATTCAATAATTATAAGTAAATTACAATAATAAAGTTTTATTTATGTAGAATATCTTACAATAATAAAGTTTTATTGTATAATCGGCATTCATTAATTTTATTTTTAGTATATAATGTTCAACAATAATATATATATGCTTACATTATATTATCTTACAATAATACAGTAGTTTTATTTATGTAGAATTGGCACTTAATTTTATTGAATCCTATATAGGCAATAAAATCTTGTTTTTTATTTTTTTTATATATTTAGCGATTATAATTTGTTCCAATAAGATCCACTTTGAGAATAATAAATACTACGTATGTATACTTTGGCTTTCTTTGCATACATATAACTAATACTATAATAACATGTTGTGATATTGCGAGATATATATTTATAAGTTTTTTTTAAATAAAATAATGTATCAGTTATATGTATGCAAAGAAAGTCAAAATATATATACTATGTATACTGACAAACGGATTAATAAGTTAAAGCGATTAAAATTTTGTTCCAATAAGATTCACTTTGAGAATAATAAATACTATGTATATATATACTTTGGCTTTCTTTGCATACATATAACTAATATTATAATAGCATGTTGTACAATTGCGAGATATATGTGTAAAATATAATTATAGATAGAATATTTAAATAAAAATTTAATATATATATAAAAGTTATAATTGTTCTTTTTATTTTACACAAACATATAATTAAATATAGTTTTTTTCAAGTCACACTTAATTCATCTTTCTGTCTTTCAATATGTATGCAAAGAAAGCCAAAATATACATATACTACGTATATATACTGACAAACGGATTACTAAATTAAAGCGATTAAAATTTTGTTCCAATAAGATCCACTTTGAGAATAATAAATACTATGTATATATATACTTTGGCTTTCTTCGCATATGTATAACTAATATTGTAATAGCATGTTGTGCAATGTGATATATAATTATCATAGGTTTTTCTTTTTCTTAAATAATGTAATATAGTTATACGTATAACATTTGATCGGTTATTGAATTTTCTTAAATAATGTAATATAGTTATACGTATAAAGAAAGCCAAAGTATACATACTATGTATGTATACTGATGAACAGATTAATAAATTAAAATGATCAAAATTTTGTTGCAGTAAGATCCACTTTGAGAATAATAAATAAAAATAAATACTACGTATGAATACTTTGGCTTCCTTTGCATACGTGTAATATTATAATAGCATGTTGCAATGCGAGATATATATTCATAAGTTTTATGAACATTATCAGAGAGAAATCACTGACATTATTACATTTTTGATAAAATCGTAGGAATTTACAAGCAATTGCAACATGCTATTATAATATTACACGTGATTCAATATGTTGAATAGCTTATATAATTATAGCTTAAATTTATTATCGGTATTCGTGTTTCACAAATTTCAAGCTATTCAACACATTGAATTCAACTTCAGTTCAATCACTTAACATAAGAGCAAGGATTCCTCTTACCGCATTATAAATAGTAAATATTTCTTCTACTTCGACAGTTATTAATCGTTTTTATGTCCATCCGAAGTTAAGTGCTTTATGGTCACTTCCCTCTATCTGTGTGCAATGAAGAGAACAGAATTTTAATATTTAATTTAATTTACATATCTGGTTTTATGTGCTACTGAATGTTTTATATGTGCTACTATATTGTACTTACTGTCTGTTACTGCCAAATCTCTATAACCCAATATGTTACGCTGTTTAGCAAAGTTCTTCAGCTGGGATTGCATACGGTCTTATACCGTAGCTGAAGAAATCCCAGCTAAAAGTATACCGGCCTTCTTGAAAGGATTGATTGATTTCTTTTGCTTTATCCTGCAAATAAGCGCTATAATTTAGACAATATTCAGATATAATCAAGAAATAATATACTTATAAAACAATAAATAAACATATATAAGCAGCATATATAAACAGATATATATACAAAATTTCAATCTACTTACTCGATAGGACCAAATATATTTTCTGCAGCAGATTCAAATATAACATTAACCTTATAATGTTATTATATCTTGACGTCGCGAACATTAACCTTATAACGTTATTATATCTTGACGTCGCGATGCTACCGCGTACCGCTTGATACGTATCATATACGTATGCACGCACATACACATTGTCTCTCAAGGCGTATTTGCACACTCAAGCGAATAATCGTACATGAGCGCTGCAAACGCGCCTTGAGGGACAAACTCGCTTTGCGTGTATGCGTGCATACGTACGTACGTGAGAGTCTGAATCTTATGAAAACTAAAAGTGTCACATTCTGGTATACGATTATCATACCTCAGGATTGACTGCACCAATCTTATTCAAACTGGTCGCAATCGAAAGCTTGCATCCACATTATATCAGAAAAGTGCCGTTAAATTTTTGATTAACGGCTTGGTTCCTGAGGAATTTTAATCGAAAGTTTATTAGACGTAAAACTCCAGATAAGCTACTTGGTAGCGTCGCGGCCCCTGTACATAGGCAACCCGTTGACGAGCCGAAACGTTTTTTTTTATATACTTGGCGTCGCGACGCTACCGCGTCGCTTGATTTTTATATCAAAATATGTCAGAATAAAATATGAAATAACTCGAAAAGTACTTAATAAAAAAACACTTTATTATAGTGTTTTGGAAAGCTCTCGACATAAGCTACAAAAATATGTAATAAAAAATAGGGAATTCCATTTAAAAAATTAAAGGTGTCCTTAACTTGACCTTAACGATGCCATCCAAGGTCAAACCAATGACACCATCTTATGTTCCCCTCAAAACCATACAATTTTTGTTCAAAACGTTTTTCTCTAAAATCCTTAGTTTTTGAAGGAAAAGGGGTGGACGGGTGGTTTAGGACACCCTGTATATCGTTACTGTAAAATTTTTGTTTTTTGCGCTTATTGATCCGAAAATAATTACAATGAATTAATGATATTTTACCGATTAAAATGATACCAAACACGATATAAATCGGGTAATTTTTAATCAATTATGTAATTAAAATTATGATTACTTATTTCATTAAAAATAATCCGATTTATGTCATATTTAGTATCATTTTAATCGCAAAAATGTAATTAATCCATTACAATTATTTTCAGACATATAAAATGCGAAATACAGAGATTTTATTTTCTATAATAAGATGACATATACACGTCAGAGATTACAGATAAAGGGAGCCTGGCGAGCGAGACTTCGGAACTCTTTGATGTTTGTCATCTCGCTTGCTCCATTATTCTTTCTTGCTCTCGTTTTTGTCGAGTCTTCAGCATCGGGGATCTTTCCTTATGTACAAAATATAAACATTTTATAAAATAAAAACTGAAACTTACATTTTTGATTTTATTAGTATGAATATAAATATAATGGATTAATGAGATTCTTGCGATTAAAATGATACCAAACATGACATAAATTGGATTATTTTTAATCAGTTATGTATTATGTAATTATGATTACTTATTTCATTAAAAATTAGGTAAATATAGCGAAAAGGGGACCTAGCCCCAATGACCTTGACGTTGACATATGTTGTCAAGGACATAATTCTGAGTAACTTTCTCTTCTAATTAAATCGTCGCTCGTTGCTTATTAAAAAGTTATTAACAAAAAAAGTTTGAAATATACCAAAGTACATGCATGGATAGGAAGTACACACACGGCGGGGGGTGCAATGGGGCCTCCGTTGCATCCCCCCCCCCCCCGTGTGTGTGTGTATGTGTGCGCGCGCACGCGTGCTTCCTGTCCATACATGTACTTTGGTATATTCGAAACTTTTAAGTTTTACCTTTTCCTCTTCCCCCGGCTAATCTTCCACGTTTCGGTACTCGAGAATATCATTATCAACATTATAGTGCTGAATTTTTATTTAAAAGACTATACTTTTGATAAGCGTATTCATGTTTTTTTTTAAATAATGAGCAGATTATGTCCAATAAATAATTAATTCAACATACTTATATTTTATTTTTGAACACCCTATATATGTAAAAACTTGCATGTTTATCTAAGTTTATATGTGTAGTATATGTAGGACTATTTCTGTAAAGTAACTTAAATATCCAGTTTTTCATTGTCAGACTATGTATAAATCTTGATTTTTACAAATTTTTGTTTGTTAATAACTTTTTTGTAAACAACAAGCGACGGTTAAAACCTTTTGAGAGTTACTCAGGGCGACGACCTTGACAACATATGTCAAGGTCAAGGTCATTGGGGCTGGGTCCCCTTTTCGCTATATTTACCAAAAATAATACGATTTATGTCGTGTTTAGTATCATTTTTATCGCAAGAATCTCATTAATCCATTATAATTATATTCATACTAATAACATCCAAAATGTAAGTTTCGGTTTTTATTTTATAAAATGTTTACATTTTGTACATAAGGAAAGATCCCCGATGCTGAAGAATCGATAAAAGCGAGAGAAAGAAAGAATGAAGGAGCAAGCGAGATGACAAACATCAAAGAGTTCCGAAGTCTCGCTCGCCAGGCTCCCTTTATCTGTAATCTTTGACATGTATATGTCACCTTACTATAGAAAATAAAAGTTATATATTTCGCATTTTATATACCTGAAAATAATTGTAATGGATTAATTACATTTTTGCGATTAAAATGACACTAAATATGACATAAATCGAATTATTTTTAATGAAATAAGTAATCATAATTTTAATTACATAATTGATTAAAAATTATCCGATTTCGTGTTTGTATTTTAATTGGTAAAATATCATTAATTTATTGTAATTATTTTCGGATCAATAAGCACAAAAAACAAAAATTTTGCAGTAACGATATATAACGCGAGAGATTATAGATAAAGCGAGCCTCGCGAGCGAGACTTCGGAAGTCTTTCATGTTAGCTATTTCGCTTGCTCCTCATTCGTTCTCTCTCTCTCTCTTTCTCTGTTTGTTCTTTATTGTATTCTTTCATTTCCATTATTATAATTGTTCGGGAGTCGACCTCGACGAGATCGCCCGAATCTTAAGAGAGACGCTCAGAGATGAGCGAGAAGCGGTGTGTTACGCGAATCCGTAGATCCGCTGGAGGATAAGGAGATTGAAATGAGTCGAGTGCAGATGTTAAGAAATGTTCTCTTTATTTTGACTAATAGGAGCGAGCGACGGCACGTATTCCGCGATTCCGACGGAGATCTTCAAATGTCCTGTTAATGTTTGCCCTTCTTCGCGGTTCGGAAATCTTGATTAAGAGCTTCTTGCTAGAAACTCTCGCGAGAGCGGAAATCTTGCACGCGAACGCCGGGTGTTGCTTGGCGCGAGGCAGAGGACATTCGCGGAACGGTTAACGCGCGTCGACTCTCGGACTCCACACTCTTAACACTTAACTTTCACGATGTCTTAGCACTAACTGAATGAATAATAAAGTTTGAGATATGACCGAATTGACCGCCTCGAGAATATGAATGCGATCGTATGCGAGACAATTCGGACCGATTTTGAGATGAGTAAGCCTACTGCGTACGCGACACGAGCGAGAATAAGACACGAAAGAATATCATACGAGAAATGATGATATTCGAAACTATGATCGATTGCTATCGACCAGCTCGAATCGTTGTCGTAGGCAGACTAAATCGACCGACCGCGGAAACTCGCGCTCTGCCGATGTGAATAACAAGTTTTTCGGTATCGAACGTTCTCGAACCAGGTGTTTGTCACGGTTTTTCAATCTAAGAATGCGATCACGCACCGAGCGGGTGACCGCGACGCTTGGTTGTTCTCGCTCGTGTTTTATTTTCTGAGGCAATCGTTTTAATATAACGGCGAAATTTAGAAACGACATTTTAATGATTCAATTTTGAAAAATAATCTTTTATTTCGACTTTTATTCTTTCTATTCTTGTTTTCCTATATGATAATAAATTAATTTATTCATCTTTATTTTATAAAGCATAAATAAGATATTGAATATTTTATAAATAAAAAAAGTATTATGTATGTGTGCGTGTGTATTTTTGTATGTGCATGTGTTATATTTAACTATAGTGAAACGTAATTATGTATTGTATTAACTATAGTGAAATAAAAAAAGAAAATAACTTGTATTGTATATCTCATTTATGCTGTATAAAAAAAAAAAAAATAAATAAATTTATTTATTTTTATGTAGGGAGACGAGAATAGAAAGAAAAAAAGTTGAGCAAATAAAAGAATATAATAATAGGAATAAAAGAATACAATAATAAACGAGCAACGAGAGAGAGAAAGAGAGAAAGAGAGAGAGAGAGAGAGAGAGAGAGAGAGAAGCGCGAGTGAACGCGTAAGTGAATATGCGAGGTGCATGAAGCTAAGCGATACGTAGTACATAACGAGCGAGCGATTAGAAAGAGACAGAGCGTATGATCGAGAGAAAAAAGATACTGCAATAATGTTAGTGCGTACATGTATATTACTCTCACACACATGAAAGAGACAAAGATAGTACAATTATGTCTGTCTTTGTCATGTACGATTGCAGCTCTGTCTATCGCGACATCACGGAACTAATCTACTACTCTGTTTTACTCTTGAGCCTCCATCTCGCACACACCCATATGCACGAAAATTTTATTTTGCAAAATCTTTTTTATAAAGCTTCTAAACTCACTTCTCTAAGTTCACTTATACTCTTTGATGAAATGCCGAGTGCGAGGGTTTACTGATTAGGCACGTACAGATTACAAATCTTTTATATTAAGTCAATGTTGACGGCACGGGCCGATAACAAAACTGTAATTTTATAATTTTTTTTCACTTTTCATATAAAATATTAAACTCCGCACTCCGTTATTATTGTAAGACAGCGAGTCAATTTGGAGTTTGTCAGGAGAATGGCTTTCGGAAAAGAATATCGTTTAAAACAGAGGAATGATGCGTACAGGAGCAATGTCGTATATTTTAGTACAGAACGCGATAAATCGTTAATTCACAATGTTGGTTAACACAAACACTTAAATGAATGCGTATAATTGGTCAGAGCATATAACCGAACACACAAACTATTGTAAGACGCTATAGGGCTTATAACCCATTCGGCATTACATTCTGCTGCCATCTGTATTGCCCGCGCAGCCGTTGTCTCGTTGCTTGTCAACTCGACAACAGCGCCTTCAATTGCTTGCTAATCACTTGGCAACCTATGTTTGTTTGTGTTGCGAAGCAACCATGGGTTGTTAAGGGTCCGAGATACGGAAGAGCGAGTTGAGTTGCGACTCGTGAAGCTGTAAGACGCTATAGGGCTTATAACCCATTCGGCATAACTTACTGCTGCCATCTTTATTGCGCGCGCAGCCGTTGTCTCGTTGCATGCCAACTCGACAACAGCGCCTTCAATTGCTAATCACTTAGCAACCTATGTTTGTTTGTGTTGCGAGGCAACTAAGGGTTGTTAAGGGTTCGAGATACGGAAGAGCGAGTTGAGTCGCGACTCGTGTACCGGCTCTCATACAGTTAAGACCGTTTACTTATTTCTCCGTGCGCTCTTCCTCGCTATTCGCGTGAGCGCCCGTTAAGTATTTGATACGCGAGATCCAATCATTTGTGTTACAGTTGCGATAGATACAAATATCGTTTGTTAATAAACAACCAGTTCTAGCAAATCCTTTCACGCCTTCATTCCTGACACATTAAAATCTCATTAACCCCTCGGTACATAATCACAGCTTCAGAAGTGGGATATTTCTGTGGTTTTTTTCTGGCATTTTTTCTTTTATGCTAGTCTGGTTTTAACCGCCGCGAAGTGCTGCATTTAACGTTGAATTCTTCGCGTGTGTTACTACGCCATCACGCAATCAAGAGTGTGGTGTGCTCTAAGACCTTCTTATACATTCAAAGAAGTTTATTAAAACTATCACCGTTGTTCGCGTGTGATTACGCCATCAATTTATGTGCTAAAAAAGACATTATTGTCTTCTAAAAAAGATAAAATTTTTGGTTGATATTGCATCAGCCGGCCCGCCATATTGGTCTCACTCATCGTGGTCGGCCATATTGGGTACGTTCATCGTGGTCAGCCATATTGGTCTCACTCATCGTGGTCAGCCATATTGGGCACGCTCATCGTGGTCAGCCATATTGAAGACACACATCGTGGTCACCCATATTGGTCTCAGAATACGAGTTATTCAAGATGTATACCCAAAAGGAAATAGAAGAACTTTCTTTGTGGGATTTGCAGGATGAGCTTCGTAATCATGGATTTGACAAGATTCCCAAAAATCATAAAAGTTGTGCGACTTTATTATGGAATTATGTACAGAAGAATTATGCTAAAGAAAAAGCAGAAAAAGCTACTAAACTCTCTAATAATCAATCGATGGAGGGAGAAAGATCACAGGATTTCACGGGTTTTCCGTCTGATCAACCTGAAAATGCCTCCAATAATCAATTAGTGGAATCCGAAGAAACAATAGAGTCTCAACACTCTTCTCCGGATCAACCTTCTGTTGAGGTTAGTAGAATTCCTATAAATCAAGCTACTAATAGGAATTGTCAAAATTCCCCGCAGATGAGGTTGTGACCCAACTTTGTACGATGATGTCAAATCAAATGAAGTTCCAACAACAACAAGCTCAACAACAGCAGGAGAATCAAATGAGGTTTCAACAACAGGCTCAGCAGCAGCAGGAGATGATGATGCAAATTTTGTCTGCTTTGGGTAACAGCAGAACCGCTGAGCAGAATCACTTTTAATCTGGACGACAGTCTTCGGATCAGAACCAGTATCAATTTGGACGACAGTCTTCGGATCAGAATCAGTATCAATCCGGTCAACGTTTTGAATCATCTCATCAAAGGGATCATGCTTCTAACTTTACGCAAGTACCTGAGAATTTTTCTATGGCTTCAAGTAGTGCAGCTAAATACCTGAGTTCCCAGATTCCGCAATTTAGTGGTTTAGGAGAAGATAACGTAGAAATATGGTTAGAAAAGCTGGAGACTGTAGCAGAAATTCATGGATTCCCTGATGGTGTTATGCTCTCCGCGGCAATTTCAAGGTTAACCAAGACGGCGCGACACTGGTTTGATTACAGCACCGGGATTGTTAACAGATCTTGGACGGTCTTTAAATCTTCTATTGTTAGCCGTTTCAAGAGAGAAATTTCTTATGGTGTCATTTTCCAGAAAGTGGAAGCACGAAAATGGTTATTCTACAAAGAAACCTTTTCTGACTATGCTATGGATAAAATCGCTCTGATGCATCCTTTAAAATTGCCTGAAAGGGATGTCATTCGATTCCTGAATAGTGGAATCTCCAGTATTGCAATTAGAGCAAATGCTGCCACTCTAAAAGTTAATTCTCTTGACGAATATTTAAGAGAGATGCAACAAGTTACAGACATTTGCCGTACGTCTTCCAAAGGATCCTCTCCATCTCTATCCAGGAAGGATAAGCCCAAAGATAATTCTTTGTCTGGAGGTCCTGAGCAGCAAAAGAAAAAGGATCTTTTCTGTACTTATTGCCGTGGAAAGAATCACTCAAAGGAGGAGTGTTACAAACTTAAGAAGAAGAAGCCTGCTACTGAATTCTCGCAGTCTGGTCAACGTTCTTCTCCCTTACAGTGGCTGCTGTTGACGACCCCGAGGAAAATTCAGGAGGCGAAGTTGCGTATGTTAACCCTCCTAGTGATAGAAAAATTGTTACTGATAATACAGTTTTAAGAATTATGGAATTTAATAATATTCCTTGTTCTTTTCATGGGCTTATAGATACAGGTAGCCCTGTTTCTTTTATTTCTAATGAAATTCTTGATAAATTTGATGTTCCTAGTAGCCTTTTTGAAAAAGTTAATTCGTCTTACAAAGCTTTAAATGGAATTCCCATTAATATTACCGGTTCAGTTAATGTTCCTATTAGATTAGATTTGTTGCCGAATTATATTGCAAATATGACTTTTCTGGTTCTTAAAAATAGTTCATTTACTTCTCAATTAATTCTTGGACGTGATTTTCTTACAAATCATAGGATTACTGTTACAATTAATCCTTCGAATGAAAATGTAAATGATAGAGTAAAGTTATTTTCTGAGATTGCTTCTACAGATATAATTGAGAAATCAGAAGATTTATTAACTGAAATCAATACAGATTTTGACAAAGATGTAAATAGTAAACTAATTTCTGTACTTAAAGAAGTTGAAAACTGTGATACACCTCTAGTTGAGGACGATTATTTTGTTAAAGTTAATTTAAAAGACGATTCGATATTTGCATATTCCCCTAGAAGATTTGCATATAATGAGAAAATACAAATTAGAGAAATAACAGATGATTTGTTATCTAAAAATATTATTAAGGAAAGTAATTCTCCATATTGCGCACGGGTCGTTCCCGTCAGGAAGAAAAACGGTTCAATGCGTTTATGTGTTGATTTGCATCCCCTTAATAGTAGAACTATTAAGCAAAAATATCCATTTCCGATTATAGAAGATTGTTTGGCTCAATTATGCGACAAGTCGATTTTCACGTTACTTGATCTGAAAGATGTTTTCCATCATATCAGGATTCATCCTGATCACACTAAATATTTCTCATTTGCTACTCCTGAAGGTCAATTTGAATATTCGCGATTACCTTTTGGTTTTTGCGAAGCTCCAGCGGAGTTCCAAAAACGATTAATAATGGTTTTACAACCGCTAATCAGAGAAAATAAAGTGATTGTATATATTGACGATATAGTTATTCCATCGTCTTCAATTCAGGAAAATCTGGACACTTTGAGACAAGTACTTGTTAAACTTAAACAATATGATTTTCATTTAAACCTTAAGAAATGTTTATTCTTAAAGACAACCATAGAGTATTTAGGATACATAATTACCCCTTCCGGGATTACTCTTAGTTCTCGGCACACGGAAGCCGTGTCAAATTTTCCTCAACCTACTAAGACGATCGAACTTCAAAGATTTTTAGGTCTGACTAATTATTTTAGGAAGTTTATCAAAAACTACGCAGTAATTACCAAACCTTTAAATTCATTACTTAGAAAATCAGTCAAATTCAAATTTGATGACGTTTGTATTCAAGCTTTTAATTCTTTGAAAAAAGAATTAACTTCTTCCCCGGTTTTGAAAATTTATAACCCTAATTTAGAGACTGAAATTCACACTGATGCTAGTGTAACTGCCATTGCTGGAATACTCCTTCAAAAACAAAAAAGTGGTACTTGGGGTGCAGTATCTTTTTATAGTCAAAATACGAATAAGGCAGAAGCTAATTATCATAGCTTTGAGCTTGAAATGCTTGCTATTGTAAAATCTATCGAGAGATTCCATATCTATTTGTATGGTTTAGACTTTACCATAGTCACTGATTGTCATGCCTTAGTCTTTGCAGTAAACAAAGCGAATATTAATCCACGTATAGCCCGTTGGATTCTCAAACTTCAAAATTATCGATTTAAGATATGTCATCGGGAAGGTCGTCGCATGATGCATGTAGACGTCCTTAGTCGTATTGTACATTTTATAGAATCAATGCCTTTAGAAAAGGAAATTCAATTCAGACAACTGAAAGATCCTAAGCTTAAAGCTTTGGCAACAAAACTTGAATCTCAAGAAAATGAAAATTATGAACTCATTGATGGTCTTGTCTTTAAGAAAGGCAATTATAAATCTCGATTTGTTATTCCTGATGTTATGATTAATAACGTTTTACGTATGTATCATGATGATATGGCGCATTGCGGTCCTGAGAAATCTTATAAAGGAATTTCCGCGAATTATTGGTTTCCTTCACTTAAAAAGAGAATCAATAATTATATAGAAAATTGTATAATACGTTTATTAAATAACACTGCTGTAAATTCGCGTGAAGGTGAACTTCAGATATCAGATTCCCCCTCTAAACCATTTGAGATTTTTCATACAGATCATTTTGGTCCTATTAAGGAATCTCATGACGGTTTCAAACATATTTTGCTGGTTATAGATGCCTTTAGCAGGTATACTTGGCTTTTCGCTACCAAGTCAACTAGCTCTCGTGAAGTAATCAAAAACTTATCTGTCATTTTTAAAGATTTTGGGAATCCTTCTGTTCTTGTTTCTGACAGAGGAACAGCGTTCACCTCACAAGAATTCGCTAACTTTTTAAAACACTATAATGTTGTTCATCGACAGATGGCTGTAGCGGCACCTTGGGCTAATGGCTTGATTGAAAGGGTAAATAGATTTCTGAAATCTTCTTTAAGAAAAATAATCGAGGATGATCAATTTTGGAATGCTCACTTGGACACTGTGCAATATGTAATCAATAACACATACCATTCCTCGGTAAAAGCTACCCCATCAAAATTATTGTTTGGTGTGGAAATGGAAAGGCACCCGGATGCTGAATTAATAAATTTTCTAAATAAGATATCTAAATTCGAATTTAACGTTGTTGAAAACAGGGATATTGCAAGAGAACTTGCTATAGAGTCCTCTAATAAAATAAAGAACTATAATAAAGAATACTACGATGAAAGGCATAAGAAGGCTACTTTGTATAATGTAGATGATTATGTTCTAATCAAAGATTCAATTCTAAAAGGCGAAGATAAAAAATTAAAGCCTATCTATAAAGGTCCATATGTCATTACTAAAATTTTAAACAATAATAGATATGTCGTTCAAAATATCCCTGGATTCAATATAACTTCCAGACCATATAATTCCGTATTATCTTCCGATCGGATTAAACCGTGGAGTAAACCTTTAAAAGAGATGTAACTATGTATGTGTTTATACTAATGTACATATTAATATTAATTATATATATTGCGTTTAATTTTAATATACATTATTAAGATATTTCGTTCAATACCGTCATGTATTATGTTTGTTTTTAGCGCTCTTGTTAAAAATACTTTATATTGTTCTGATTATAATATTCGGCGGTAGAATTAAGTACCAAAGATTCTTTAACCAAATTCGACTTAGGCTTTTTAATTATGTATATTTTGTTGAAATTCCAATTATGTTTTCATTGTCTTTAATATTTATTATATTAGGTGTACAAATAAGTTTCCGCCGTTTTTTATCAAAAATTGGGCATTTATTGTGAAAGAACGGAACCTAATGTTTTATTTGAAGTATTGTCCATCGCTTGCCACTACTTTTTCCCATCTTTCTGGCAGCATACGGATACCGCGTCGGAATAATGCTTCATCTTTTGAGGCTATCCACGAATCGACCCAATTTTTTATATCTTCATATGATGTGAAGTGTTGCTCAGACAGGCCATGCGCCATCGATCTAAACATGTGGAAATCAGAAGGAGCAATGTCTGGTGAATACGGCGGGTGGGGTAAAACTTCCCAATTGAGTGTTTCCAAATAGGTTTTGACCGGCGCCGCAACATGTGGACGAGCATTATCATGCAGGAGAATAACTTTGTCGTGTCTGGAGTAGTGGGCGCGCTTTTCCTTGAGTGCTCGACTCAATCTCATCAATTGTGTTCGGTAGACAGCCCCAGTAATGGTTTCGTTCGGTTTGAGCAACTCATAATACACGACACCAAGCTGATCCCACCAAATGCATAACAAGAGTTTTTTTCCATGAATATTTGGCTTAGCTGTAAATGTTGAAGCATGGCCAGGTGGTCCCCATGATTTCTTCCTTTTTGGATTATCATAGTGGATCCATTTTTCATCACCAGTGACTATACGGTGCAGAAAACCCTTTCGTTTATGCCTGGCAAGCAGCATTTCACATGTGAACAATCGGCGTTCAACGTTTCTCGGCGTCAGTTCATATGGAACCCAATTTCCTTGTTTTTGAATCAATCCCAATGATTTCAACCGATGTGAAATTGCTTGTTGAGTCACTCCCAATATAAGTGCAAGTTCTTCTTGCGTTTGGCACGAATCTTGATCCAATAATGTTTCCAATTCCGCGTCTTCATACACTTTCGGCCTTCCGCTACGTTGTTTGTCTTCGATGTCAAATTCACCGTTCTTAAACTTTTGAAACCACTCACGACAATTTCTCTCACTTAAGGCAGCCTCACCATATGCTTCTACAAGCAATCGATACGCCTCAGCTGCAGATTTCTTCAAATTGAAAAAGTAAATCAAAAGTTCCCGCAAATGACGTTTATTGGGCTCAAAACTCGACATTTTCACACACAAAAGAATATATTGTACTGATAAAAAATCACTAATAATTTAAGATTATGTTATTGACTGATGTCCAATCTTACGATAAGGACGTTTTACATCTGACAATTTTAACCATAACTTATGTGACGCCAACTTTTGTCAAACGGCGGAAACTTATTTGTACACCTAATATGATATTGTAAAATGGATCATTCGTTGTCTCGTTGCATGCCAACTCGACAACAGCGCTTTCAATTGCTAATCACTTAGCAACCTATGTTTGTTTGTGTTGCGAGGCAACCATGGGTTGTTAAGGGTTCGAGATACGGAAGAGCGAGTTGAGTCGCGACTCGTGTACCGGCTCTCATACAGTTAAGACTGTTTACTTATTTCTCCGTGCGCTCTTCCTCGCTATTCGCGTGAGCGCCCGTTAAGTATTTGATACGCGAGATCCAATCATTTGTGTTACAGTTGCGATAGATACAAATATCGTTTGTTAATAAACAACCAGTTCTAGCAAATCCTTTCACGCCTTCGTTCCTGACACATTAAAATCTCATTAACCCCTCGGTACATCCTCACACTATTAAATGACAACTCGAGAAAACGGAGGCAGCTTTAACGCTGGAGACCAACGAGACGTCCGTACTGTAACGCATGTATGTATTCGTGCAAAAGACGCCCGGTCAGCCACAGGTTCATGCAACAGCCTTCGTTACCCGGGAAACGTACATTTGTTGTCTAAAAGGCTCGTTGTTAGGGAAACGTTTATACATTGTTTATAATGTGAGGATGTACCGAGGGGTTAATGAGATTTTTAACGTGTCAGGAATGAAGGCGTAAAAAAATTTGCTAGAACTGGTTGTTTATTAACAAACGATATTTGTATCTATCGCAACTGTAACACAAATGATTGGATCTCGCGTATCAAATACTTAACGGGCGCTCACGCGAATAGTGAGGAAGAGCGCACGGAGAAATAAGTAAACGGTCTTAACTGTATGAAAGCCGGTACACGAATCGCGACTCAACTCGCTCTTCCGTACCTCGAACCCTTAACAACCCATGGTTGCCTCGCAACACTAACAAACATAGGTTGCTAAGTGACTAACAATTGAAGGCGCTGTTGTCAAGTTGGCATGCAACGAGACAACGGCTGCGCGCGCAATAAAGATGGCAGCAGTTAGTTATGCCGAATGGGTTATAAGCCCTATAGCGTCTTACAGCTTCGGCCATACCTGACCTAGTCATTCGTCCCGAATGATCCATTTTACAATATTATATAATAAATCTTAAAGACTATGAAAACATAATTTGAATTTCAACTAAATATACATAATTAAAAAGCCTAAGCCGAATTTGGTTAAAGAATCTTTGGTATTTAATTCTAGCGCCGAATATTATAATCAGACTAATATAAAGTATTTTTAACAATAGCGCTAAAAACAAACATGATACATGACGGTATTGAACGAAGCATCTTAGGTATATATATTAAAATTAAACGTAAAATATACAATTAGTATTAATATGTACATTAGTATAAACAAAAATATAGTTACATTTCTTTTAAAGGTTTTTTCCACGGTTTAATCCTATCGGAAGATAATACGGAATTATATGGTATGGAAGTTATATTGAATCCAGGGATATTTTGAACGACATGTCTATTATTGTTTAAAATTTTAGTAATGACATATGGACCTTTGTAAACAGGCTTTAATTTTTTATCTTCGCCTGGTTTTAGAATTGAATCTTTGATTAGAACATAATCATCTACATTATACAAAGTAGGCTTCTTATGCCTTTCATCGTAGTATTCTTTATTATAGTTCTTTATTTTATTAGAGGACTCTATAGCAAGTTCTCTTGCAATATCCCTGTTTTCAATAACGTTAAATTCGAATTTAGATATTTTATTTCGAAAATTTATTAATTCAGCATCCGGGTGCCTTTCCATTTCCACACCAAACAATAATTTTGATGGGGTAGCTTTTACCGAGGAATGGTATGTGTTATTGATTACATATTGCACAGTGTCCAAGTGAGCATTCCAAAATTGATCATCCTCGATTATTTTTCTTAAAGAAGATTTCAGAAATCTATTTACCCTTTCAATCAAGCCATTAGCCCAAGGTGCCGCTACAGCCATCTGTCGATGAACAACATTATAGTGTTTTAAAAAGTTAGCGAATTCTTGTGAGGTGAACGCTGTTCCTCTGTCAGAAACAAGAACAGAAGGATTCCCAAAATCTTTAAAAATGACAGATAAGTTTTTGATTACTTCACGAGAGCTAGTTGACTTGGTAGCGAAAAGCCAAGTATACCTGCTAAAGGCATCTATAACCAGCAAAATATGTTTGAAACCGTCATGAGATTCCTTAATAGGACCAAAATGATCTGTATGAAAAATTTCAAATGGTTTAGAGGGGGAATCTGATATTTGAAGTTCACCTTCACGCGAATTTACAGCAGTGTTATACAATAAACATATTATACAATTTTCTATATAATTATTGATTTTCTTTTTAAGTGAAGGAAACCAATAATTCGCGGAAATTCCTTTATAAGTTTTTTCGGGACCGCAATGCGCCATATCATCATGATACATACGTAAAACGTTATTAATCATATCATCAGGAATAACAAATCGAGATTTATAATTGCCTTTCTTAAAGACAAGACCATCAATGAGTTCACAGTTTTCATTTTCTTCAGATTCAAGTTTTGTTGCCAAAGCTTTTAACTTAGGATCTTTCAGTTGTCTGAATTGAATTTCCTTTTCTAAAGGCATTGATTCTATAAAATTTACAATACGACTAAGGGCGTCTACATGCATCATGCGACGACCTTCCCGATGACATATCTTAAATCGATAATTTTGAAGTTTGAGAATCCAACGGGCTATACGTGGATTAATATTCGCTTTGTTTACTGCAAAGACTAGGACATGACAATCAGTGACTATGGTAAAGTCTAAACCATACAAATAGATATGGAATCTCTCGATAGACTTTACAATAGCTAGCATCTCAAGCTCACAGCTGTGATAATTAGCTTCTGCCTTATTTGTATTTTGACTATAAAAAGATACTGGACCCCAAGTACCACTTTTTTGCTTTTGAAGGAGTATTCCAGTAATGGCAGTTACACTAGCGTCAGTGTGAATTTCAGTCTCTAAATTAGGGTTATAAATTTTCAAAACCGGTGAAGAAGTTAATTCTTTTTTCAAAGAATTAAAAGCTTGAATACAAACGTCATCAAATTTGAATTTGACTGATTTTCTAAGTAATGAATTTAAAGGTTTGGTAATTACTGCGTAGTTTTTGATAAACTTCCTAAAATAATTAGTCAGACCTAAAAATCTTTGAAGTTCGATCGTCTTAGTAGGTTGAGGAAAATTTGACACGGCTTCCGTGTGCCGAGAACTAAGAGTAATCCCGGAAGGGGTAATTATGTATCCTAAATACTCTATGGTTGTCTTTAAGAATAAACATTTCTTAAGGTTTAAATGAAAATCATATTGTTTAAGTTTAACAAGTACTTGTCTCAAAGTGTCCAGATTTTCCTGGATTGAAGACGATGGAATAACTATATCGTCAATATATACAATCACTTTATTTTCTCTGATTAGCGGTTGTAAAACCATTATTAATCGTTTTTGGAACTCCGTTGGAGCTTTGCAAAAACCAAAAGGTAATCGCAAATATTCAAATTGACCTTCAGGAGTAGCAAATGATAAATATTTAGTGTGATCAGGATGAATCCTGATATGATGGAAACCATCTTTGAGATCAAGTAATGTGAAAATAGACTTATCACATAATTGAGCTAAACAATCTTCTATAATCGGAAATGGATATTTTTGTTTAACAGTTCTACTATTAAGCGGGCGCAAATCAACACATAAACGCATTGAACCATTCTTCTTTCTAACGGGAGCGACCCGTGCGCAATATGGAGAATTACTTTCTTTAATAATATTCCTAGATAACAAATCATCTGTTATTTCTCTAATTTGTATTTTCTCATTATATGCAAATCTTCTAGGGGAATATGCAAATATCGAATCGTCTTTTAAATTAACTTTAACAAAATAATCGTCCTCAACTAGAGGTGTATCACAGTTTTCAACTTCTTTAAGTACAGAAATTAGTTTACTATTTACATCTTTGTCAAAATCTGTATTGATTTCAGTTAATAAATATTCTGATTTCTCAATTATATCTGTACAAGCAATCTCAGAAAATAGCTTTACTCTATCATTTACATCTTCATTCGAAGGATTAATTGCAACAGCAATCCTATGATTTTTAAGAAAATCACGTCCAAGAATCAATTGAGAAGTAAATGAACTATCTTTAAGGACCAAAAAGGTCATATTTGGAATATAATTCGGCAACAAATCTAACCTAATAGGAACATTAACTGACCCGGTAATGTTAATGGGAGTACCATTTAAAGCTTTGTAAGAGGAATTAACTTTTTCAATAAGATTACTAGGAACATCAAATTTATCAAGAATTTCATTAGAAATAAAAGAAACAGGGCTACCTGTATCTAAAAGCCCATGAAAAGAACAAAGAATATTATTACACTCCATAATTTTTAAAACTGTATCATCAGTGACAATTTTTCTATCACTAGGAGGGTTAACATACGCAACATCGCCTCCTAAATTTTCCTCGGGGTCGTCAATAGCAGCCACTGGTGGGGGAGAAGAACGTTGACCAGACTGCGAGAATTCAGTAGCAGGCTTCTTCTTCTTAAGTTTGTAACACTCCTCCTTTGAGTGATTCTTTCCACGGCAATAAGTACAGAAAAGATCCTATTTCTTTTGATGCTCGGGACCTCCAGACAAAGAATTATCTTTGGGCTTATCCTTCCTGGATAGAGATGGAGAGGATCCTTTGGAAGACGTACGGCAAATGTCTGTAACTTGTTGCATCTCTCTTAAATATTCGTCAAGAGAATTAACTTTTAGAGTGGCAGCACTTGCTCTAATTGCAATACTGGAGATTCCACTATTCAGGAATCGAATGACATCCCTTTCAGGCAATCTTAAAGGATGCATCAGAGCGATTTTATCCATAGCATAGTCAGAAAAGGTTTCTTTGTAGAATAACCATTTTCGTGCTTCCACATTCTGGAAACTGACACCATAAGAAATTTCTCTCTTGAAACGGCTAATAATAGAGGATCTAAAAACCGTCCAAGATCTGTTAACAATTCCGGTGCTGTAATCAAACCAGCATCGCGCCGTCTTGGTTAACCTTGAGATTGCGGCAGACAGCATAACACCATCAGGGAATCCATGAATTTCAGCTACACTCTCCAGCTTTTCTAACCATATTTCTACGTTGTCTTCTTATGAACCACTAAATTGCGGAATCTGGGAACTCAGGTATTTAGCTGCACTACTTGAAGCCATAGAAAAATTCTCAGGTACTTGCGTAAAGTTAGGAGAAGCATGATCCCTTCGATGAGATGATTCAAAATGTTGACCGGACTGATACTGATTCTGATCCGAAGACCGTCGTCCAAATTGATACTGGTTCTGATCCGAAGTTCGGTGTTCAGATTGAAAGTGATTCTGCTCAGTAGTTCTGCTGTTACCCAAAGCAGACAAAATTTGCATCATCATCTCCTGCTGTTGCTGAGCCTGTTGTTGAAACCTCATTTGACTCTCTTGCTGTTGTTGAGCTTGTTGTTGTTGGAACTTCATTTGATTTGACATCATCGTACAAAATTGGGTCACAACCTCATCTGCGGGGGAATTTTGACAATTCCTATTAGTAGCTTGATTTATGGGAGCTCTACTAACCTCAACAGACGGTTGATCCGGCGAAGAGCGTTGACACTCTAACGTTTCTTCAGACTCCACTAATCGATTATTGGAGGCACTTCCAGGTTGATCAGACGGAAAACCCATGAAATCTTGTGATCTTTCTCCTTCCATCGATCGATTACTTGAGGTTTTAGAGGCTTTTCCTGTTTTCTTGCGCCTTTTGGCTTTATCATCAGTATCAATCTTCTTTAAATAATTCCAATATGCAGTTACACATGTTGCATGATCATTGGGAACTTTCGAAATCCCAATTTTAATCAGCTCTTCTTGAATTGTGGTCAAAGATGGAGCTTCTATCTCCTCTCGTAATCGGGTTAGATAACTCGTATACTGAGATCATTATGGCTGACCACGATGTGTGTCTTCAATATGGCTGACCACGATGAGCGTGTCCAATATGGCCGACCACGATGTGTGATACCAATATGGCTGACCATGATGAACGTGCCCAATATGGCTGACCACGATGAGCGATACCAATATGTCGGGCCGGCTGATGCAATATCAGCCAAAATTTTCCCTCTTCTTTTTTTCTTAGAAGACAATAATGTCTTTTTAGCACATAAATTGATGGCGTAATCACACGCGAACAACGGTGATATTCTTAATAAAGTTTTGGAAATGTTTTTAGAAAGATCTAGAGCACACCACACTCTTGATTGCGTGATGTCGTAGTAACACACGCGAATAATTCAATGTTAAATGAAGCACTTCGCGGCGGTTAAAACCAGACTAGCACAAAATGAAAAATGCCGTAAAAACCACAGAAATATCCCGCTTCTGAAGCTGTGAGGATGTACCGAGGGGTTAATGAGATTTTTAACCTGTCAGGAATGAAGGCGTAAAAGAATTTGCTAGAACTGGTTGTTTATTAACAAACGATATTTGTATCTATCGCAACTGTAACACAAATGATTGGATCTCGCGTATCAAATACTTAACGGGCGCTCACGCGAATAGCGAGGAAGAGCGCACGGAGAAATAAGTAAACGGTCTTAACTGTATGAAAGCCGGTACACGAATCGCGACTCAACTCGCTCTTCCGTACCTCGAACCCTTAACAACCCATGATTGCCTCGCAACACTAACAAACATAGGTTGCTAAGTGACTAACAATTGAAGGCGCTGTTGTCGAGTTGGCATGCAACGAGACAACGGCTGCGCGCGCAATAAAGATGGCAGCAGTAAGTTATGCCGAATGGGTTATAAGCCCTATAGCGTCTTACATGTTATAAACAATGTATAAACGTTTCCCTAACAACGAGCCATGTTAGACAACAAATGTACGTTTCCCTGGTAATGCAGGCTGTTGCATGAACCTGTGGCTGACCGGGCGTCTTTTGCACGAATACGCGTTACAGTACGGACGTCTCGTCGGTCTCCAGCGTTAAGGCTCTTATTGCTTTGCTGCCTCCGTTTTCTCGAGTTATCGTTTGATAGTTTGTATGTTCGATTATTTGCTCAGACCAATTATACGCGTTCGTTTTAGTGTTTGTGTTAACTAACATCGTGCATTAACGATTTATCGCGTTCTAAAATATACAACATTGCTCCTGTACGCATTATTCCTATGTTTTAAACGGTTCCTTTTCCGAAAGCCATTCTCCTGACAAACTCCAAATTGACTCGCTGTCTTACTGCTAATTTTTCAGAAGTGGGATTGTGCGCGCTTTCCTTTGATCTTTTTGATCGTTAATCAGGTCGTATTAAACAGTGAGAATAATCGATAATTATCGATATTAGTGTTACGTGCTAATATTTGCGTATTACAGTGAGCGTGTTCAGTGGTACGCATCACGAATCGATAGAGTCAATAAACTCTTTTTATGCGACAGCAAAAAAAGTGTTCGGTCGTTCGTGTAAGTGTTTTTTCTACTGATTTATCGCATTCGCTTGTGATTCATTTGAGAAAAATTGCGTGTTGAACTCTCGTTCATTTGTTCGCGCGTCTTCTTGATCCTTTCGTGTTGAAGACGTTGTATACTGGAGTTGCCATGGACCGATCATCTTTGAAAAAGTTATCTTTTAAGGAACTCCAGGCGATAGCAAAAAAACATGGTCTTAAGCCATCAAATTCACGGGAAGGATGTATCGATTTATTGATGCCTTTCTTCGAGAAGAACAATTATATGGAAGATTCTTCAAATCCACCCATATCTTCGGATCGAAGGAAAACTATCTTTTTTGAAACAAGCGATATCCTTCTCATCCTTGTTCACTCGCCGAAAAAGAAGCTTCAGCTTTACCAGCCTGTCAGAATTCTGAAGAAGCTCTATCAGCACAAACGGCTTCTCATTCTTCTTCTACTGGTAATACAGCAGGTGTGATGTCAGAGAATCTCGTACCCAAGATTTGCGCTCTTCTCTCGAAACACCAACAACAAATGGCAGAGCTTTTAATGGTCTTTCCTTCGTCCAATACTGAATCACAAGGTCAGTCCGCTCCAAGCTCTATTCCTTTTCCAGAATCTCAACGACGAAATACAGGTGCATCAAATACTTTTCCTGGTTCATCAAACACTTTTCCTGGTGGTACATCAAATCCTAATCCTGGTTCATCAAACGCTTTTCCTGGCCCGTCAATGGCCACAAACATTTCTGTAAATACGGTAAATCTTTTGGCATCTCAATTGCCTGAGTTCAGCGGCAAGGATGATGATGATGTGGAATTATGGATTCAAAAGGTTGAACGAGTATCACGCATCCATGGTGCTTCTCAAGATGTGATGCTGTTAGCTGCTTCTGGTAAACTGGTTAAATCAGCTCGAAAATGGTTTGAACTTGGTACAGGTACGATAAATGATACATGGTCAAGTTTCAGAAGTGCTCTTTTAAGACATTTTCATTTTAGAAGAAAAATTTCTTATGAAATTGTGATGAAAAAGATTGAGTCAAGAAAATGGAATTATCCTCATGAATCGTTTCAGGATTATGCATTGGATAAACTTTCCTTAATGCAAAGATTGAGACTGCCTGATGATGACTCACTTTTTAATTAGTGGTATTAATAATGATGCTATTCGCAGTGCTGCATCCGTAATACGTGCCGACTCTTTGGATGCCTTCCTTGAAGAGATGCACAAAGCCACACTTTCTTTTGGAAATTCGATGAAGAAGGAATAGTCGTCGCATTCCAAATTTGAGAAAGTGCGAGATAGTGGTGCTTCGACAATGAAATCTGATTATTCTTCAAAATACCAGAAGGAAGACAAGGACAATTATTGTGTATATTGTCGTGCACGCGGTCACGTCAAAACCAACTGCTTCAAGTTGAAGAGGAAGGAGCAGCAGCGCTCTCCTGTTCCAGTTTCTTCAACTCCAAAAGCTGCCATTGATTCATCGACGCCTACTCCAGTAGCTGCCATCGATCCGGAGATGTCTCCTCCTGTAGCAGCCATCAATGATATTCACACTCGGAGGCTGGATACGGAAGACTCTTCGCTTAAGGTCGTTTTATTAAATAATACTCCGTGTTCATTGAATGCGTTACTCGACACCAGCAGTCCTGTTTCATTTATTTCTCCGTCGGTTTATAAGAAATATTTTAATGACTCATCCGTTGTTCTTAATAAGTCGTTAATTTCGTATTAATCGATTTCCGGTAATATAATTCCAATTCTTGGTTCAGTCAATGCTAAAATCTGTTTGGAATCCCTTCCACAATTTATCGGTGATGTAAGTTTGCTCGTTTTTCAAAATGAATCTCATTTTGTTGATTTAATCATAGGACGAGATTTTATAATTAATAACGATATTGCTACATATTATCATCCCTCAATTAAAAATACGGATGATAAGCTAAAACTGATTAATGAAGTGGCGTCAGCCGATATATTCGAAGATTTTTTGTCTTGTGAGAATTCTGATTTGGCAAATATTAAAACAGATTTTGGTATTGACACTGACCAAAGGGTCATATCTATAATTAATGATGTTAAAAATACGGATGTAGAACCAGAGTCAAATGAATACTATGTAAAAGTAGCGTTAAAAGATGAGTCAACATATGCGTATGCGCCGCGACGTTTTGCTTGGTCAGAACGGATTCAGATTCGCGAAATAACAGATGACTTGTTACCGCGTGGAATTATAAAGCCTAGCGTTTCTCTATACTGCGCTCGCGTTGTACCTGTCCGTAAAAAGAATGGAACTATGCGCCTTTGCGTAGACTTACGACCTTTAAATGATCAATTGCATAAACCAAAGCATGACAGTCGGTGACAACCGTAAACCGTAAACCGTATAAGTAAATATGAAATCTTTCTATAGCCTTTACAACAGCTAACATTTCCAATTCAAAACTATGATATCGAGATTCGGCATCGTTTATCGCCTGACTGTAGTAAGCAACTGGAGCCATTTATTCATATCTTGTTTTTGCAATAAGATAGCGGCCAATGCCAATGAACTTGCGTCGGTATGAAGTTGCGTTTCTGCACTTGGATTATAAATACGAAGAACCGGAAATGACGTTAAAGCTGACTTCAATGAATCAAATGCTTGTCGACAATCATCATTAAAAAAAAAATCAGTCGATTTTCGCAAAAGATTATGAAGAGGTCTTGCTATAAGTGCATAATTTTCAATAAACTTACGAAAATAATTCGTTAATCCAAGGAAGCGTTGCAATTCCACCACTTTAGTCGGATATGGAAAGTTCTTAATTGCGTCTGTATGACGGGAACTCAAAGTAATACCCGAAGCCGATACAATATATCCGAGATATTCAATTGATTTTTGCAAAAACAAACATTTTTTCAAATTCATTTCAAGCGAGTATTGTTTAAATAGTAAGAGTACTTTATACAAGGTTTCAAAATTTTCTTCAACTGACGAGGACGGAATTAAAATATCGTCAATATAAACAATTACTTTATCCTCGCGTATTAGAGGTTGTAAAATTTGTACAATTCTTCGCTGAAATTCAGCGGGAGATTCACAAAAACCGAATGGTAGATGTTTGTATTCCAACTGACCATCAGGTGTCGCAAACGAAAAGAACTTCGTATGGTCGGGATGGATTTTAATGTTATGAAATCCATTTTTTAAATCTAGCAGAGTAAATACGTTTTTGTCAGATAAACGCGCCAGACAATCCTCGATTAATGGAAAAGGATATTTTTGCTTGACGACCCGATCATTTAAGGGTCGTAAGTCTACGCAAAGACGCATAGTTCCATTCTTTTTACGGACAGGTACAACGCGAGCACAGTATGGAGAAACGCTAGGCTTTATAATTCCACGCGCTAACAAATCATCCGTTATTTTGCGAATCTGAATCCGTTCTGACCAAGCAAAGCGTCGCGGTGCATACGCATATGTTGACTCATCTTTTAACGCTACTTTTATATAATATTCATTTGACTCTGGTTCTACATCCGTATTTTTTACATCATTAATTATAGATATGACCCTTTGGTCAGTGTCAATACCAAAATCTATTTTAATATTTGCCAAATCAGAATTCTCACAAGACAAAAAATCTTCTAATATATCGGCTGATGCCACTTCATTAATCAGTTTTAGTTTATCATCCATATTTTTACTTGAGGGATGATAATATATAGCAATATCGTTATTAATTATAAAATCTCGTCCTTTGATTAAATCAACAAAATGAAATTTATTTTGAAAAACGAGCAAACTTATTAGGTGTACAACTTTGCTACCGCCGTTTTTTTCCGAAATTCGAGGCTTTATTGTAAAAAACTGGTTATACATTTATGATTCAAAGTATTGTCCATCGCTGGCCACTACTTTCTCCCATCTTTCGGGCAGCGTACGAATCCCGCATTGAAAAAACTGGTCATCTTTTGAAGCGATCCACGAATCGATCCAATTTCTTACTTCTTCATAAGACCGGAAGTGCTGGTAAACCAGGCCGAGTGCCATTGATCGAAACAAGTGATAATCAGAGGGAGCAACGTCTGGAGAATACGGCGGGTGGGGTAGGATTTCCCATTTCAACGTTTCCAAGTATGTCTTGACCACTTTCGCAACATGGGGTCGAGCATTGTCATGCTGCAAAATCACTTTATCGTGTCTCTCGTTGTATTGCGGCCGTTTGTCTTTTAATGCTCGGCTCAAACGCATTAATTGCGTTCGATAACGATCGCCTGTGATTGTTTAAGTCGGTTTTAACAGCTCATAATACGCTACGCCGAGCTGGTCCCACCAAATACAGAGCATGACCTTGGAGCCGTGAATATTCGGTTTGGCCGTCGACGTGGAAGCATGGCCGGGATATCCCCATGATTTTCTGCGCTTGGGGTTATCGTAATGAACCCATTTTTCGTCACCAGTCACAATGCGATGCAGAAATCCCTTCCGTCTTTGCCTTTCAAGCAACTGTTCACAAGCAAACAAACGCCGTTCAACATCTCTCGGTTTCAACTCGTACGGCACCCAATTTCCTTACTTCTGAATCATTCCCATGTCTTTGAGGCGTTTTGAAATTGCTTGTTGAGTCACTCCCAATGATCGTGCCAATTCTTCTTGACTTTGACTCGAGTCTTCATTAAGTAATGCCTCCAATTCTGCATCTTCGAAAACCTTCTCTCTTCCACCGCTATGCCGGTCTTCGACGTGAAAATCACCGTTCTTGAAGCGTTGAAACCACTCACGACACGTTCTATCACTAATAGCGGCCTCACCATAAGTATTTGAGAGCATTCGATGAGCCTCAGCCGCAGATTTCTTCATATTGAAGCAGAAAATTAAAACCTCCCGCAAATGACGAGAATTTGGCTCGTAAACTGACATTTTCAATCGAGAATAACTTTATGATGCAGACACAAATCGACTAATGTTTCTATGGGGTTATGTTGACAGATGCCCAAGTTTATTGCATGACGTCTATGATCTATTTATTTCGACCACTACTTACCGCTAAAGCCATCTATAGAAAAACGGCGGAAGCAAAATTGTACACCTAATATATCACCGATAAATTGTGGAAGGGATTCCAAACAGATTTTAGCATTGACTGAACCAAGAATTGGAATTATATTACCGGAAACCGATTGATATGAAATTAACGACTTATTAAGAACAACGGATGAGTCATTTAAATATTTCTTATAAACCGACGGAGAAATAAATGAAACAGGACTGCCGGTGTCGAGTAACGCATTCAATGAACACGGAGTATTATTTAATAAAACGACCTTAAGCGAAGAGTCTTCCGTATCCAGCCTCCGAGTGTGAATATCATTGATGGCTGCTACAGGAGGAGACATCTCCGGATCGATGGCAGCTACTGGAGTAGGCGTCGATGAATCAATGGCAGCTATTGGAGTTGAAGAAACTGGAACAGGAGAGCGCTGCTGCTCCTTCCTCTTCAACTTGAAGCAGTTGGTTTTGACGTGACCGCGTGCACGACAATATACACAATAATTGTCCTTGTCTTCCTTCTGGTATTTTGAAGAATAATCAGATTTCATTGTCGAAGCACCACTATCTCGCACATTCTCAAACTTGGAATGCGACGACTATTCCTTCTTCATCGAATTTCCAAAAGAAAGTGTGGCTTTGTGCATCTCTTCAAGGAAGGCGTCCAAAGAGTCGGCACGTATTACGGATGCAGCACTGCGAATAGCATCATTATTAATACCACTAATTAAAAAGTGAATTGAGTCATCATCAGGCAGTCTCAATCTTTGCATTAAGGAAAGTTTATCCAATGCATAATCCTGAAACGATTCATGAGGATAATTCCATTTTCTTGACTCAATCTTTTTCATCACAATTTCATAAGAAATTTTTCTTCTAAAATGAAAATGTCTTAAAAGAGCACTTCTGAAACTTGACCATGTATCATTTATCGTACCTGTACCAAGTTCAAACCATTTTCGAGCTGATTTAACCAGTTTACCAGAAGCAGCTAACAGCATCACATCTTGAGAAGCACCATGGATGCGTGATACTCGTTCAACCTTTTGAATCCATAATTCCACATCATCATCATCCTTGCCGCTGAACTCAGGCAATTGAGATGCCAAAAGATTTACCGTATTTACAGAAATGTTTGTGGCCATTGACGGGCCAGGAAAAGCGTTTGATGAACCAGGATTAGGATTTGATGTACCACCAGGAAAAGTGTTTGATGAACCAGGAAAAGTATTTGATGCACCTGTATTTCGTCGTTGAGATTCTGGAAAAGGAATAGAGCTTGGAGCGGACTGACCTTGTGATTCAGTATTGGACGAAGCAAAGACCATTAAAAGCTCTGCCATTTGTTGTTGGTGTTTCGAGAGAAGAGCGCAAATCTTGGATACGAGATTCTCTGACATCACACCTGCTGTATTACCAGTAGAAGAAGAATGAGAAGCCGTTTGTGCTGATAGAGCTTCTTCAGAATTCTGACAGGCTGGTAAAGCTGAAGCTTCTTTTTCGGCGAGTGAACAAGGATGAGAAGGAATATCGCTTGTTTCAAAAAAGATAGTTTTCCTTCGATCCGAAGATATGGGTGGATTTGAAGAATCTTCCATATAATTGTTCTTCTCGAAGAAAGGCATCAATAAATCGATACATCCTTCCCGTGAATTTGATGGCTTAAGACCATGTTTTTTGCTATCGCCTGGAGTTCCTTAAAAGATAACTTTTTCAAAGATGATCGGTCCATGGCAACTCCAGTATACAACGTCTTCAACACGAAAGGATCAAGAAGATGCGCGAACAAATGAACGAGAGTTCAACACGCAATTTTTCTCAAATAAATCACAAGCGAATGCGAAAAATCAGTGGAAAAAACACTTACACGAACGACCGAACACTTTTTGCTGTCGTATAAAAAGAGTTTATTGACTCTATCGATTTGTGATGCGTACCCCTGAACACGCTCACTGTAATACGCAAATATTAGCACGTAACACTAATATCGATAATTATCGATTATTCTCACTGTTTAATACGACCTGATTAACGATCAAAAAGATCAAGGGAAAGCGCGCACGATCCCGCTTCTGAAAAAATGAGCTGTAAGACAGCGGGTCAATTTGGAGTTTGTCAGGAGAATGGCTTTCGGAAAAGGATATCGTTTAAAACAGAGGAATGATGCGTACAGGAGCAATGTCGTATATTTTAGTACAGAACGCGATAAATCGTTAATTCACAATGTTGGTTTACACAAACACTTAAACGAACGCGTATAATTGGTCAGAGCATATAACCGAACACACAAACTATTAAACGACAACTCGAGAAAACGGAGGCAGCTAAGCAATAAGAGCTTTAACGCTGGAGACCGACGAGACGTCCGTACTGTAACGCGTATTCGTGCAAAAGACGCACGGTCAGCCACAGGCAACAGCCTTCGTTACCCGGGAAACGTACATTTGTTGTCTAACAAGGCTTGTTGTTAGGGAAACGTTTATACACTGTTTATAACATGTTATTAAGTTGCTAATTACTAAGCATTCAAATTATGGAGCCCTATTATTATGCGCATGCGGGAGCGCTGCGCTGCTAGCGCGACCGCTAGTTAAACGATTCTAACGCCAATTTCTTACATTATGTATACTTTAATTGTGGAAAAGGATTTTTTGATATGTATAATCGACGATAATATTTTGCATAATAATGTTTTTATCGGTAAAACAGACCTTTTGGGATCCCCTTAACTGATAGCGACCACAAAAATCTACACATACTCATGATTTGAATAATTTTTCAAAAATTTGCTCCGCCATTGTGGATCTTCCATTTTTAACTTTAAAATTTTAACACGTAATTCGTGATGAGTGATCAGGCAAATGTATACATACCGACTTTTATAATTAGAATGATTTTAAAATATTTTAGTAACGGACAATTGGAGACGTATGACTGGGGGACACTGCATAGATGTTTCTTATGTTTCGACCACTTTTTTTCAGGAAAACCTTTCCTGCCTGGGACTTCTGGCATTTCTATCATAAAGTATAAGTCTTGAGCTTTATTTTGAGCTGTCGCTGCTGTCTGTAGCACGTTTCCATTGTGTAGGTTGTACCGAGGGATTAATGAGATTTTAATGAGTCAGGAATGAAGGCGTGAAGGAATTTGCTAGAACAGGTTGTTTATTAACAAACGATATTTGTTTCTATCACAACTGTAACACTTTAATGATTGGATCTCGCGTATCAAATACTTAACGGACGCTCACGCGAATAGCGAGGAAGAACGCACGGAGAAATAAGTAAACGGTCTTATCTGTATGAGAGCCGGAACACGAGTCGCGACTCAGCTCGCTCTTCCATATCTCGAACCTTTAACAACCCATGGTTGCCTCGCAACACAAACAAACATAGGTTGCTAAGTGATTAACAAATGAAGGAGCTGTTGTCGAGTTGGCAAGCAACGAGACAACGGCTGCGCGCGCAATACAGATGGCAGCAGAAAGTTATGCTGAATGGGTTATAAGCCCTATAGCGTCTTACAATTGAAAAATATAACTTTATCCAAAATTGGTTTAGGTCTTTAATTATGTATATTCAGTTCAAATTTTAGTTATGTTTGATCGGTTAAATTTTTATAATCTTTGATGTTAACTCTATATTATAGTAAAATGGATCATTCGGGACGAATGACTAGGTCAGGTATGGCCGAAGCTGTAACAGGCTATGGGGCATATAATCTGTTTGGCATAACTTCCTGCCGCCATATGTATTGCGCACGCAGCGGTTGTCTCGTTGCCAATCGGTAGTCAACTCGACAACAGCGCTTTCAATTGCTAGGTTGACTTAACAACCTATGTTTGTTTGCCGTTGCGATGCAACCATGGTTATTCGGAGTTCGTTATACAAAAGAACAAGTCGAGACGTGACTCGTGTTCCGGCCGTGATATAGTTAAGACCGGTTACTTATTTCTCCGAGCGTTCTTTCTTGCGATTCGCGTGAGCGTTTGTTTAAGTATTTAAAACGCGAAGTCCATTTATAAAGAAGTGATATATTTGTTAAACAAATATTGTTAATAAAATAACAAAACCAGTTCTACCAAATTCCTTTGCGCCTTCAATCTCTTGACTCGTAAAATCCTCGTCCCCGGCCAGCCTTACAAATGCGAAAAGAAGAAAAGTGATAAAGTGATTAACGGTTATGAGAATATCGCGGAATAATGCAACACAAGGAAGAAAAGTGATAAAGTGAAAAAAATTATTAACGCGGAATACTGCAAGGAAGAAAAGTGATTTCTTTTAATCGTATTGAGCAAAGTTAGGTTATATTAGTGAAATTGAGCAAATGCTTTACACACAATACTTGAATCTGTGCATTATCAATTAACATATTTGTGATAAATAGATTGTTGGAAAATGATTATGGAGGCATTGAAGGAATATTTGCAGATTTTGGCTGGCCATGTTTTCGATAACGATAAGCTGGTAATTATATGTGTGAACGCGTATTCATGTATATAATATTTCTTTACATTTTATATATAAATGTAATTAATGCATAGTTAATATTTTTAGGTTAATTTACAAATGGCTACGCAATAAGGTTATATTAATGGTAAATATAGCGAATAGGGGACCCAGCCCCAATAATCTTGACCTTGACATATGTTGTCAAGGACATAATTCTGAGTAACTTTTTCTTCTAATTTAATCGTCGCTCGTTGCTTATTAAAAAGTTATTAACCAAGAAAGTTTGGAATATACCAAAATACATGCACGGACAGGAAGCACGCGCGCGCGCGCGCACACACACACACGGGGGGGGGGGTGCAAGGGGGGCCTTCGGCCCCCCTCCCGCACTCACCCCGCCGGTAGGCAGGGTGGACCTTGCTTTACAACTTAAAAAGTACATGCTACATTGTAAAGCGAGGTCCACCCTGCCTACCGGCGGGGAGGGTGCGGGGAGGGGCCGAAGGCCCCCATTGCACCCCCCCCGTGTGTGTGTGTGTGCGTACTTCCTGTCCATGCATATACTTTGGTATATTTCAAACTTTTAAGTTTTATCTTTTCCTCTTCCCCCGGCCCATGCGTTCGATTTACTACACATAAATAAATGAATCTGCTAAAAATACATTTTCAAGACATATATTTTCAACTTTCACGTGTACATACACATTGATGTTAGCAGGTCGCGGGAATATTGCTTTGTGTTTACATTTGAATACTTTTCCTCAATGTTTATACTATTTCATGTTCATTTTTTATTATTTTCTGTACTAGTGAATTCTTATGATGACACAGTCTTGTTTAATTCTTCCAAGCGTAAAGTTCTTACTTTTTATTTTATTTTTGAACACCCTATATATGTAAAAACTTGTGTTTATTTCAGTTTATATGTGTAGTATACGTAGGACTATTTCTGTAAACTAACTTAAATATTCAGTTTTTCATTGTCAGACTATGTATAAATCTTGATTTTTACAAATTTTTGTTTGTTAATAATTTTTTAATAAGCAACGAGCGACGATTAAATTAGAAGAAAAAGTTACTCAGAATTATGTCCTTGATAACATATGTCAAGGTCAATCATTGGGGCTGGGTCCCCTATTCGCTATATTTACCATATTAATATAGCTAAATAAATCTGGTAAAAATTCTATCAAAATTATCATAAAAACAAGATTGAATACACATTTTTATTAACTGACTTAATAAAGAATAATGAAATGATAAAATTATATCAAAGCACTTTTATAACGTCCACAAACATTTTGCGAATCTGGAATTAATCGCAACTTTTGATTCTGGTGAATGTGTGAATGTTTATTTATATTTTATATATAAATGTAATTAATACGTAATTAATATTTATAGATCATTTACAAATGATTAAGCAATGAGTTGCATGTTTATGTTAATATAGCAAAACAAATCTTGTGAGAATTTTATCAAAAATATTACAGTTGAATTGAAAGCTTTAGAGTTAGAGTCTGAAACAGAATAAATGTTAAGCATTTAGTCAAAGAAGAAAAATAAGGTAATAATTTTGTTCATAAATTATAATAAAGATTATTTATTTTCTTGGACTAAATACTTTAAGGACAAGATCTAATCTCTCTAACTGTTTTTGAATTATGGATGAACTTCTTCTTCTTCTTCTTCTTCAGCCTGTAGACGTCCACTCCTGAACATAGGCCTCTTCCTTCTCCTTCCAAGTCGTCCTTTCCTGGGCGGTCTGGATCCAGTTTTTACCCGCATGGCGCTGGATGTCATCTCGCCATCTTAGTTGTGGTCGGCCAACGCTTCTTCTGGATTCTCTAGGTCTCCACTACATCAGTGTTTTCGCCCATTTGATGGACGAAAATTTATCTCTTGCGACGTGGCCTGCCCATTGCCACTTCAGCCTCGCCACTCGCTCCACCACATCTGTGATTCTTGTTCTCCTTCTGACCTCTTCGTTTGGTATATGGTCCCTCAAGCTGATCCCCAACATGGCTCGCTCGATGGCTCTTTGGCAGACTCGGAGACGATTTGCGCTGCTCACTGTAAGGGTAGTAGTTTCGAGGCCGTATGTCGTCACCGGTAGGATGCAGGTGTCGTGAACCTTTCTCTTGAGGTTTGTGGGGACTGTAGGGTTCCTCAGAATGTAGCTGAGTTTCCCGAACGCTGCCCAAGTTAAGCCTATTCGCCTGGTGATCTCGGCTGTTTGGGTTTTTTTTCCAAGCTTGATGTTGTGTCCCAGATATACGTATTCTTCGACTATTTCTAGAGTGTGATTGTCAATAGTGACAACCATGTTCTTCGGACTCATGATCTTGGTCTTCTGGAGATTCATTTTTAGACCAACAGCTTGTGAGGCCTCCTTCAGTTCCTGGAGCATGCTCTCGAGTTCCCCGGCGCCGCTACTTATGAGGATGATGTCATCTGCAAATCGCAGGTGGTTCAAGCGCTTCCCATCTATGTTGATGCCCTTCTGTTCCCATTTCAGGTTCTTGAAGATGTCCTCTAAGGCCAGGGTGAACAGCTTAGGCGAGATGGTGTCCCCCTGTCTAACACCCCTCCCGACCGGTACCTTTCCCGTGACCCAATCTTCCTCCATCTTGACATGCAGCGTGGCGTGTTCGTAGATATGCCTGATTAAGTTGGAGTATCTGGAGTCAATGCGTGCGTTATCCATCGCTCTCAGCACTGCCCAGGTCTCTATGGAATCGAAGGCTTTCTGGTAGTCCACGAAAGCTAGGTGCAGTGGCACGTTGTATTCCGTGCACTTTTCAATTAGTGTGCGTACCGCTTGAATATGGTCGATCGTGCCTTTTCTAAAGCCTGCTTGCTCGACTGGTTGGTAGAAGTCGAGTCTCTGGCTAAGGCGATTTGTAATGATTTTGGTCAACAGCTTATAAAATATTGAGAGTAGACTGATCGGCCTGTAATTTTCCATATTTGTGCAGTCGCCTTTCTTGAAGAGCAGAATGACCTCTGCGTTCTGCCATGAGTCCGGAATTCTCCCTTCGTCGAGACATTTGTTGAGCAAAATCAGAAGTGCCTTCTCCAGAATCTCTCCTCCCGCTTTCAACATTTCGCTCGTAACGAGGTCCTCTCCTGGCGCCTTGCAGTTCTTCGTTTGTCTCAGGGCTTCTCTTAATTCCGGTCCGTCAATTTGCTGCAGCTCCTCTGACCCTACGTTCTGGACACTTCGTCTTGGTTCAGCCCGTTGATATTGTTGGACTGAGCTGTATAGCCCACGATAGAAGTTTTCAATAACTGCTGCGACTTGGCCCCTATCGGTGACCACTTCGCCGCCTTCATTCCTCATCCTGTGGATTACCAGCCTTCCCCTTGACATATTGGAGCGCAAGACTTTCATGTTAACGTTGTCCGCAATGGCTTCGTTGATTTGTTGCGTATTGTAGGCTCTGTGATCCCTTCTAATTGCCTTTTGCACAGCCTTGTTGAGATCTCTGTATCTTGGTGAGTCTCTGTCAGTGTTGCTCCGCTCTTCAATAAGTCTCTCAGTGTCCGGGCTGATTTTTGGGTTTCTCCGTGGGCGAAGTGAGCATACTTGTTTCATAGCAGTTCGGATGCTGCTCGTGATCTTACTTGTCAGCTCCCTGAGCGGCAATTCTTTCAGATCCTCGACTGGACAAAGCTTTCTCTCGATGTAGGTGTTATACTCTTCTTCCTTCCCCTTTAGCTCAGCCATAGTTGGTCGTATTTTCTTCTCCATTAACCTTTTTCGCTCTAGGCGAGTGTCTACTTGTATCTTGGCCCGCACCAGTCTGTGGTCGCTGCCAGTGTCAAAACGGTTCAAGACTGACACATCAACACAAATGCGTTTATCAGTGACCAGAACGTAATCAATTTCATTTTTGGTGCTGTTGTCTGGGCTTTTCCATGTCCATTTTCTCTTAGGATGCTTTTTGAAGAAGGTATTCATGCAGTAGATTTTTTCTTTGCTGAAGAAGTTCATCATTTCTTGCCCACGCTGGTTTCGTTCCCCCAACCCGAAGGTGCCGATGTACGGAGGGTCCGTTTGGGTCTTTTGTCCAATTTTTGAGTTGAAGTCGCCCGTCATTATAGTGAACCTCGTTTTTTCGGCGCTCTTTGCTGTTGTCAGGTTTTCTAAGAATTTTTCATGTTCTTCGTCCGTAGAGGCTGACGTGGGTGCATATGCCTGTATTACCTGAATATTGCACGTGCTGTTCAGTTTCATCACAAGGTAGAGTACCCTCGCCGATATCGCTCTGGTCTTGGTCACGAGGTGTTTGATCTTTTTATTTACCAGTAGGGCCACGCCGCCAACGTGTGCATTCACATCTGAGTTTTTCTGGAAGAGAACATGTCCAGATTTCAGGGTGGTGACCGTTTCGCCCTTCAGTCTGGTCTCACTCAAACCGATGACGTCCCATTTGATCTTGTTCAGTTCCTCCTCCAGCATGGAGAGATGTTCTTCAAGTCTCATTGTGCGGATATCGTATCCAGCAATGTATAGTGTCTTGTTATTTGTTTTCTTTTTCCCTATTAGTCGAGCCTTTGCCTCCCCCAGAATCCTCGAGGCAGACTGTCGTGACAATGCGAGATTTTGAGATTGCAACTCTACTCGCCTGGGGTAATTTGTTTCAGAGTTCGACATTTTCATGAGTTAGGAAGGTGTTGGCAATTAAAACGCCGCGCTTGCCGAGCGTGGTGGCGAGTACCTGTTGGTCCACGGGAGCTGTTTTACTTCACTCCTACCCTTCAAGCAAGCTTGACGAGCATTCCCCTATCCGCCACCCAGGAGACGCGCCCTTAGGGGGTTACAGGTTCCCCCCAGGGAATATAATTTTTGAATTTCAGTGGAGAGAGAGAGAGAGAGAGAGATTGCATAAGCTTTTGCATATTCCCCTTTATGTCTCATTGTCAGTATTGTTCCTACAATACATATAATATATATACACACATATTTGAATTTTCCATATGTAAAATATAAATTAAGAATATATACAACTTATTAAAAAAAAAAGATTAAATATAGTAAATAAAAGAAAATTAGGTTTTTTGCAATACCTTCCATAATTAGTGCTTTTACATTTTGTGATTGACATCTCGTTTCACATTTTCTAAAGCTGCATCATAAGCTTGTGTTTTAATCAATGCAGCTGTCAAATTATTATTTACTTTTATACTATTCACTAATAAAATCTGCAATTCAGCATCACTAACCGACTCTTCCTCCTCATTTTGATTCAAACTTGAACAACTTTATGTCGATGACAGATATTCTAATGCTCTCCGATACAGTATATTGCAAAAGGCAGCTCCATCCGAATAAACTATCAGTTTCCACATTCACGTTTTTCATTGCTTTAAAAAAATAAGTTCATCCATTATGTCAAAAATAGTTGGATAGATTAGGGTCTGAATAGCTCAGTGGCAAGAGCAGTTGCCCGGAAAGTGAAAGACTCGGGTTCGATTCCCGATTCAGCCACTCGTACCTCGCATATTTTTTCAGACCCGCAAATGTTGTTTTCTAACAATTATTTGTCGGGCTGAGGAAGTGTGTAAACGCCCTACACAGACATGACAGTGCCGCTGCCACGGAAGAGATGGATGGTTGGTTCGTGCCTCCTGCCGCCTTAAATCCCCCCCTCGCTTCACTCAGAGTGAAAAATATGGGAGGTACAAGTGGCTGAATCGGGAATCGAACCCGAGTCTTTCGCTTTCCGGGCAACTGCTCTTACCACTGAGCTATTCAGACCTCACACCTTACGCCACTTTAACACAGTACATACGACTCCAGAGCGATGTTGGAATCTCGCTCCATGGATGCAGTGCCGATTGCCACGGAGAGAGGACATCCCCAGCACGCCTCCAGAGCGGTCCAATCATATTAAACGATTGAAGATTGGCCCCCGTAGCCGCTCAGCGATGAGTCTTGACTCGTCACCAGTATGAATGAAAGCCTCCTCGAGTAGTCCATCCTAAACCACTACGCCTAAGCAGCCCCCTCTTCTGCTCCCAATTAATAATACGATCTTCCACCGTCACCACGTGGTGGATCTAGTGGACACATTACTTGTCCTTAAAGTATTTAGTCCAAGAAAATAAATAATTTTTATTATAAATTTTAAACAAAATTATTACCTTATTTTTTTTCTTTGACTAAATACTTAACATTTCTTCTATTTCAGACTCTAACTCTGACACTTTCAATTCAACTATAATATTTTTGATAAAATTCTCACAAGATTTGTTTTGCTATATTAACATAAACATGCAACTCATTGCTTAGCCATTTGTAAATGACATAAAAATATTAATGACGCATTAATTACATTTATATATAAAATATAAATAAACGTTCACACATTTTCAGAACCAAAAGTTGCGAGTAGCCAGATCCGCAGAGCTAGATCTGCAAAATGTTTGTGGATATAGAAATCCTTTGATATCATTTTGTCATTTCATTATTCTTTATGAAGTCAATTAATAAAAATGTTCAATGTTGTCGTTTTTATGATATTTTTGATAGAATTTTCATAAGATTTATTTTGCTACTTAAACTCATTGCATAGCCATTTGTAAGTTAACCTAAAGATATTAACTATGCATTAATTACATTTATATATAAAATATAAATAAACATTATATATATGAATGTGCGTTCACGCATATAATTACCAGCTTATAGTTATCGAAAATTCTTTCAAGCATTGTGTATAAAGCATTTCGCTAACATAATCTAACTTTGCTCAATATGACATTGTTATAGCCCAAAACGGTTATAATCAAATTAGTATAATTATTAATTATTAATTATTATTTAATATACGTCTTCCGACTATAACTCGAAGCCGAGGAAGACGTATAGAGTTACGAGCCCAATCGCTGACAAAGCGAGCCACGCGCAGAGGCCACGCGTTTGCGAGACTTGAAGAAGAATACTCCGGAAATGCAAGCAAAGAAACTTTACTTTGAATTTACGTAGCTTGCATCAGGGTTTTTTCCATTCGAAAACGAGCGACACGACCACCTATAGTCCTGTCGCTAAGCTATCCCCTCCGAAAACTAATCGAACAGGAGGTGATAAAACTACCCACCTCGAACGAGCGCCAGGCAGTCCTAATCATAAGATCACACGAAGCAGTTATAATCATACAATTATATAATGCGAATAGATTAACAATAGCAACCACGAGACAGACAAACGTAAACGATTTAATAATAAAGAACGTCCCAGCTGATCTCGCGACGGCAGCAGCGATATCAGGCATGTGAAGCAACTCTATACCGTGATAAGCCAAACAGTTGTAGAGCGAGAAAGAAAGGAAGAATTAAAGCTGATATTTTCAAATAAAAAGATTTTATTCTAATCCGACTACAAGTTTGGTACAAACGGCGAGAAGACCCTGAACGAACCCGAACTTCCCAGTTCTAATTTGGCCAACGAGCCCCAAAAATCTCCGTGCTTCCACGGAGGCACAACAAAATTGGCGGCAGCGGTGGGATGTGCCAAAGGATCGCCAGCCAACTCGCCGAATAAAGACCTGTAAAAAACCAATAGAGTGAATAACAGGCACGTCAGCAAACAAGTTGAAGCCGACGGACACAAGCAGAAGCAACATATACGGATGACACAAGCGGTACGAGAATCACGGCCAAGCAGCTGAAACCCGAGTAGGAACGCCAGTGCCCAAGGACCAACACCGACCTACGACATCTTTAAGGACGACGCATCGCCGCCGGACAACGACCGCCTTACGACGAGTTATCGGAGAACGTCATCAACGAACGCGAATTTCCGTTCAATAGTTTCGACGAAAGCCTATTTCCGTGTGATACGACTGACCTCACTGACCACACTCAACGCGAGACTAGACGTACGCGACCGTATATTAGCAGAACTCCAAGTAGAGTATCTTTACGACGCGAATTTTCATTAACCTCCTACGAGAGCGATCTGTTCGACCCGGAAGAAATTTACCGCCAATAAGAAAATAATATGGCCGAGTGGCGAAATCCACACGAACGTACTCCAGCAAATCTGCCGCGAGGCGCGGTAGACGAAGAAATAGAAAACATGCGACGATCCATCCGCCAAATGGACCGTAATATAGCGGAGGCACGCCGCCTCCCGAGGTAAACCGCGAAGAAAGAGGAGATTACACACAGCTCATCCACATTTTAAATGAAATACGCGCGGAAATTAATTTGTTAAACAGACGAGTGACGCGACTAGAAAACGCGAACACACAATTACCCCGTCATACGGATAATCGCAGGGAAGACGATCACGATGCGATTGAAACAACATACGGGCGAACGGGATGCGATATCAGAAATTGACGAAGCGTCGCCCCGAATTATCTGCCGTTAAAAGAAGCAAGAATAATGATCCCCGAATTCGACGGAACATCACGACATAAATTGCAAGAATTTTTAAACGCATGTACATACACTGTTCAGAACATAAATCCCGCGGACGAAGAATCGTTAATTCAAGCAATCTTATATACAAAATTAAAAGGGAAAGCGATGCAGGATTTTGAGACGCGAGATATACAAACGTTCGACGAATTAAAGCAGCAACTCGAAACTTGTTATCAGTCTAAACAAAGTACTACACATTTACAAATCGAGTTCAATTCATTAAGACAAAAATCAAATGAAACCACGTACGCTTTCGGGCAACGCGTTGAGTTATTAGCAATGAAATTGTACGATTCTATGATTGAAGGAGAAGAGAACTCCTCACTATCAAAACGCACGATCCAACATACGATTAAAAAGCAGGCATTAATAAACTTCCAAATCGGATTACGCGACGAATTAAAGGTACTCGTACGCGCGCAACGATATACAACGCTCCAAGAAGCGATAACGGGCGCGAGCGCCGAAGAAAAATTTATTGGACCAACGGCAAAAACAAGCAACTTCCCGAATAAAAATAAATACGAATCGAGTAATTCGCGACAGATTCGAAGTTCGACTCCGCAATGCTTTAAATGTGGAAAAAAACGGACATTACGGACGCGATTGTCGAAGTAGTCGATATGCGCTTCCTAAACCGGAAAAATCCTCGCGGATAAATGCAATAAATAAATATTGCACACTGTTCGGAAGTCGACCTCGACGAGATCGCCCGAATCTAAAGAGAGAAACGCTCGCGTGACTTTGGTTAAACAAGCGTTTATTAGTTAATAATGGGAGCGAACGACAGCCCACCTTCCGTGATTCCGATCAGAACCCTTGAAATGTCCTTCAAGTGACTGCCCTTCTCCGCGGTGTGGAAATCTTGAAGAGTTTCTTGTTAGAAATCCTCGCGATAACGGATATCTTGCACGCGGACGTTGGATGGATCTTGACGCGAGGCAGAGGACATACGCGATACGGTGACAGGGCGTCGACTCTCAGACTCCGCTTTCTTCACACTCACAATTACGAATATTCAGCGAGTAACAATGTATAGAATTGAGGCGCTTCTCACAACGATTTTACGCTCGAGTGCACGCGAGAATGTCAAATGAGAATGCACAAGAATGCGCCACGAGAGAATGACGAGCGTATGCGACACGAGCGAACGATACGATAGAGATTTCAAGAAACTCGAAATAACGCGTACGCGACACGAGCGAGATGAGAAACAGCGGCGCGAAAGTTATACCTGGCGAGTATCGCTCAGCTCGAATTGTCGTCAAGGACCGACAGACTTCGACCGACTGATTACCGTGAAGACTCACGATCGACCGATTTCGATATGATAAGTTTTTCGGCATCGAACGTTCTAGAACCAGGTGTTTGTCACGGGTTTTCACTATAAGAATAACGCGATCACGCACCGAGCGGGTGACCGCGACGCTGTTTGTTCTCGCTCGTGTTTTGATTTTCGAGGTAATCGTTTGAATATAACGGCGACGTTCGCCGTTGAAATTTAGACGAAATTTAATGTTTCAATTTTGAACACACACATTGTAAAAAATCCGGGCACATTCGCGACGAATGCTGGAGTTTGAACGATAAACCGAACTAATACAAATAAAATAAAAGACGGTAACCAGAAAAAACGCGAAGAAAATACACGCGACCGAAAGAATTCGCGACAACAAAAGCGAGATTCCGAGTCCAACGGTAACAGTAGCGAAAATGATAAAAGCGAATCTAAAAAGAAACAACCGCGACCTGCGTCCGAATATCGCGTTACGCATATTAAAGATATGCCGAGCACACAGAAGAAGACGGATTTATTGTTAATAATACTACCCATGCGACAAGCAGAGGAGGAAAAAGTACGGATGTTATACGATTCAGGATCGACCATCTCGTTAATAAAATTAAAACAATTAAAGGACGACACCCTCATATACGAGGATAAAATCGCGCTCACAGGCATAACCGGGCATAAAGTACACACCATAGAAAAAATGTACGCCACGATTAAAATAAGAAATCACAAAGTAAAACATGCATTTACGTTGTAAGAAACGACATTCCGATCGAATATGAAAGAATACTAGGAATCGACTTCCTTTGACAACATTCGGTATCTTGCGATTATAAACAAAATCAACTAAAAATAGGAAACGCCGTGCTCAAATTCCATTCATTTAATAAAACAATTCTAAAACCGCGCAGCGAAACCATCGTAAAAGCGACAACGAATCAAAATCGGATAGGAATAGTACGAGCAGAGGAAACAGCCCCAGGAATCTACCTCGGAAATTGCTTAGTAGAACCAAAAGATTACACGTGTCTCGTTAGTATCATAAATACGACCGATACAGAAGTCGAGATACAGACGCCGAACGTCACTCTCGAAAACGTAGAACGCGATATCGAATCCAAAATACATACAATACAAAAAAAAAATTTTAAGCCTACTAATTCGAGACACGGGCAAATCTGACAACTACTATGCACACAACATTTAAATACGGAAGAAAGACAGGCACTCCGACGGATATGCGAATAATATTACGAAACATTTCAGTTGGACGGAGAACCACTGACGTGCTCCGCGACGGTAGAGCATGAGATAAACACGCGCGCCGACACCTCACCGGTAAACACGAGACCGTATCGCCTTCCGGAAAAGCATAAGACGGAAGTAAATAAACAAGTGCAAGAAATGTTAAACAACGGCATAATCCGAACAAGCGCGAGTCAATGAAACGCACCCCTATTAGTGGTACCGAAAAAAGCCGATGCATCTGGAAAACCAAAGCTCCGAATAGTAGTCGACATCCGGAAGCTAAATGATCTGACGATATGGAACAGCAAAATGCTTTTGAAATATTAATTGAAAAATTAATGACGGCGTTGTCACAAGGAAAAGTAGGCAATGACCGGCCAATTGCTTACGCCAGCAGAGTTTTATCGCGGGCGGAGCAGAATTATAATACAACAGAGAAAGAACTATTAGCAATTGTATGGGCTGTAAAACATTTTAGGCCATACGTATACAGTACGAAATTCAAAATCGTAACCGATCATAAACCATTAATCTGGTTATTTAATGTAAACGATCCCGGATCGAGATTGATCCGATGGAGCTCGAAGAGTATAATTATGAAATCATTCATAAAGCCGGACGAGCGAATGCGAACGCCGATGCACTGAGCCGCAATGTAAAAAGAGACGCACATGACACAGAAGAGGAGCGAGACGTCCTCGCAATAGAAGAAGAAACGGACTCCGACGAAGAGAAAAAATATACGGAGGAAGAGAAGAAACAGATATTATACGAATATCACGATGGACCCACAGGAGGACATCAAGGAATCGAGCAAACAATAAAAAGAATCCGCCTAAATCATAATTGGCACGGATTAACAAAAGACAAATAAATCGAAAAATACATATTAAAATGCGAATTTTGTCAAAAAAATAAATTATCGCGTAAAAATAAAGTACCGTTAATAATCACGGATACACCGACAAAACCTTTCGAAAAATGCGCGTTAGATATCGTAAGACCGTTAACAATAACGACCAACGGAAATAAATATCTATTAACATTTTGGGAGCGTCCCGTTTGACCACGTTGATATTGACCACGGTCCCGATTGACCACGTTGAGATTGACCACGTTGCGATTGACCACGTTGATATTGACCACGGTCCCGATTGACCACAGTCCCGATTGACCACGTTGATATTTACCACGGTTCCGATTGACCACGGTCCCGATTGACCACGGTTCAAATTGATCACGGACCCGATTGACCACGTTGATATTGACCACGTTGATATTGATCACGTTAATATTGACCACGTTAATATTGACCACGGTCCCGATTGACGACGTTGATATTGACCACGGTCCCGATTGACCACGGTCCCGATTGACCACGGTCCCGATTGACCACGTTGATATTGACCACGGTCCCGATTGACCACAGTTCAAATTGACCACGGACCGGCTGTAGGAAAAAATCTTGACGTGTAGGGGCAAAACTGAGGTCATATTCCGTTTCAGCAAGCGAAATTACATGGGAATACCATGGTATAGTCCATGGCGCAGACAACTTTTCTTATTTTGTGGGCCTGTGAAATAAATAAAATACAGACAACCGCCTACCATCCGGAAATGGCGCGTTAGAACGATCGCATCGAACATTAGCGGAATATTTAAGACATTACATAAACGAAGACCAGACAGACTAGGACAAATGGATACCGTTCGCAATGTTCACATATAATACGACGCCACACACAGCTACGGGGTATACACCCTTCAAATTAGTCTACGGGCACCAAGCGGATCTACCTACGTCACTGACGAGACCGCCTAAGCCGACATATAATTATGACGATTACGCGCAAGAATGAAAAAAAGGCTACGGGCAACAAATCAGCTCGCAAAAGAGCATGTTAAAGAAGAAATAATTAAAGCTAGGCAACAATACGATAAAAAAAGTAGGGAAATAAAATTTAAAGTCGGTGACAAAGTATTAGTGTACGACGCGACACTCCGATGCGGACGATTTAAAAAACTCGAATCTCTATGGATCGGACCGTATACGATAATTGAAAAGAATTCAGACGTAAATTACACAATCAAAAAGGGGAGAAAAGCAATCCGCATGCACACAATTAAGCTGAAGCAATTTATCGAAAATTAAAATAAATTTACCTTATTCATTGCGGGAACGACCAGGACATCTCATCCGCTCAAAGAAAGGACGCAAGTCTTTCACAGAGGCTCGATCCCGTCCTCCACAGCCGTGACCTCCAGGAAAATTCCCCCGCCGGAATTGGCTTTTACCAACTAGTGGACCCAGTAGCCCACGGCCTCGAGGAATAAAGACCGCAGGTAAACGGAGATCCTCGAACCGACGACCATCATAAAGGCGAGTAATGCCCAACTCCACTCCCAAATAACGCAAATCACTGCGCGGATACGGCACCACCTCCTCCACTATACAATCACCACTTATAGTATCGACAGTAATACGGAGCGAATATGGCTCCAAACTACGATACACGGCCGCATAAGCTCGCTCGAAAAGATCAAGGGGCAACTCCGGTCCGCAAACCGGGACTCGGCGATAATCACCAGACTCATTGTCAGCCGATATAGTATAAAACGTTAACAAACTATCGTACACTGTCGACCGTACAAAAATCGGTAGAAGACTGAACGAAAATGCGACGGTCCGCAGAACAGCCTGCAGAAGAATCTCAGAATCGCAGCCTCAGAAAAAGAATACTAACCGATAACAATGATACTCACAGGATATAAAACTAAAGTATATAATATTACAGGATACTCGTCAGCTGGAACAGCCGACGGACCGCGGGTCTCACGGAGTTATATGAAACGGACTCACCGTATGAAATTCAAGAATTTCAATATAATCCGGGACACTTTGAAAAAATTGGACAGCTATACTATGTCAAGGGAACATGGAAATTAGTAATCAAATTAGATTTAACAATATTAAATGAGAGACACGAACAAATATTGAAGTATTTGCAACAAACAGAAACGATGTGCGATACAATGAGACTACAGAATCACTACCATCGAGACGCATGCAATAATCTTGATATTATAGCAAAACGAGAGGCGAAATATCTTACAAACGTAATGACACAAATTCATATTGTTGCGTCCGCGGATCGAAATCGATATTACTCGAACACGCGCGACACAACCGGCACTCGCGTATCGCGACGTAAATAATTAACACTCTTTTAAAAGAACAAAAAGAACTTTAATAATAACACAGAACACAATTAAACAAGGAACACAGAACGAGTAATAACGATAATCGTAATCTCAAATACGTCCGCCCGGAATGACATCCGTCGCGAGACTCTCAAGATGGCCGATCTCTCTCAAGATGTCCGCCGTTGTTTAACAACAACCCTTAGCAACGTGTTTGGGGATGTTCTCCCGGAGACGGGTACAGCAGATTCAGGAATAACCGCCACAGACGGCTCGCAGGGACGCAACAATATATAAACCACCGACTAACAGACGCAGAAGACTGATATACGGAATAGGCTCGATAGCAAAAACATTGTTTGGAACGATGGACGCGAACGATGAAAGGCATATTAACGAACAATTAAATTTATTAGAAAATAAGCAATAAACGCTACAACACGTGGTCCGAACTCAAATAAAAGTAGTGAATAATACTATAGCACATATTGAAAAATTAGAAAAAATAATAGATCGAAATGAAAAACTTTTACAAAAACGGGTAACGGTATATACTGAACGCGCCGAAATAAATGAACACTTTATAATAATCACCGCAATTATAACAGTATTAATACGCGACACGGAAAATACAATCAAATATTTGACATATATACGCAAAGAAGCAATGCATCCGAAATTAATGCCAATAGAAACGATTATTACACATTTAAAAGAAGCGACACAACAATTACAACAAGGAATGTATTTCCCGTTCAAAGTTCACGCAGAAGATTGGCTAGCGATAGAAGAATATACCAAAATAAGCGCGTTTTACGATAAAAGAAATATTTATACTATATTGCGATTCCCATTAATTACACAACCGAGTTACGATATTATAAACGTAATTACATTTCCCGTACCGATGAATAATAACATATTTACTGTAACCGAAATAAATAATAAAATAATTGCCGTAGATAAGGAAAAATTAACTTATCTTAGAATAACGGAAAGCGATATACATAAACGTGTGTGTGTGTGTACGTGTACGTATGTGTGCGTGTGTGTGCGTGTGTGTGCGTGTGGTGCGCGCGCCCGCATTTTTGTATTATGTGTGTGTAAATAAACGGTTTTATATACAGAAAACAGTTTTGCTTTTAATAAACTTGCAAATTATATAAAATTCAAAATCTGTACATGTGTGTGCACGCAAATACATCACACACATGCCATACACATGTATACACTATACACATATAGCAGAGAGGATTCGAAGTAATTAAATACTGAAAAACACACTGTGAAGTTCTTATCTCTGTTGTGACACACAACACACACACACACACACACACACACACACACACACACACACACACACACACGAAATGTAAGTCTGATCATGCAACTTTAATGTAGTACACGGGAAATGTTAATGTCGGCAATACACATTGAAATAAGAAAATTGTAAAAGGCAAAAATGCATTGATTATTTCAAATTATAATAACTCGATGAAAAAAATCACTGTTCAATTTCTTAAAAAGCATTTTTAAAAAAATCTTGAAGCTTTCAAATCATTTGAAGCAAAGTTACAGAAATATTTTCTTCTTGAGCATACATGATTAAAAAGTTGAAGTTTTTCTATCAATTTTTCGCGGTTGACTTGAAAATGATGCCATCTCACATAAAAAATTCACATAAAAATCATCATCGAAAAAAAAATCTTAATAGCGTTTGAAAGTAGAAATTTTAAAGTTTAAAATGCTTTGAGGGATATTGATCGATTATTTTTTACGAAGTTACATACGGTTAAGTTTCACCAATTTTTCGAACGATTCGAAGTAATACTCTAATTTTTTTGAGGAATATATATAAATAAATTATTAAAAGATTTTTGTAGCTCTTCCAAAAATAATACTTTGGTTTATATAATAGAAAGATACATATATGGAATTATAATTATAACATTTTATAAAATTTGATATTATTATATTGTAGTCTGATACATAAATATATATCGATAAATTTTTGATTTATCATTTTTTAGGGTTATAAAAATAAATCTTAACTGTAGCATTTCATTTCATTTTATTATCAAAGTTTTGTGCATTCAGTTTCTAATTATTTAAAGAGATTTAATTACTGAATATAATATAAGCGCATGAAACTTATCATTTTTATATTATCATATAATGTACTGGAAACGATAAGAATAATGCAAACAAGAAAAAAAATATTTGCAGCCCGATAACGAGTATATAATAACAACAAGACTAAATCAAGTCGCCGCGAAACGCAGCCTCGTCGCTTACGCAAACGGACTACGGGAACTCATAATTGATAAGTTGGTACAACGTCATTGGACTTACAATTTGGAGATATGCACTACGTTCGAAATGCTAAAAGAACGCGCATTGGATGTTCCACAAACTACTAAAGAATTGCTGGAATTGGGTAAGTTTTTCTTCTAATCACTTGCTGTACAGTTTTCTTTTCGTTGCGATTATTTTATTGAAATGATTGATAAAATTTGGCAAAATGTTTTTCTATTTAACTTTATTGCAAATAGAGTTATGCGTTCGAAATATTTTTCAAAATGGATTGAATTATTTTTTTTTTAAATAAAAAATATCATACAAAAGTGAACATATTGCTTTGATACAAAATTTAATTTCGTTTTTAATTTTGTTTTATAATAAAAATAAAATTGGCTAGTATACACACACACACACACACACACACACACACACACACACACACACACACACACACACACACACACACACCCGGATGCACGCACGCATGCACTCACGCACGCACATTTACATTAATCTAAAAATAATTAAATTTTATTTATACAGGGTGGCCCACGTAAAGTGTTACAAGCTAATAACTCTAAAAATATTTGTCAAATCAAAAAATTGTTCAGAAGGAAGTTTTCATGTTTGCGAGGGGCCTTTCTAACTACGTAAACATAAAATTGCCCCCGCTCCCCCTCTAAAGGGGGTGGGGGGTAACTTTAAAATTTTAAATGGAATTCCCCATTTTTTATTACACGTTCTTGTAGCTTATCTCGAGAGCTTTTCAAAACACTATAATAAAGTATTTTTTCATTAAGTACTTTTTGAGTTATTTTATATCTTAATCTGACATATTTTGATATAAAAAATAAAATATCTCGTAAAATATTTAGTTTTTGATAATCTTACCGTAATACTTTTATGTACAGAATAATGAGACAAATCAATTAGTGTAAAAAAAACAAATAATTGTTTAAAAAAATACATCGTAAATAATTACATACTTTTTCTTAAAAATTCATTGTAAATAATTACATACTTTTTCTTAAAAATAATTATTTTCTTTACACTAATTGATTTGTCTCATTATTCTGTACAAAAAAGTATTACGGTAAGATTATCGAAAACTAAATATTTTACGAGATATTTTATTTTTTATATCAAAATATGTCAGGTTAAGATATAAAATAACTCAAAAAGTACTTAATGAAAAAATACTTTATTATAGCGTTTGGAGAAGCTCTCGAGATAAGCTACAAGAATGTGCAATAAAAAATGGGGGTTCAATTAAAAATTTTAAAGTTACCCCCCGCCCCTTTTAAAGGGGGAGCGGGGGCAATTTTATGTTTACGTAGTTAGAAAGGCCCCTCGAAAATATGAAACTTTCTCCTGAACAATTTTTTGATTTGACAAATATTTTTAGAGTTATTAGTTTGTAACACTTTACGTGGGCCACCCTGTATTTATTTTATGAGTATGCATAAACGGGAGAAGAAAAAAGATATTTTAAAAGTAATTATTGAAAACGTCTCAATGTATGTAGAATGTTAAATGCAAATTTTATTTTATAAGCGAATAATAATTTTCTTTGTAAACTATATATAATGGTAGCGTCAAACTATGCGCGTATTCGTAATTTGTGAATTGCGATTCATAGCGGTTCACAAAATTTGTTGTTTGGTAATATAGATTCGTTACACTATTCATGATTCGTAGTTAATCGCAATTCGTAATTGTAGTGAACATAATTTGTCATAATATTTCAGCAAGCTTTTGGGTAAGCGCTTTTATTTAATTTTGTAAAATCATAAATAACACTCTTTTATTTTACTAATAACAGCAATAGGCTCAGAGTACTAACAATTAAGTGGAAAAACTGGCAGATAAGAGCCAAGACGCGGATATCGATGCGCGAATTTATTATTGTTAAATTTTATTAACAAATGTGCATTAAAAGTGTTTTGGACCGTTTTTTGGTCCATCTTCAGCATGGATATAAATATATAAAGATTACATTAAAATTTTTAAATTTGACACACTGTTGTTATACACACATATTTAATACACACTATTTGTTGTTGCAGACAAATTTCAAATTAAAATTAATAATCAGAGACGAAGGCTCACTAAAACCCTCGTAGAATCTGTGAAATTAATGGACAATGTCCAAATGCTATCGCCACATCGTCAGTAGTTTATAATGATCATTATATTATTGTTATGTATTAGCGTTTAAGCAGCGTGCGTCTTCCTATGATAGAGTAGAGCGCGCTTTCCAGGATACTAGCGGCTGCGTGGCAAGCGATTAATTGCATGTAAATCGGCGTATCGCCGTTAGGAAAGCCCGATATATACGAGGTTTGATCAAAAAATACGCGGAATTTTTGAATTTTGCGGGCTGTATAAGTCCAATTGTCATAATTTTTTTCTGTTGTGTTGGTACACTTGTCCCTGACGTATCTTGAAATTGGTAACCATATTGGATGCTTACTTTATTGTTGGCTGTCGAAAAGGTTACACGTGTTTTGGTATGCTCGGCGATTTTTTACTTGTGGAAAAAATGGAACACAGAATTTGCATTAAATTTTGCTTTAAGAATGAAATAAAGTGCAGCATCGTATTGGAAATGTTGAATGTTGCTTTTGGCGAGTCTTCTATGAATAAAACAAGCGTTTACAAATGGTACAAACGTTTCCAAGAGGGCCATAAAGATTTTGAAGATGACGAGCGCCCTGGACGCTCCAGCACATCAACAACCGATGACAACGTCGAAAAAGTGAAGAAAATAATTATGGACAATCGCCGAATCACTATCAGAGAGGTTGCTGATGATGTTGGCATATCATTTGGCTCATGCCAAGTAATTTTTTCGGATGTTTTGGGCCTGAGACGTGTGGCAGCAAAATTTGTTCTGAAATTGTTGAATTTCGATCAAGAGCAGTGCCGAATGGACATTGCTCAGGAGTTGCTGAATGAAGTCAACGACGATCCAGAACTGCTCAAACGAGTCATAACTGGTGATGAAACATGGGTGTACGGATATGACGTCGAAACTAAGGCCCAATCGTCCCAATGGAAGCTTCCTGAAGAGCCAAGACCGAAAAAAGCTCGTCAAGTTCGATCGAATGTGAAGGTTCTGCTCACTGTTTTCTTCGATTTTAACGGCATAGTGTACCATGAGTTCTTGCCACCAGGTCGTACGGTCAATAAGAAGTACTATCTGGAAGTTCTATGCCGTTTGCGTGAAGCGATCCGAAAAAACGCCCGGATTTGTGGCGAAACAACTCATGGCAATTGCACCATGATAATGCACCTGCTCACACTTCACTGCTTGTTCGTGAATTTTTGGCCAAAAACAACACCGTTATGATACCTCAGCCTCCGTATTCGCCGGACATGGCCTCCTGCGACTTCTTCCTATTCCCGAAGATAAAAAAAACCATGAAAGGACGACGTATTGCCAACATTGAGGAGATAAAGACAGAATCGATGAAGGAGCTAAAAATTGGAAAAAATTGGAAAATTGGAAAAAGCGCTGGCACAAGTGTATTATATCTAATGGGGACTACTTTGAAGGGGACAAAATTAATATTGATGAATAAATAAAGATTTTTTGAGAAAAACGAAAATTCCGCGTATTTTTTTATCAAACCTCGTACGTGAGCACGAGGAGCGCAGGAATAGAGTACGTTGCGATGTTCCTTCCGCCGATCACGCCAGCCACGGAAGCTGATATATCTTGGATTGTCATAGTTTTCCAATAAAGATTGCAAACCCAGAAACATCGTTATAAGATTTAACTTTTATAAAAGACACAATAGTTGGCGACGAGGATAGGATCCGCCATACAACTACGGACAAAAGGTGGAAACGACACGCGCCGAGTGCGTGTATGCTAGATTAGAAGTCGCCACGTGGACATTGTGAGTGCGTGGCACAGAACTTTCTAGAAGGACGGCTCGGAATGGACGACGATGCCGTCGAACGGAAACAGAAATTCGGGTGCAGGAACCTCGGGAATAGGAAGCAGCAATATTATCACCGATCAGGTAACGGGACAAGCTTCTGGATATAACACCATACACACTGATTTCTTTGATCCGAAGCAGCAAACTTTTCAAAGATGGTTGCAACGATTAGAAGAAGCCTTCCGAGTGTTTCAGATTCAAGAAAGGCCCGAGAAAACCACTTATCTACTGCATTTCTTTGGCGTAGAGGCATTTGGAATCCTTTGTGATCAAATATCAAATATCAATTCTTTTACGATGCTCTGCTAAATAAGTTGAAGAAATATTATGTTCCGGAGCCGTTAGAGAAAGCGGAAATTTTTGTTTTTCGGAAGCGGTTGTAATTGCCGGAAGAAAACGTTCAGGAATATATGGCAGCGTTACAGAAGCTGTCATTACATTGAAGTTTGGCAAATACCTAAAGACCGAATTCAGGAATCAATTCGTGTATGGACGCGGAATCAACGGATCTAAGGTCAGTTACTGGTAATAGCAAATCTGGTGATGGAATCAGCCCTGAAGACGGCCAGTGGGATGCAATTGGCGGAAAAGGGTGTGAGCGAGTTGAAAGCGGATGCAGCGATCGCTGTGGATTTTGTTTGAACAGGCGCCAAGGCATCAAAGAAGAGGACGGACAAAGAGGTCAAACCGAAGGGACAGCCGAAAAATCATAAATACGGAAAAAAGACAAATTCGTTCAGCTTAAATAGTTAGTTCGTTCAGCGTTATAAGTCCAAAACACAATTGTCACAAAATTCGGAAACTAACAATGTTTCTTGTTACAGGTGTGGATAGAATCATCTGGCGCCCGATTATACTCTTCCTCGGTATATTAAATGCTATGAATGTGACGGTAAAGATCATTTGCAGAAAGTCTGCAAAATGAAAGGTCATATCCAACTTTTAGAAGAGGTTTATAGACTGGACGAGTTGGAGCGTTCATATTTCTTGGGATAAATTCACGGTCTCTCTCTGTCTGCAAAAGCGGCGGGTCACTTTCGAGGTAGATTGCAGAGGTGCTGTCACTCTAGTTAGTGAAAAATGGTTGCGGAGTATATTTAATTATACAGAGAACACAGTTAAGGTTGCGCTCATATTGGGTGCTTTCCAGCTACGGAACACAGTGATACACTGTGTGACACAGTGTTATACAGTGTCGACTTGTAGCTGGAACGCTGTTCTGATCTATATGCTCAATATGTGTGTATATCAATGATTTGAGCAGCCATAAAGAAGATCAACGATTTGTAATAATAATCTAAACTCGCAGAAGATATTTTCGCTGTAAAAGTTAGTATTTTTTAACAAAAATTTTTTATGAGTTATTAATTTATTTATCAGATATGTAGAGAAGAGATTAAAAACTGATCAAATTATGTAAATTAAGTATAATATTGTTGCGTCCCTGCGGGTCGTCTAAGGCGGTTATTCATGAATCTGCTGTATTCGTCTCTGGGAGAACGTTGCTAAGCGTTGTTGTTAAACAATGGCGGACATCTTGGGAGAGATGGTCCATCTTGAGTCTCGCGACGGATGTCATTCCGGGCGGACATATTTGAGATACAATTACCGTTATTACCCGTTCTGTGTTCCTTGTTCAGTTGTGTGTTCTGTGTTATTATTAAAGTTCCTTTTGTTCTTTTAAAAGAGTGTTAATCATTTACGTCGCGGTACGCGAGTGCCGTTTGTGTCGCGCGTGTTCGAGTATTATCGAAGTCGACGCGCGGACGCAACAATATAGTTACAATTTTATCTTATTAACAAAATTTATAAGTTTAATTAATCAATTGAGTCGAACACATCATTCTAGCTGTGTACGATTGTGTCGACTTGTGTCGTAGTTGGAAAGCATTGAGTCGTACACTGTGTTACACAGTGTCGCCTGTGTACGTTGCTGGAAAGCACCCATTGTAAATGGAACTTTGCGCCGTTAAGTTTGGTTAAGGTTAGAGTACGTGATATAGATGACATACGCGAATTGAACATGTACATAGCTCATTATGATCGAAGTTCACTGTTAGGACGTGAGTGGATCAACTAGTTAAAAATTCTAGAAAAGATTAAGCCCAGTTTAAATAAAATTGAAGATATTAAAACGCTCGAGATCCACAATTGTGATAGGTTAGAGCAGTTATTTAAAAAGTATCCCGATGTTATGAGCGAGGAGTTTTCATCCATGCGTCAAGTAGAAGCCTATTTAAAACTAAAAGAGAATGCGAAGCCGGTATTTTAAAAAAGTCGAGCAGTTCCATTTAAACTAAAAGAAAAAGTTGAAGCTGAATTAGAAAACATGATCCAAACCGGAATTTTGGAAAGAGTGGAGTCGTCGAGATGTGCCATGCCAATAGTGCGGTATTGAAAAAGAACAGTCAAATCCGAATTTGTGGGGATTTTAGTGTCAACGTCAGTTAAATCCATTATTAGTTGTGGATGAACACCCCCTATCCACTATAGATGAACTTTTTGCATCTATGACTGGAGAAAAAATATTTTAAAAAATCGATTTAAAACAGACGTATCTGCAGTTATCATTAACGGAACAAGATAGAGAGGTTTTAACATTAAATACACACAGGGGATTATATGGAAGCAATCGATACATGTACGAACTAGCATTAGCGCCAGCAATTTGGCAACGAACAATAGAAAATATCTTGAATGGAATTTCAGGAATCGCGGTATTTTTGAATGATACAAGAGTTACGGGGAAGAACCCGGAAGAAAACATGAAACGCTTGGAATTAATTTTTAAACGATTGTCGAAACATAATTTACGCATTAATAAGGATAAATGTTAATTTCTTAAAGACATTCGAAGTAGTAGGCTCTAATGATGAATATCTTGATGAGAGAAATGGGCTAATGGAGAGCCAGACGCGGTTGTCGGGGTGTAGAAAAGAATTATCCTTTGTTAAATTATGTTTATTTGGAACGTTTCCGTCCTTGGTTTGGACCATCTTCAGCAACTACAAATTATATAAAACATGACGCATGGAATCGGATGAAAACCGTGTAAATTTCTGATTCTTATTTCGCATTTTCGTTTGTTCTTATGTCTAATATAATTATAAAACATCTCGGACAACTGCGTACCTAAACTTCTGTCGTGCATCTCTTTCCGCATAGACCTCAATAACATTCGCAGTAGACGGACGAATACAGTTTTTCTGCCATACGGAACGAGTTTATATCGCTCTGGTTTGTTGACCATGAGTGTTCTGCACCTTGATAATTATAAATACGATAGGGCATTAGACTGTGAGTATTCTAACCGGTATTAGCTTATCACTATTCACGATGCTGCCGTGAGCCACGTCGAACGCAACTTAACTGTTAATATTTGAACAAAAATTACATCGGCCTGTCTCCTGGCATGGCGGACATATTTATAAACAAAGAGTTCTAACGATTGTTGTGTCGTAAATTGATGACAATGTCGACGCGTTAGCAGCGCGAAGTTTTTTTAATTAAATTTTTTTTGTATTTTCTTATTTCTATTAAACTTATTTTGAAACTCAGGTTTCTCTTAATAAAAATATAATGCGTTTTAATTTTATGCAGAGAATTTGTGTATAACATTTCTATAAATACAAATTTGATTTTATGACAAATACTATTTCAAATCACAAATTCTCACGAACTGAATTGCTTCTAAGTACTTGGCTAGTTAACTATTGATTTCATATTTAGTTTTTATTTCTTATTATTTAGGAAAAATATTTTATAAATTATTTTTTAGATATATACTTGGCGTATTTTTTTTACCTTTGTGAGATTTTTTTTAGTGGGATTTCACTGCTTTTTGTAATTATTCTTACTTTATATTAGTATATTAGTATAAAAATAAATCACACGAAATTAATATCTGCTTCGATAAATAGCAATCGCTTATAAATCGTTAATTTTTAATTATTATAGAGATCGAGTTTCAGATATCTTTTAATAATTTTCGCGATCGTATATAACGACACATGGAGCTGTTGCCTATTCGCTGTCACTGTATGAATGACAACAAAGTGAGACATTCCATACACAATATAAAAGCGCTATACAGGGTGTCCCATTTTAAAAGTTCCACCCTCATAACTTTTCAGGATCAAAGTTTGAAGGAAAACGACTCGGATAAAAGTTGTAGGGAACAAAGGGGGCTATCTAATAGTGACCTTGGATTTGACATTAAAGGTCATTTGAAGGTCAACTTTCGTTTTTTAAATGGAACCCCCCTTTTCTTATTGCATGTTCTTGTAGCTTATCTCGAGAGCTTTCCAAAACACTATAATAAAGTATTTTTTCATTAAGTACTTTTTAAGTTATTTTATATTTTAATCTGACATATTTTGATATAAAAATAAAATATCTCGTAAAATATTTAGTTTTCGATAATCTTACCGTAATACTTTTATGTACAGAATAATGAGACAAATCAATTAGTGTAAAGAAAAAAACAAATAATTGTTTAAAAAAATACATTGTAAATAATTACATACTTTTTCTTAAAAACAATTTTTTTTTACTAATTCGAAAAGTACTTAATGAAAAAATACTTTATTATAGTGTTTAGGAAAGCTCTCGAGATAAGCTACAAGAATATGCAATAAAAAAGGAGGTTTCCATTTAAAAAACGTAAGTTGACCTTCAAATGACCTTTAATGTCAAATCCAAGGTCACTATTAGATAGCCCCCTTTGTTCCCTACAACTTTTATCCGAGTCGTTTTCCTTCAAACGTTGATCCTGAAAAGTTATGAGGGTGGAACTTTTAAAATGGGACACCCTGTATATGCCGCATACCGACACGCGTCTTTGTTTACTTATTTGGCGGTATGATCATGTGGCGTAATGGGGTGTACATATATACATATTCGCTTTCTCTCTCTCCCGCTCTCCCCCTCTCTCTCCCTCCCTCCCTCCCGCTCTCTCTCACTCCCGCTTTCTCTCTCTCTCCCGCTCCCTCTCTCTCTCTCTCTCTCTCTCTCTCTCTCTCGCTCTTTTTTCCCGCTCTCTCTCTCTTTCCCGCTCCCTCTCTCTCTCTCTCTCTCTCTCTCTCTCTCTCTCTCTCTCTCTCTCTCTCTCGCTCTTTTTTTCCCGCTGTCTCTCTCTCCCTCTCTCTCTCTTATTTATTATAAATTCTTAAAATTATAATTTTATAAAAGAGTAATACACGAAAGAATAATCGTACATGAGCGATATGAACGCGCCTTGAGGGACAAAATCGCTTTGTGTGTGTGCGTGCGAGCATACGTACGTGAGAGTCTGAACCTTATTATTATGAAGAAAAATAAAATGTCACATTTCTGGTATACGATTATCATTCCTCAGGATTGACTGCACCAATCTTATTCAAACTGGTCGCAATTGAAAGCTTGCATCCACATTGTATAAGAAAAGTGCCGTTAGATTTTTGATTAACGGCTTGGTTCCTGAGGAATTTTAATCGAAAGTTTATTAGACGTAATAGTCCGGATAAGCTACTTGGTAGCGTCGCGGCCCCTGTACATAGGCAACATAGGCAAACCGTTGATAAGCCGAAACGTTTTTTTTATATACTTGGCGTCGCGACGCTACCGCGTCGCTTGATAAAAACATCAAATGTCGATTTGAAATAGTAATTGAAAAGTTAGGTAGGTTACATTATAGAGTAAAGATGCAAAACAAAAAAATTTGAAAACGACACGTAAATTAAATGCGAGCGGTAGGTTTGGCAATTGCCGATAACACTCAAATGCGAACGTTGGATTAGGGTAGCCCGATTGTGGGTGCGCACTCGGATTCTAAGAATTCGAACGAATCACATGAACAATTGCCCACGTTATCAGAAAAAGAGAGAGACCGTTGGGTATATCCTCAGAGCAGTTTGAACAACGAGAAGTTCAGGAAATACCATCAGACTCCGAGAAAGGGGAGGCGCCAGATCAAACTGTCCACTCTAATGTATCACCCGTATCAGTGGCGGGCCGAGAACGGTCAACGCGAAAGCGAAAACCACCGGATCGTTTCGGCAATTATTTCTTGTATTAAGAGGATGCCGGACTGTCCTGTTTTACCGGCCATAATAATTATATTTTTGTACACCGAAATTTTTTTATTGGTTACATGAAATGAGAAATCCTTTTCCACGATTAAAGTATATACATCAACAAAGTGGGAACCTTGCGCTTTTATATTAAAAACGAAGAAAAGTTAAAAAATTACAGTTTTTTTATCGGCTTCTTGCGTCAGGTCGTAACAATATTTGCTTAATATAAAAGTTGAGCAGTTTGTACGTACAAAATCAAATAGGTTCTCACTCGGAAATGCATGAAAGAATATAAGTGAACGTTTAAAAATGTATTTAGAAGCCTAGTAAAAAAGATCTTGGTTTATAAAACTTTCGTGCATATGTGTGTGTGCGAGATGGAGGCTCAAGAGTAAAACAGAGCAGTAGATTAGTTGCGTGATGTCACGATAGACAGAGCTGCAATCGTACATGACAAAGACAGACATAATCGTACTATCTTCGTCTCTTTCATGTGTGTGAGAGTAATATACATGTACGCACTAACATTATTGCAGTATCTTTTTTCTCTCGATCATACGCTCTGTCACGCTCTGTCTCTTTCTAATCGCTCGCTCGCTATGTACTACGTATCGCTTAGCTTCATGCTCCTCGCATATTCACTTACGCGTTCACTCGCGCTTCTCTCTCTCTCTCTCTCTCTCTCTCTCTCTCTCTCTCTCTCTCTCTGCTCGTTCATTATTGTATTCTTTTATTCCCATTATTATATTCTTTTATTTGCTCAACTTTTATTCTTTCTATTCTCGTCTCCTTACATAAAAATAAATAAATTTATTTATTTATTTTTATTTTATACAGCATAAATGAGATATACAATACAAGTTATTTTCTTTTTTTATTTCACTATAGTTAATACAATACATAATTACGTTTCACTATAGTTAAATACAACACATGCACATACAAAAATACACACGCACACGCACACATACATAATACTTTTTTTATTCATAAAATATACAATATCTTATTTACGCTTTATAAAATAAAGATGAATAAATTAATTTATCATGTAGGAAAACAAGAATAGAAAGAATAAAAGTTGAGCAAATAAAAGAATATAATAATGGGAATGAAAGAATACAATAAAGAACAAGCAGAGAAAGAGAGAGAGAGAGAAAGAACGAATGAGGAGCAAGCGAGATAGCTAACATGAAAGACTTCCGAAATTTCGCTCGCGAGGCTCGCTTTATCTATAATCTCTCGCGTTATATACCGTTACTGTAAAATTTTTGTTTTTCGCGCTTATTGATCCGAAAATAATTACAATGAATTCATGATATTGTACCAATTAAAATAATACGAAACACGAAATCGGATAATTTTTAATCAATTATATAATTAAAATTATGATTACTTATTTCATTAAAAATAATCCGATTTATGTCATATTTAGTGTCATTTTAATCGCAAAAATGTAATTAATCCATTACAATTATTTTCAGATATATAAAATGCGAAATACAGAGATTTTATTTTCTATAATAAGATAACATATACATGTCAAAGATTACAGATAAAGGGAGTCTGGCGAGCGAGACTTCGGAACTCTTTGATGTTTGTCATCTCGCTTGCTCCTTCATTCTTTCTTGCTCTCGCTTTTGTCGATTCTATAGCATCGGGGATCTTTCCTTATGTACAAAATATAAACATTTTACAAAATAAAAACTGAAACTTACATTTTGGATGTTATTAATATGAATATAATTATAATGGATTAATGAGATTCTTGCGATAAAAATGATACTAAACACGACATAAATCGTATAAGTTTTAATGAAATAAGTAATCATAATTACATATAATACATAATTGATTAAAAATAATCCAATTTATGTCATGTTTGGTATTATTTTAATCGCAAGAAACTCATTAATCCATTATATTTATATTTATACTAATAAAATCCAAAATGTAAGTTTCAGTTTTTATTTTGTAAAATGTTTATATTTTGTACATAAGGAAAGATCCCCGATGCTATAGAATCGACAAAAGCGAGAGCAAGAAAGAATGAAGGAGCAAGCGATATGACAAACATCAAAGTGTTCCGAAGTCTCGCTCGCCAGGCTCCCTTTATCTGTAATCTTTGACGTGTATATGTCATCTTATTATAGAAAATAAAATCTCTGTATTTCGCATTTTATATATCTGAAAATAATTGTAATGGATTAATAAAATTTTTGCAATTAAAATGACACTAAGTATGACATCAATCGGATTATTTTTAATGAAATAAGTAATCATAATTTTAATTACATAATTGATTAAAAATTACCCGATTTATATCGTGTTCGGTATCATTTTAATTGGTAAAAAATCATTAATTCAATGTAATTATTTTAGGATCAATAAGCGCGAAAAACAAAAATTTTACGGTAACGATATATAACGCGAGAGATTATAGATAAAGCGAGCCTCGCGAGCGAAATTTCGGAAGTCTTTCATGTTAGCTATCTCGCTTGCTCCTCATTCGTTCTTTCTCTCTCTCTCTCTTTCTCTGCTTGTTCTTTATTGTATTCTTTCATTCCCATTATTATATTCTTTTATTTGCTCAACTTTTATTCTTTCTATTCTTGTTTTCCTACATGATAATAAATTAATTTATTCATCTTTATTTTATAAAGCGTAAATAAGATATTGTATAATAATAAGACAAAGGCTCAAATAATAATAATAAATGTAAGCAAATAAAAAGGCAATATGAGCCACAAATATCACGTTAAGAGATTTATTAATTGTGTGAAGGCAATTGACAAATATCATATCCAAACGGGTACAAAGTGATATTAAAAAACATATAATCCTAAAGCGAACGTTTCGGCCCTTTTTTTGTGGCCATCTTCAGCGCAATTAAAATAACAAATACAAGAATAAATAAATACATTAAAAAAAAATTATATGTATAAAAAAAAAATATCGCAGTCATTGATTAAAAATTAAATAGCAAACGCACGAAATCGATCACACACGCATCCCGGGATGACGAACTCCCCGGGTGATAGGCCAGGAAGTTCACATCGTAAGATGTTATGAGGCTTGCCGGCATGTTGATATGCGAAACTCGAAAAGTCAAGACTCCTGTAGGAGCGTGCAATAAAATGTTAAGAGCGCTCAAGGGTAAACAGAGATAGTGCAAAACTTACATACAAATGCAACAGATGTATCCCAATAAAGAATATGACGCGATACAATTATTAATTCGTAAAGTTTAAAGACCACGTTATCTCTAAGATGTTTCACGAGACTTTAAACTTGTGTGTATACAATGCTAGGTCATTGGCCCTCGATGACATAAGAGTAAACACAACAACTCACTACACGAATATGTATTTATATTGGGAATGGAGAAATCAAAATATACGCGTCTTGAAAATAATCACAAATGTCATCCATGCATTAAATGTTAGGAAGCTTATCCAACGCAGTAATATATGTCTGGTGCAAGCCCTCGGTATCCGTTTGCAGATTCAGACCATTTATTTGTCTCCTTATGAACAACATCTCAGATATCAGTCGTTTGTTTAGATATTTTTCGCTGTCTAAAATCCGGACATGGTCCCAATCAAAATCATGGTCAAACTCTAATCTATGATCGGTAATCACCGAACCAACAGTTAAATTTCTACGTATGTGGTTACGGTGTTCCCCGATTCTCGTCTGTAGTCTCCTGCCTGTCTGACCTACATACGATGCATCACAATCCGCACAATTGATCATATAGATGATATTAGTGCAAGATGCACTAGGAAGGACGTCCTTATGCACCTTAATAAAGCATGATAATTTATTAAGACTACAATAAGAAAGCCTGACGTCAAGATCTTTTATGATGTTTTTAAATTTGTGCGAGATGGTATGGACGAAAGGGATTGTAAAATAAGAGACGCTCTTATTATCGACATCCACATCGTAAGTTGGAAGGCCCCTACTAGTGATCAGAAATTTGAGACGGTTGTAAATTGTCTGAAAAATGAAATCTAATGGGTAGTTATTGTCCAGGAGAATTTTTATGATAAAGTCCAAATTTTTTTGGTGAAATTGTGGATGTGAAAGTAAGAAAGCTCTATCAACAAGGCCAATAATGGTACCTCTCTTTTGGCAAGTCGGATGTTGAGAAAGAAAATTAAGATACCGACCCGAGAAAGTAGGTTTATGGAACCAATCAGTTAATAAGCGGTTGTTAATTAGAATTATTGAGATATCTAAAAAGTTCAATTTATCATTGTCAGCAATTTCTAAGGTGAATTGGATTTTTGGATGTAAGGAATTAAAAACATTAACTGTATAATCCATAAGGTAAAATGGTGCAGTCATTGCGATATCATCAACGTATCTGAAGTAAAAGGATGGAATGAAAGTCAATGTTGAAAGAGCTTTCTCCTCCAAATCTTGAAGGACTATGTCAGCTATGATGGGAGATAATGGGGAGCCCATAGGAGTACCATAAGTTTGTTTATAAATTGTTCCATTAAATGTAAAGAATGTAGAGTTCAAAACAAATTTTATCGCTAAGATAAATTCCGTTGGAGGAATGGAACAATTGTTGGAAATGAGATCTATTCTTTTCTCGACACTCTCAATGGCAAGGTCAATAGGGATGTTGGTGAATAACGAGATCACATCCAAGGATAGCAATTTAAAATCATCAGTTACTGTAACATTAGACAGATTTTTAGTTAATTGAAAGCTATTGACAATGTTGCTATGTGCTTTAGGGAAACTTTTCAACATGATCTTATGAAGGAAAAAGGCAAGATGGTATAAAGGGCTATTCAATGAAGAAACTATGATTCGATACGGGCAGTCACGTTTATGTATTTTTGGAAGTCCGTATGCTCTAGGGAGATTGCCGTCACTACAATAAAGAGTTTTGTATGTTGCGGATGAAATATGATTAGAATTCTTCCATCTAGTTAATATTTCGCGTAAAGATGTTATCAGTTTCTTTGTAGGATCTTTAGAAAGAACAACATAAGTCTCGGAATCACTCAATGTCTTGTTCATATTATCAAGATAGGCATTTTTATCTAGAGCCACAGTCACATTTCCCTTATCAGCTCTGGTGAGAATAAGGTTGGAATTATCAATTAAAAATTTTTTAGTCTTACGATAAAGCTGATTTAACGTCAGATTTACTCCGACCTGAGAAGGAGAATACGAAGGAAGATTATTAATAAGAGAGGAGGCTCGGTTTCTGATGGATAGCTGTGCATAGGCCGGAAGATGTCTGAGGTTGTTTTCAATATTCTTAATAAATTCCATTGTTAGCTTAGAGGAATCTGTGAGAGGCATGCTAAAATTTTCTCCGAGCTGAAGCAGACCTTGGACATCGTTAGGAATAGGAGTGGAGGACAAATTGATAAACCAACCATCCCTAATCTGAAATGGAGCTCGTCCACTTTCAAACCTAGTCGGGTCAATAAAAATCTCAATGTCATCTCCAGTAGTACGTGGTGAGACAGCGTCAAACTTAAAGGAAAAATTAGATATGTGGTCCGTCAATGTCAAAGGGTCAGACTGCTGTGGAGGTAAAAAGCAACGATATCGAATCGGTTTCATGTCTCTCAACTTCCCTTCTTCCGATATCTTCAACAAACGACCGAACTTTTTATCTAGTCTAGTTCGCTCTCTCAAAAAGAAAGAGTGCAAAGGGCCTGTCTGTTTGTTAATAAAAGAATCACAAACGGTTGAAGGAATACACCTAAACATAGAAAAACAAATTTGAAAAATCTGGTTGTGTGCAAATCTTATCACGCCATGAGCATCACTCAACTCAACCTGCAATAATCTTCTGACGAAATTGTTTTTTAAGTGATTGAATTTTTTAATTGATCTATGATCAGATAAATGTTTGCCAAAATTCTTCAGAAGACCAGTGAGATGACTTTCATTCCATCCTTTTACTTCAGATACGTTGATGATATCGCAATGACTGCACCATTTTACCTTATGGATTATACAGTTAATGTTTTTAATTCCTTACATCCAAAAATCCAATTCACCTTAGAAATTGCTGACAATGATAAATTGAACTTTTTAGATATCTCAATAATTCTAATTAACAACCGCTTATTAACTGATTGGTTCCATAAACCTACTTTCTCGGGTCGGTATCTTAATTTTCTTTCTCAACATCCGACTTGCCAAAAGAGAGGTACCATTATTGGCCTTGTTGATAGAGCTTTCTTACTTTCACATCCACAATTTCACCAAAAAAATTTGGACTTTATCATAAAAATTCTCCTGGACAATAACTACCCATTAGATTTCATTTTTCAGACAATTTACAACCGTCTCAAATTTCTGATCACTAGTAGGGGCCTTCCAACTTACGATGTGGATGTCGATAATAAGAGCGTCTCTTATTTTACAATCCCTTTCGTCCATACCATCTCGCACAAATTTAAAAACATCATAAAAGATCTTGACGTCAGGCTTTCTTATTGTAGTCTTAATAAATTATCATGCTTTATTAAGGTGCATAAGGACGTCCTTCCTAGTGCATCTTGCACTAATATCATCTATATGATCAATTGTGCGGATTGTGATGCATCGTATGTAGGTCAGACAGGCAGGAGACTACAGACGAGAATCGGGGAACACCGTAACCACATACGTAGAAATTCAACTGTTGGTTCGGTGATTACCGATCATAGATTAGAGTTTGACCATGATTTTGATTGGGACCATGTCCGGATTTTAGACAGCGAAAAATATCTAAACAAACGACTGATATCTGAGATGTTGTTCATAAGGAGACAAATAAATGGTCTGAATCTGCAAACGGATACCGAGGGCTTGCACCAGACATATATTACTGCGTTGGATAAGCTTCCTAACATTTAATGCATGGATGACATTTGTGATTATTTTCAAGACGCGTATATTTTGATTTCTCCATTCCCAATATAAATACATATTCGTGTAGTGAGTTGTTGTGTTTACTCTTATGTCATCGAGGGCCAATGACCTAGCATTGTATACACACAAGTTTAAAGTCTCGTGAAACATCTTAGAGATAACGTGGTCTTTAAACTTTACGAATTAATAATTGTATCGCGTCATATTCTTTATTGGGATACATCTGTTGCATTTGTATGTAAGTTTTGCACTATCTCTGTTTACCCTTGAGCGCTCTTAACATTTTATTGCACGCTCCTACAGGAGTCTTGACTTTTCGAGTTTCGCATATCAACATGCCGGCAAGCCTCATAACATCTTACGATGTGAACTTCCTGGCCTATCACCCGGGGAGTTCGTCATCCCGGGATGCGTGTGTGATCGATTTCGTGCGTTTGCTATTTAATTTTTAATCAATGACTGCGATATTTTTTTTTTATACATATAATTTTTTTTTAATGTATTTATTTATTCTTGTATTTGTTATTTTAATTGCGCTGAAGATGGCCACAAAAAAAGGGCCGAAACGTTCGCTTTAGGATTATATGTTTTTTAATATCACTTTGTACCCGTTTGGATATGATATTTGTCAATTGCCTTCACACAATTAATAAATCTCTTAACGTGATATTTGTGGCTCATATTGCCTTTTTATTTGCTTACATTTAAGATATTGTATATTTTATGAATAAAAAAAGTATTATGTATGTGTGCGTGTGCGTGTGTATTTTTGTATGTGCATGTGTTGTATTTAACTAAAGTGAAACGTAATTATGTATTGTATTAACTATATATAGTGAAATAAAAAAAGAAAATAACGTATTGTATATCTCATTTATGCTATTGAAAATAAAAATAAATAAATTTATTTATTTACGTGTAGAGATAAAAATAAAATAGAACAATAAATGTTGAACAAATACAAAAATATAATAATGAGAATGAAAGAATAATGAATGAACAAAAGGAGAGAGAGAGAGAGAGAGAGAGAGAGAGAGAGAGAGAGAGAGAGAGAGAGAGAGAGAGAAGCGCGAGTAAACGCGTAAGTGAATATGCTAGAAGAATAAAGCTAAGCGATATGCAGTACGTAGTAAGCGAACGATTAGAAAGAGAGATACAGAGAGAAACAGAGTAAGTGTATGATCGAAAGAAAAAAAATATTAGAAATTGCGATATCTTAGTGCGTACATGTATATTACTCTCTCACGCATGAATTAAAGTTTGGTAATTTATCAATTAATTATTGTATTATATATAGAATAAGTGAAACTTTAAATGCTCGGTTATCAATTATTAGACGCACGAATCACAGGCGATCATCTAAATCATAAGTTGTAAAGTGAAAGCTATTACATTTTAGAAAATACTGCTTAAAAATAAATTGATAAAAATTTATGTTATTTAATATTTCCAGAATTATTCCATTGCAAAATTTAAATTTTGAAATTTTAAGGGACACCTTGTATATAGCATATAATGTGTAATATACAAAAATAATACAATTATTATTAATTATACAGAATAATCCATATAATTAATTTTATATAATGTTTTCGTTAAATATAAATAATGTTTTTATGTATAAAATTAATTTAGCAATATAAAAACAATGTTTTTATTCGGTTGTACAATATTCATTTATTAAGATAAACATTTATAAAGATGTGCATTAGTTTTCATTTTCATCATAACGCGATATCTATAGCAGTCAGTACGTAAGTATGTACGTATCGGGCAGTAAGTCGGCTGTACGCACACACACATGCAAACAGACGAACGCGATCATATCAGTACGCGGCAGCTCAGTCTCAGTTTGTCGCGTGTGTTTTGTACATACGCGTAACAAGAGATTATCGCGCGCTCAACCGTTATAACGCGTTATAACACGTTGAAGTCAAAAAATTGTGTTTTTGTGTTTTTAATTTTCAATATATAGTGTGTCCACATAATGGGACAAAAATATAATGATAAACGCTTGCCTCTCTCTGTCCGAAGACTTTCCTTAAAAAGAATAAGGGTCAAAAGGTTAGTATTATTTATATATAAGGTATATTTACACAGGGTGTCCGAAAATTCGCGCAACACCCTTTAAGGGAAGGTAGAGGGTGTTATTCTAAACAGAAAAGTCCTGTAACATTTTTTTCTATAACGCTTCATAAAGGAGTTATTATTGAGTAAACTCTGATCAATCAGCGCCGACTTTTAGCCGGGCGCACGTCAGTGAGCCCCGCGCTGCGAAGTGTGCGCCGCCGCACACTACTAGGCGCGCGGGGCTCACTAACGTGCGCCCGGCTAAAAGTCGGCGCTGATTGATCAGACTTTAATCAATAATAACTCCTTTATGAAGCGTTATGGAAAAAAATGTTACAGGACTTTTCTGTTCAGATTACTGTGCTCTACCCGCTCACGAACGTTGGCACAATCTTTACCGGACACCCTGTATATACACAAGTCAATCATCGCCGATCTTTAGCCGGGCGCACGTCGGTGAGCCGCGCGCCTGGTAGTGTGCGTGAGCGCTCATCTGTTACAGCTACAGCGCGGTTCACCGACGTGCGCCCGGTAGTGTGCGCGCGCGCGTGTGTGTACGCACAGTGTATATATATATATAAGTAATGCCGAATATATAACATAAATCTCTGAAAAATAAGAACGCAGTCTTTTGCTTATTTTGATATTTTATTGAAAATTTATTATATTTGTATTTTATAATAGTAGTTAGTGCTACAGTAGTTAGTCAGCCAGAGGCGGTCAATTCGTGAGCTGGTTGTTTTAAAAATATTTGACACCAAATGCGTTTTGCATGTTCGCTTTGGTTAAAAAATATATGCCAGAGGCGATCAATTCGTGAGCTGGTTGTTATTTCACACTAGATGCGATTTGCATGTGTGTTAAAAAATATATGCCAGAGGCGATCAATTCGTGAGCTGGTTCTTATTTCACACTAGATGCAATTTGCATGTGTGTTAAAAAATATATGCCAGAGGCGATCAATTCGTGAGCTGGTTGTTATTTCACACTAGATGCGATTTGCATGTGTGTTAAAAAATATATGCCAGAGGCGATCAATTCGTGAGCTGGTTGTTATTTCACACTAGATACAATTTGCATGTGTGTTAAAAAATATATTCCAGAGGCGATCAATTCGTAAGCTGGTTGTTATTTCACACTAGATGCGATTTGCATGTGTGTTAAAAAATATATGCCAGAGGCGGTCAGTTCGTGAGCTGGTTGTTATTTCACACTAGATGCGATTTGCATGTGTATTAAAAAATATATGCCAGAGGCGATCAATTCGTGAGCTGGTTGTTATTTCACACTAGATGCAATTTGCATGTGTGTTAAAAAATATATGCCAGAGGCGATCAATTCGTGAGCTGGTTGTTATTTCACACTAGATGCAATTTGCATGTGTGTTAAAAAATATATGCCAGAGGCGATCAGTTCGTGAGCTGGTTGTTTTAAGAATATTTGACACCAAATGCGTTTCGCATGTTCGCTTTGGTTAAAAAATATATGCCAGAGGCGATCAATTCGTGAGCTGGTTGTTATTTCACACTAGATGCGATTTACATGTGTGTTAAAAAATATATGCCAGAGGCGATCAATTCGTGAGCTGGTTGTTATTTCACACTAGATGCAATTTGCATGTGTGTTAAAAAATATATGCCAGAGGCGATCAATTCGTGAGCTGGTTGTTATTTCACACTAGATGCAATTTGCATGTGTGTTAAAAAATATATGCCAGAGGCGATCAATTCGTGAGCTGGTTGTTATTTCACACTAGATGCAATTTGCATGTGTGTTAAAAAATATATGCCAGAGGCGATCAATTCGTGAGCTGGTTGTTTTAAGAATATTTGACACCAAATGCGTTTTGCATGTTCGCTTTGATTAAAAAATATATGCCAGAAGCGATATATTATTCTGTTGCGATCGAGACAAACAATGTATTATAAATCTTTATTACAAATATATAAACATTTATGTATACGAACAAAAAAAAGACAATATAATATATATTTGTATAAATAATACATTGTTGTTATATATCCATTGATTATATCGATTGAAAAAAATTAGCTGCGTTGCATAGATCGCAACTTATAGAAAGTTACATGATAATATTCAGAATATATGTATATATATCATACACATATCTATGTACATATTATACATATACATATATATATATATATATATATATATATACACAATTATATATATAACACCTAACCAAATGTTATTCCTCTTGGAAGATATATGGGAAGACACATAGCCCGTATGAACAATGTGAAATTATGTTCAAATATGTGATAAAGGCAGACACGTCTATATTATACTGTTATCTATACGCTTAAATACGCTTAGATATGCGTGCGAGGCAATAGAGCAGTAGAAATACACGATGTTGTCCGATTTCAACATATTGAACACAATTCTCTTTCAAATATGCATAAAACATGCAGAAATATTAATATTGGTAACAGTGGAACTAAAATTATTGATATTATCGATAATTTCGGTCGGTATTACCGATAATTTTAGTTACGTTTAGATGAGGGCGCTAACCCGTCGGGGTTCGCCCGTCGCTCCGACATCCTCTTAAGACTGTGATGTAATAGTTAATTTATAGGGAGAAAAGATGTTACGTATTAGCATTTAAGCAGCGCGCGTCTTCCTATAGAGTAGAACGCGCTTTCTACTCGCGGATACTCGCGGCTGTGATTAATTGCATGTAAATCGGCCATGCTTTGAGTTAGGCGCGCTATGAAAGTTCATATACGAGACACCTCATGGCGCTCGCGATTTCCCTAAAAAGAATGTTTCTTTTAAATGGACAAAGGATTGTGAAGTAGCTTTTAAATGGGCAAAAGCAGAATTTGAGAGAAATAAAATCTTAGTTCCGTTTAATCCTAAGTTGCCATTCATTTTGGCCACTGATGCTAGCCGATACGGGATAATTGATGTCGCTGTAAACGCCAAAAGCTTCGATTCCGTCAAATCATGGTCCCTTCTGCTGGCCTATCTCATAGGGATAGCGAATAAAAGAATAAAAAAAAAGACAAAAAAATTTCCGACGCCAAAGAAAGTAAAGGATATACAATCTTTCATAGGACTAGCCGGATACTACAGAAAATTCATAGAAGATTTTTCAAAAATAGTCAAGCCACTGACGAAATTAACAAAGAAAACGGAAAAATTCGAGTGGACAGTGGAACAGCAAAATGCTTTCGAAATATTAAAAGAAAGATTAATGACTGCGCCAGTGCTAACATATCCAAATTTCAATCAAGAATTTATAGTGACCACCGATGCTTCCGACTATGCGATCGGAGCAGTCTTGTCACAAGGAAAAGTAGGTAACGACCGGCCAATTGCTTACGCCAGCAGAATTTTATCGCGGACGGAGCAGAATTACAATACAACCGAGAAAGAATTACTAGCGATTGTATGGGCTGTAAAACATTTTAGGCCATATATATACGGTACGAAATTTATAATCTTAACCGATCACAAATCATTAATCTGGTTATTTAATGTGAACGATCCCGGATCGAGATTGATCCGATGGAGATTAAGACTCGAAGAATATGATTATGAAATCATCCATAAAGCCGGACGAGCGAACGCGAACGCCGATGTACTGAGCCGCAATGTAACAAGAGAAGCGCATGAAACAGAAGAGGAAGAACGGGAAATTCTCGCAATAGAAGAAGAAACAAATTCCGACGAAGAAAAAATATACACGGAGGAAGACAAGAAACAGATATTATATGAATATCATGATGCACCCACAGGAGGACATCAAGGAGTTGAACGAACGATAAAAAGAATCCGCCTAAATTATAATTGGCCAAGAATAACAAAAGACGTAGAAAAATACATTGCAAAATGCGAATTGTGCCAGAAAAATAAACTATCGCGAAGAAATAAAGTACCGTTAATAATCACAGATACGCCTACTAAACCTTTTGAAAAATGCACGTTAGATATTGTAGGACCGCTAACAGTTACAACAAACGGAAATAAATATCTTTTAACGTTCCAAGACAATTTAACGAAATTCAGCAATACCGATTCCAAACCAAGAAGCGAACACGGTCAGCAAAGAATTCGTTACAAAAATTGTACTTGAACATGGAATACCGGAAAAAATTTTAACAGCTCAAGGCACAAATTTCGTCAGCGAAATATTTAAAGATACATGTAAATTATTAAAAATAAATAAAATACAAACAACTGCCTATCATCCGGAAAGTAATAGTAGTACAGTAACTTTAAACAAAACTCGTCAAAAGCTTGGAAAAAATGTTAGCCAGCTGAATTTTGGCACAGATCTTCGTTTTTGCATAAGATTGAAGGGGAAAAAAAGTTTACCATTTTACAGTGGCCTACTGTACAATAAGAAAAATATTTAAACAAATAGGGCTTAAATTCCGTTTTTCTGCAAATATCTCGTTAAATATCGATTTTACAAAAAAGACACAGGAGTAGAAAATTAAAGAGTGGGCAATTTTGCACAAGAAATATTCTATAAGTTTTTTTCGTGCGAGCAATACTTTTCACGTAAGAATTTATGCAAGATGTACGATTTTCGGTGAATTTAACAGGTTTTTCGCGATAACTCGCATATTTACGTAAATAAATAAAAATTCAAAAAATGACGGAATATAGGGATGTGAAACCTAAAAGTAGACATTCCAAGCTTTTAATTGCTTTTTTAAAAACTTTTTTAGCGCAATTTTTCGCAAATTTATAACGATTTCAAATTTAACGTTTCATCACAAATTTTGAATATTACTGAAAGTGTCAGTAGCTTGAATTTAAAGAAAAAAAATTTTGTAATTTTTTTCCTTTCGTAGGGTCAAAGTATGAAGTATATACTGTAATATCCTGCAGGCGTTTTTTTTAACGATTTGGAAGCTAAATGTAGCTGATTTTATGAAAGAAGGCAGAAATGACATGTAACATTTTGTTTAAACCATCGTAGAATTTTAAAAAATTGTCGTACGATAACGAAACAAATTGCATTAAAAAGCTGAAACCTTCAGCTTTTCAACGATTTTTTGCTCATTTCGGGACGATGATTCATTCAAAAGTTATGACACTTTTTGTGCGCGCGTGTGACGCTTCAATCCACGTAACGTCTGTAGGCGCGCTCCGTAAATTCACCGAAAATCGTACATCTTGCATAAATTCTTACGTGAAAAGTATTGCTCGTACGAAAAAAACTTATAGAATATTTCTTATGCAAAATTGTCCACTCTTTGATTTTCTACTCCTGTGTTTTTTTTTTGTAAAATCGATATTTACCGAGATATTTGCAGAAAAACGGAATTTAAGCCCTATTTGTTTAATTATTTTTCTTAGCGGCCACTGTACAATGGTAAACTTTTTTCCCCTTTAATCTTATGCAAAAACGAAGGTCTGTGCCAAAATTCAGCTGGCTAACATTTTTTCCAAAGTCAAACCCTAAAGTGACTGTACTATAGCGCGTTAGAATGATCGCATCGAACATTAGCAGAATATTTAAGACACTACATAAACGAAGACCAGACAGACTGGGACGAACGGATACCGTTCGCAATGTTCACATATAATACGATGCCACACGGGATATACACCCTTCAAATTAGTCTACGGGCACCAAGCGGATCTACCTACGTCACTGACGAGACCGCCTAAACCGACATATAATTACGACGATTACGCACAAGAATTGAAAGAAAAACTAAGGGCAACGAATTAGCTCGCAAAAGAGCATATCAAGGAAGAAAAAATTAAAGCCAAAAAATAGTAGGACAAAAGTACTAGAGAAATAAAATTTAAAGTCGGCGACAAAGTACTAATGCATGACGAGACTCTCCGACGCGGACGATCTAAGAAACTGGAATCCCTATGGACCGGACCGTACGTAATAATTGAAAAACATTCAGACGTGAACTACACGATAAAAAAGGGGAGGAAAGCAGTTCGCATGCACACAAATAAACTAAAACCGTCTATAGAAGATTAAAATAAAAACTTACCCTATTCATCGTTCAAAGTGAGAGATCGTATTCACTCCAAAGTACGACGCCTCTGCTCGGGCGTCGCCCGACCTCGCCCTCCAGAAATACCGAGCGTACGGATCTGCTCCAGGAAGTAACAACGAGCACTTCGAGTGGGTAAAGGTACACCCAACCATAGTCTCCGCAACAACGGAATGAACCCATCAGGGGGCTCATAGCGAGGGGCACCCAAAAATCGTCAAAACCGTTGTCCACCATATTCATATCGGTTTGAGGAACAATCACCAACACTGCACCATCACCGTCAACCTCTTCCTCTGAAGAGGGAAGATAACAGGATCGATCGATTAAACTCGCGCAAACCATATTCACTAAACTCTTAGTAAAGCGCGACTGAATAAAAACCAAACGACGCTAAAAGCTAGCAAGCAGAAAGGCTAAACTCATAAAATGAGAACCGATAAGACGGTTATATGAAACATTTTAATATAAAATTACAGGACACTCGTCAGCTGGAACAGCCGACAGGCCGAGAGTCGCACGAGGCAACGTGAACAGGATTCACCTTACAAAATCCAAGAATTTCTACACAACCCCGGCATATATTTAAAAATCGGACAAATGCAACAAGCCATAAACACGTGGAAATTAGTTATTAAATTAGATATAACGATGCTAAACGACAAAGCATGGCAAATAAATCAATACATCCAACAAACCAACGAGATGTGCGAACAAATAAAATCGGAATTCCACCATAAACGTACTTGCGATAATTTAAAAGAAATCGTAGAAAATGAGTCGAAACAATTAACAAAATTGATAACTCTAATAAATACGCTATATAAGACACGGACGAACAGACGTAGAGGCCTCGTCGACGGAATAGGTGAAATAGCGAAAACATTGTTCGGTACAATGGACGCGAACGATAGAGAATTAATAAACAGTTAAATCTCTTACAAAATAATCAGCAAACCATTCAACATGTTGCAAAAAATCAAATAAAAATCTTAAATAGTACAATAGTACACCTAGATAAACTAGAAAATATATTAGACCATAACGGTAAATTATTAAATCACTATGTTCGAGACTACAGTACTCGCGGAGAAATAACCGAACATTTTACGGTAATCATCGCGATGATAACCGATTTAATTCGAGACGCGGAAAATGTAATAGAATATCTTACGTATGTATGCAAGAGCACTATGCATCCTGTACTAACACCTATTAGCGACATTATAACACACTTAAAAGAAGCAGCTATCCAATTACCTCACGGTTTATATTTCCCTTTCGAAATCCGAAACGACGAATGATTAGCACTAGAAGAATACATTAAAATAACTGCATACCGTGAAGGATCAATCATTTATTACTGTATTGCGATTCCCGCTAATTTCACAACCAGTGTATGATATAATAAAAGTAACCCCATTACCTACTTACGACAACAAAAATATATTTACTCAAGCGGAAGTAAGAAACGAAATAATAGTAGTTAATAGAGAAGGATTAACGTATATTGTAATAACTGAGGACGACTTAAAAAATTGTATCCAAATAAACTCTAGATACATATCCGAGAAAACGCAACCAATACACCGTATTAATCCAAACGCGCCGTGCGAAATACATATGTACTTGCAACAACAAAGCCAAACACAGGCCTGCAAAAGTAAACATATAATTGCAACAGAAACGATATGGATACCGTTGCGACAGTCACTTACTTGGTTATATTCAACTATACGCAAACAATCAATAATAATTCAATGCGAAAATTATACCGAAATTAGAAAAATAATTAAAGGAACAGGGCAAATCACACTTCAAAATAAATGTAAATTAAATAACAACGGAAATGACGATCCAACCAAAGGAAGTCATACAAGGCAACGAAATAGAAACGTATTTACCGGAATGTAATATTACATTTATACGGGACAATACAGACATACTAGACACGAAACAACAAAATATCGTATAGCATTCAGAATTAACAGAATTAAAAAATAAATTAAAGGATATAAACAACGATTTGCAAAACACTAACGACAAATTCTTTACGCAAAAACAATTCGTATATCCTATGGCGACAAGCGGAATAACCACAATAATTATAATAATATTAATAATTTATATAATTATAAAAAATAAAAAGAAACATACGAAACGACCATCAGTCAGGATATACGAAGAAGACGAACCACGTATATCCTACGGATTCCCAAAACCCATACTAAAACGTATAATAGTTTAAGTACACGATTTTAGATAAGTATAGGAATAATAAGAAACGATTATACCTCATATTATATACGAGAAAAATATTGTACATTAGAATAAAAAAAAAATAATTTTTTGTTGTTTTGCGAAAAACGTCACTTTTACACCTTCGTTTTTCTTTTTTGGTAATTATTCAGAATCACGGCTCCACCTGCAAATGGGCTGCAAATTTTTTTACGAACTTTTTATGCTTAGAAAGAAATATAAATAACCATTTTTAGTTGGGGGAAACCCCCAAAAAAAGTTATAGACCAAAAAAGGGTAATTATTTCGAATAAGGTCTTTTCTGAATTTTGACAAATATGATCGGACCTCTCGGTAAAACTCTTTGTTGTGACTCCAACAGTGATAATCAGTCGGGGGAGCCCGTCCCTCATCATCCCCACCCCCCAAAAAACGAAAAACCCCAAAAATTACCGAAAATTAGGTAATTATGTACTATAAAGTTCACCCCACAACCCAAACCAAATTTTAGTTTTAAATCAGAAATAGGTTTGGGTTAGGTTATATCTTCCGGAAGTGGAGCCCCCCCGTAGGGGGGGGGGCGGAACCCACTGCGTCCACGCACTTTTCCATCCACACAACAATTGTGGGGTGGACCTCGCTTTGCTTTGTAAACTATATGCATGGACACAGTGGGTTCCCTACGGGGAGGCTCCACTTCCGGAAGATATAACCTATCCCAAACCTATTTCTGATGTAAAACTAAAATTTGGTTTGGGTTGTGGGGTGGACCTCGCTTTGCTTTGGTAATTCTGGGGGTTTTTTGTTTTTTTGGGGGGTGGGGGTGATGGGGGACGTGCTCCCCCAACTGATTATCACTGTTGAAGTCACAACAAAGAGTTTCACCGAGAGATCTGATCATATTTGTCAAAATTCAGAAATAGCCTTATTCGAAATAATTACCATAATTACCCTTTTAAGGTCTATAACTTTTTTTGGGCCTCCCCCAACTAAAAATGGTTATTTATATTTCTTTCTAAACATAAAAAGTCCGTAAAAAAATTTGCAGACCAATTACAGGTGGAGCAGTGATTCTGAATAATTACCTCTTTTTTTTACGGGGGAGGGATGTTATAGCCCGAAAAGGCTATACACGAATTACTAGATATATATATTATTTTAGATATATATTATTTTATACGGTAAGGCATTGCTCAACGTGTAACGCGAATACAGATCACGTTACGAATGTTGACCGAGCGAAGCGCTGACAAGGCGAGCCACGCGCGAAGCCCGAGCGACCGCGCAATCACTTCATTGCGAAAACGCGGAAATCAGGGCAAGCGGAATAAGGACATCGCGAAAATGCAACCAAAGAAGTCCTACTTAAAAGCGAAATAAAAAAGAATAAGGAAATTGCGAAAATGCAAGCAAAGAAGTCCTACTTACAACTCCTTAGCTTGGATCCGGGTCTTGCCGCCAAAATCGAGCGACACGACACGTGGCCCGGCCGCCAAACGACCCCCTCCCGGGAAACCAAGGGGAGGTAATAAAAAGACCCATCGCTAACGAGCGGCGGGCAGTCTTGATCATTAATTAACATTACGCGGGCAGTCAGTAACGCTAATTACGGGAAACTATTAAATTAAAGCCACGCAGTCGGCAGAAAGAAATACGAAAGATCGAGGAGTGAGTCTCGCGACCGAAACTCGACTTCAGACACGCGCACGCCAAGGTATCCGCTATCGCGATACGCGACGCGAGTTAATGTGCGGGAACTTTGTAATTAAGCTAATTTACGAATAAAACAGATATATATATATTTATTCCGAATACAAAAGTGTTATTTCTATTTATAATAAAACCAGTGAGTTACTCGGGCGGAGCCCGAATTCCCAAATTCCTTCCGGCAAACGATCCCAACTACCGTGCCTCTCCGGAGGCATAACACATTTCTCTAATTCCAAAAAGGTTTCTATCAAAAGCTCAAGCTTCTTCCTTCAAATTTTACGCAGCTAACGGAACCAGGATTAATATCTACGGTATGAAAACATTAACTTTGAATCTTGGGTTACGAACAGTTTTTAAATGGAAGTTTTGTATTGCTGATATTCAGAGACCTATATTAAGTGCAGAATTTTTAAGTCACTATGGAATTTTAGTTGATTAAAAATAAACGACTTCTTGATAGTGTTACCGGTCTTGCATTTAAAGGAAAACTATCTAAAGTCTATCACTTAACGATTTGCACTACATTTCCGGACATTGCATTCACCTTTCTATAAGATTCTCTGATTTCTCTCTGAGTTTCCTGAACTAACTCGTTTTGCTCCTATATCCACAACCAAGATTCATCAAATTAAACATCATATTATTACAAAAGGACCACCAATTGCTTCAGCTCCTCGCAGATTGTCACCAGAAAAATTAAAATTTGCAAGGGACGAATTTAATTTTATGGTGGAACAAAGAATTTGTCGACCATCAAGCAGCATCTAGGCAGCTCCACTTCACATGGTTCCAAAAAACGGACTGAACTCATGGAGATTCTGCGGTGACTATCGAGCTTTAAATGCAGCCACTATTCCGGATCGATATCCGCTTCCTCACATCCAAGATTTCACTGCTGGTCTACACGGTAAAAATATATTTTCAAAAATTGATTTAGTTAAAGCCTATTATCAAATGCCAGTCGCAAAAGAAGACATACCCAAAACAGCTGTTACTACTCCATTTGGCCTTTTTGAATTTCTTCTGATGCCCTTTGGTTTGCGTAATGCTGCTCAAACTTTTCAACGGCTTATGAATATTATACTATCTGGATTTGATTTTTGTGTCTCTTATCTTGATGATATTTTAATAGCCTCAGTGGATGAGAAAGAGCATTCCAAACATCTTCATACTGTGTTTACTCGTCTCAAACAATTTGGCATGACTATTAATTTGTCCAAATGTCTTTTGGTAAAGATTAAATTTCTTTTCTACGTTATTTAGTTTCCAAACAAGGAATTAAGCCAACATCTGAAAAAGCCATAATTGATTACAAAAAACCGAAAACGATTCATGAATTACGAAGATTTATAGGAATCATCAATTTTTATCATCGTTGTTTAAAGAATGCTGCATCGCATCAAGCAGTTCTTACAGATTATTTAAAGGATAGCAAGAAAAGAGACAAAAGATTAATCACCTGGACTTCTGAAGCTGAAGAAGCCTTCAAAAATTGTAAAGAGGAACTTTTACGAGTCACAACCTTAGCCCAGTAAGCAAAATGTTAGCAGTCTGCCAGCAGTTTGCGAGCAGATTCAAGCAGAATATTGCAGCAGATTGGCATCAACTGCGTCCGCATCAAGCTTGTGTTCTGCTGGCAGAACCTGTCGACATAAGCCGACAGCAAATTGACGGCAGAAATCGAGCAGGATCTGTGCAACGCAGTTAGATGTCAGATTGGCGGCAGATACCAAGCAGGATCTGCGCAACGCAGTTTGATGTCAGATTGGCGGCAGAAATCGAGCAGGATGTGTCGTCATAATTTAAATGGAATAGCATTTAAAGGCTTCATTCATTTACATTTCTCGTTTGGTTTAAAGGATAATAAATGAGGTATACAATGTATGCAATAAATATTTGTTTTATTGGGACATACTTAAATACACATACAAAACATACAAAATATACACATACAATCTAAAACGCGCATAAAACTGATTCATATGTACAGACGCGTATTACTTTAAAAATAAAAAAACATTAATAAATACTTCATAAATTTACATAATACTTAATAATACTTATAATACTATAATAATACTTATAATAATACTTATATGTATAATACTTAATACTTATAATAATACTATAATAATATTTAATATCACTAATGATATTATAATATATGATATAATAATACTATAATAATACTTATAATAATACTTAATAATAATAAACCTGTAAACACTAAGTAACAATAACACATCAATATTATAATTTCCCACTCAACAATATAACTGCAATGTAACATACCTTGTACGTAACAATTACATTGTTAAGTGGGAAATTATAACATTGATGTTATGTTACTGTTACTTTTATTGGGATATTATGTATACTATTATACAGGGTGTATCTGAAATGATGCACTAAACTTTAGGAGCATATTCTAGAGGTCAAAATAAGACTTTTTTTCCTATGAACATGGGTCCGCAGATGAACCCTCCTCCGAGCTAGAGGCGCCTAAAGTTTGGGGAAAAAATTAAAAATTGGCCGTATTTCAGAAAAAAAATAGCAGAAGGTTGAAATTTGATATAGCCCAGTAAATTATGAAGTAAAGTAAGCCACTAAAATGAAAAAATAAAAACGTATTTCACACATTTTCGAATTTTAGCTCGGAGGGGGGTTCATTTGCGGACCCATGTTTATAAGAAAAAAAAGTCTTATTTTGACCTCTAGAATACGCTCCTAAAGTTTAGTACATCATTTCAGAAACACCCTGTATATATATATAATATCCGTTGCGGAGCAATTACTGCTAGGAAGACGCAATATGCAGCCGGATTCCAAAGATCTCCTTGATCATCGAAGCAACCTGGCAACACACAAAATAAAAATTAAGACATGCGTATGGAGAAGAATAAAAATATTTTAGCACTGAAAAGTGCCGATTAATATGCGAACGATATGCTCCGCAATAAATGTTTAAATGGCACTGAAAAGTGCCGATTAATATACGAAGGATGTTTGGCAATAAACATTTAAATGGCACTGAAAAGTGCCGATTAATATGCCAATGATGTTTCAACTTTATGTTTATAAAATTGGCACTGAAAAGTGCTTTTCTTCGCGACCACAGCGAAGTCTGCTGAAAAAAAGCTACATATAAAAATAACAAAGAAATACAAATCAAAATATATAAAATTAAATTTATATATGAAATTAAAGAATTTTATGTGAAAAGATAGAAAAATAAAAAAAAATATTACTTATCTTTCTATAAAGATCGTCTGCGCGTCTTACGCATCCTTACTCATTTTACGCATCCTTATTCATTTGCTTGGATCTCTTCTTCTTAGGTCTATTCCGGATCGTCATCGTTCCAAAAATCACGCCTGTGATTGTCTGCGCGTCGTATGCCTCGCATATGCGCCTTACTCCTGCATCTCACCTTGGCCGCTCTATCGCTTAGTCGAAAAATATCGATCGTAGACAAAAAATGCTAATAACCAAAGTTGTAGAGAATTAAATTAAGAGAATTAAACAAGTTTGGTTATTACCATTTTTAGTCTAGAGTTGAAAATAAGCGAGTTATTTAATAAAAACAAATTCACCCTTAAATTCAAGATGGCGGCTGAAGCAACAAGGGTGGAGTCCCGAAAATCTGGATTTAGACTACTAATGACCTCCTCGAACGAATAGAAAAAGAAAATTGCTGCAATTAATTAATGCAATTTCAAATGTACATCCCGATTGGGCTACTAAGGGCTTCTCGTATCTGACGTTGGAATTCTGACTGAGTCGGCTTATCAAAATAGTGATTGCTGCTCACCGCCTCTGAAAAAGAAACACAATAATTACATTATTATTAACACATAATATAAATAATCGTAATATAAATATACATAATATAAATATTATATATAATACAATATTAATGTTAGATATATGTTGAAAAATAAAGAGATCGTACCATAAATTGAAATAATAAAACGGGTATTGTATAACGGTCGTTGATTTTCTTGGCGACCCCACCAGGTGAATGACGGCGTTACTGAGTCCTTTAATCCCTCTTTCAGGCACAGACTTACTGCTTCCTTCAAATTGAATCCGCCGATGTATTTGAAATAATTCACCTAGGCAAAGTATTGAAAAATAATATTAATGCATATTTCATGCAGACGACAGAAAGTTTTTATATTTGTTTACTTACAACTTCACGATAATCATTATCGTTGATAGTCTCAAAAGCATCCATCTCGGCCACGGATGATATGGGCAAACAGGCTGACTTACGCGGTACGCGATTACGGTCATTGCTGCTTTGCACGCATCTTAGGAGGTTGTGCAGCAAACCATTCATTCTTCTATAAATAAAATATATTAGGTGTACAAATAAGTTTCCGCCGTTTTTTATCAAAAATTGGGCATTTATTGTGAAAGAACGGAACCTAATGTTTTATTTGAAGTATTGTCCATCGCTTGCCACTACTTTTTGCCATCTTTCTGGCAGCATACGGATACCGCGTCGGAAGAATGCTTCATCTTTTGAGGCTATCCACGAATCGACCCAATTTTTGGTATCTTCATATGATGTGAAGTGTTGCTCAGACAGGTCATGCGCCATCGATCTAAACATGTGGAAATCAGAAGGAGCAATGTCTGGTGAATACGGCGGGTGGGGTAAAACTTCCCAATTGAGTGTTTCCAAATAGGTTTTGACCGACGCCGCAACATGTGGACGAGCATTATCATGCAGGAGAATAACTTTGTCGTGTCTGGAGTAGTGGGCGCGCTTTTCCTTGAGTGCTCGACTCAATCTCATCAATTATGTTCGGTAGACAGCCCCAGTAATGGTTTCGTTCGGTTTGAGCAACTCATAATACACGACAGCAAGCTGATCCCACCAAATGCATAACAAGAGTTTTTTTCCATGAATATTTGGCTTAGCTGTAGATGTTGAAGCATGGCCAGGTGGTCCCCATGATTTCTTCCTTTTTGGATTATCATAGTGGATCCATTTTTCATTACCAGTGACTATACGGTGCAGAAAACCCTTTCGTTTATGCCTGGCAAGCAGCATTTCACATGTGAACAATCGGCGTTCAACGTTTCTCGGCGTCAGTTCATATGGAACCCAATTTTCTTGTTTTTGAATCAATCCCAATGATTTCAACCGATGTGAAATTGCTTGTTGAATCACTCCCAATCTAAGTGCAAGTTCTTCTTGCGTTTGGCACGAATCTTGATCCAATAATGCTTCCAATTCCGCGTCTTCATACACTTTCGGCTACGTTCTTTGTCTTCGATGTCAAATTCACCGTTCTTAAACTTTTGGAACCACTCACGACAACTTCTCTCACTTAAGGCAGCCTCACCATATGCTTCTACAAGCAATCGATACGCCTCAGCTGCAGATTTCTTCAAATTGAAGAAGTAAATCAAAAGTTCCCGCAAATGACGCTTATTCGGCTCAAAACTCGACATTTTCGCCCACAAAAGAATATATTATACTGATAAATAATCACTAATATTTTAAGGTTAGGTTATTGACTGATGTCCAATCTTACGATAAGGACGTTTTACATCTGACAATTTTAACCATAACTTACTGGTGGCGCCAACTTTTGTCAAACGGCGGAAACTTATTTGTACACCTAATAATAAAAGCATCTATATTACAGAGATCATGTGTTAATAGATACATGTGTTTTACTTACTTGAGCTCGGCATCAATGCTGCTCAATTTTTCCTGCGTTATCCTGTGAACATTGTATGTTTATGAGTTACGTTTACATTCTTGCAAATATATTTATTTAGAAATCACTATTTCTATAAATATGTACAAATTTACCGATTGTAGTCTGTTTCTTCTGTAGACCGTGGGATTTTAACGCGTGCTACCTGATACTCGTTTACCTGAGTATTGTCCTGTGCCGGCCATGTTTTTAAATGATTCTGAAACTGATATGTATTATTTGTATGATGATTGGCCAAATTAGAAGAATGTGCGGGCAATGTATGTATCAAGTGTGATGTATCGGCGTGAATAGATGTATGTGGATGTGATGTATGTGGATGTGGTGTTAAAGAAGTTATAGTGGATGAATAAGGTTCAATGTTTGTGGATGTGTGTGGATGTGATGTTAAAAATGTTACAATAGATGATTAAGGTTGAATGTTTGTAGATGTGTGTGAATGTGATGTTAAAGATGTTACAGTGGATGAATAAGGTTGAATGTTTGTAAATGTGTGTGGATGTGATGTTAAAGATGTTACAGTGGATGAATAAGGTTGAATGTTTGTGGATGTGTGTGCATATGTTAAAGGTGTTATAGTGGGTGTATAAGCTGGAATATTTGTTTATGGTTGCATATGGGTAGGAATATGTGATTGTGTGTCTGAGTGCTCTTGTATGTAAATATTAGTATTAAAATTATTCTCATCCAAATCCTCGGTAGAATTATCTGGATTGTCCAAAATTCTTCTCAAATGACCAATATCATTGTCGATGTCTCCAGTCGTGATGTTCTTTGATGGAATCTTTTTCCGTTTCGGTGATTCATCGAAGGAAGTGGTCTGATAGCGGGAAGGTTTCGCAACAGTGCGCTTCGGTCGGCCGTCCATGTGCTTGTAAAAAAAATATAGATATATCGATTATAAAATAATATATATAACATAAAACAATATATATAGTATTTGATTAAAATACAAAAAATTATTAAATGTTAAAATATTAATAATATTATATAAAATTTAAACTCAGAAACTGTTAAAAATATTCAAATTGCACACAACTCTAGATAAGCTATTAAGAAAATTATCCTGTTGTAAATATCCATATTGTGTGTGTGTAATTAATGGAAATACATAGTATACATTATGTATCTCTTGAAAGCAGCAAAAGAAAATAACGACAAGGATAGAAGATTAATGCGAAAAAGATTATGATGATATTGTACTTTTCAAACTAGCAAACATTTGGAAAGAGAAGAGAAACAGATTAAGAAAGTAAACAAGAGAATAAAATATCGTAAAGATTCATGCAGAAAAGAGAACCATTATCCCTTAATCCTTTACAAAGGCTTGTCAAAGATTTTCGCAAAAATATATCTTACGCTTTCTTGCTATGTGCAATAACAGCAACAATGTATCGAAGCAAATTATCTTCTTCGTCACTGTCACTATCATCCATCGATGTAGAATTCCAGAAAGGCGCTCTATAACATTTAGCATAAACTTCATCCAGATTAATATAAAAGATTTCACTGCTCAACATGGAACATTTATATATTTGAAGTGCCGAAGATAATACACCAATGTCATAAAAATCTTCAATCTAAAATTTTTTTGACTGCCAAACAATACAAATTATTGTCTAAAGTAATATTGCAGACGATGCAAATAAATCCATTATGCAAGATACAGCAATTATCACGTACATCTATACTCAACAATCTTCCGTTAAATTTAATTTTACGATATTGATGACAATTACCATTGTTACGTCCAGACTCAATGAAAGGAAGAGTCAGCGGGAGGGCGTAACCTACTTACCTCTAGACAAACGCTAGACGATGCGTGTCCTAGAGTCGAACGAACAGACCAGGGCCCCAGATAGGTCAACGACCGGAAGGGTCGCTCTTACTCTATCGAAAGGCCGTTCGCTCGGCGGTCCCTTTTCTGGTAAAGGAACTGAATCCTTATTACACGGGACGGGACTTTGTGCGATTTCGAATAACAAGAAGGAGATCGGGTTAATGAATTACTCGAATTTAAAATTTAACGTTACATTTATTCAAAAAAATGAAAATAAATGATTAAAAAAAAAAAGATAAAATTTAATAAAGGAACATTTAATTCTATTTACGAAATCTTATTTATAAAATACATTTTCTTAAATTCTAATGTGTAATTATGTTCGTGTGCGTGAATGTAGGTAAAGGAAAATTATGTTCTCGCGGGTGTTACAATAAATACGGAGGACACATCAACCGGAATTAAACGGGGAAACTAAAATTTAAATTCCGGTTGGAAATTTACAATAAATAGTTTTAGAAAAATTACATGAAATAAAAGTGTGAATAGAATGATGAGGATAGAAAAATTATTAATTCGCGGACGCCCGAGCCAGAAGTTTCCGTATCGTTCGATTCTTTCCTATTCTTCGCGGTTTTCGCCAAGACTTTAAAATGTTTCGCAGACATAGGTTTGAAGATTTGTTTCGTGATTTCTACTAAGAAACATATATCAGGATTAGTAAAGATTTACCTGTTAATTAAAAGAAACAGTTCGAGAATTATTTTTAAAGGAATCAGAAAAATAAAATAAATAAAATAAAATAAAATTTTATATTTTAAATAAAACAAATCTTAATAAAAAAAATAAATATAGAAATTACATTAATGGGGGTTACTATAGAAATGATGGAAGAAGGTTTTCCTTCAGGTCTGGCGGCTAAGCATGAATGCCAACCATGACATTACGTCAAGATCTCGGCTAATCACACTTGGGGACCCGCGAAAGGGAAAAGATTACTTGAGTCTAGCAATAAACGAGAATGCCAATCTTGACAGTTATCAAGATTTCGGCTAATCAAATTTAAGGATTCGCGAAAGGGAAAGAAGGTTCGCTTGAGTCTAGCAATAAGCGAGAATGCCGATCTTGACAGTTATCAAGATCTCGGCTAATCAAACTTAAGAACTCGCGAAAGAGAAAGAAGGTTCACTTGAGTCTAGCAAATAAGCATGAATGCCAATCTTGACAGTTATCAAGATCTCGGCTAATCAAACTTAAGGACTCGCGAAAGGGAAAAGGTTCAAAGGAGAGGAGATACAAATGTTTAATAAGCAGAGATAATTTAATAATACAACTAATAAATATTTATGTATGGATACTGATTAAAGATTCAAATTATTAGCAACAAACTGTTTCCTTTGGGAGGAAGGAAAGGAGGATGAGGAAATGATATAAGAGAAAAAAAAACAAGAAAAGAATAGAAAATATTTAGTGAACTCACTACTTGTTGTGTGCGAAGATGACGAATTAAAAAATTTCGTTGGATAAGCGAACCAAGGTCTATCTCGTGGACTCGGCTGTGCGGAAAGGGTGGCTCGGAGATTCGTTCAGTTGTAATGTTGATTGTGATGTTAATTCACTTGACACTGAATATCACTTATCACCAATGATATTCTAAGTCTTTCGATTGTATGGGAAACCGCACTCTGCACTCGCACAACTGTAAGAGGCGCGAAGAAAGAAAAAGGAACCGTGGAGATTAAGAATTGAGTATTTACTGCATCGGAAACTGAAGACAAAAATTGAAAGTTGATTGAAAGTTAAAAGCAGACTCGGTAGAAGGCTTCGGATCGAGAGGCGAAGACAAACTGATTTTTCTGAGGGAGGATTTCGCGTACGTCGAATCTTGGCGTCTCTTCGCGTACCCTCTCCATTAGGCAAGCAATATTCTTTTTTAACGAATCAATCTTTAAAATGGTGCCCTTCTCATGAGTTGAGGGCGTCTCCCTTCCAAAAGAAGGTCTAAGAGGTTGCGCCTATTGCTTTTGTTTTTAAAAATTAAGTCTCGCCCACTGGAGAGTCCGCCATGATCGGCCAAGTTGACAGTTTTATAATTCACTTGAGTTTTATCTCAAGCAGATAACGCGCAAGGGTGGTCTAGCAGGCGAGCACGTGGTGTCGAATGTCGCGAGTTTCAGTCGCGGATCATAGTTACATCTATAAGATATCACTCTAGTTCTTAGAAGGGCCTTTATTCGAGACTCTTCCTATAACGCGTTTTCACTAGAGGACTTCCAAGAAAAAATATTATTTGATCTATTTATTTGTCTCTTACATGCGCACTGTTTAGATTTCGAGCCTTCTCATGGTTCGAGTATCTTTTAGTTGCTGTTTAAAATTCTTGGTCTTCTAGAGGATCTTTGTTCGAATATTTATCACGCATGGCTTAGATTCTGAAATATTAGTCTCGCCTGCTAGATATTCCTTTAGTTTATTGTTTATGCTAAGTGCAAAGAGTTCCAGAGCATAGGCGTTTAATATTACGTGAAAGAAAAATCGTGGAGTCCACCGTACGTAACACCATCATTATTATACAATGCGGATACACGAATGGGTGAATCAATGGCACGAGCATCGATTGTTCCGTGAATTTCAATCTCTTTCATTCTTTTGAAAAATTGTTGAAGAGGTAAACCCGGTTTTCTACAATATTTTCTGAAAATGGACATGTTATTTTCATAAGGAAATGTAGAAAATGAATCCAAACTGCCAAAATGTCTCACATCATCGATAAGATGAAGAAGGCCATGGACATTATAAGTATTCTTCTTCTTCTTCTCTGATATGGCTGGGAGACTTTCCGAAAGGAATTGTCTATACACCATTAACTAGGTAGATATAGGTATTATATAGGATAATATATGATAAATTAGGAATTATATAGGATAATGAATGAAAATCTCTTTTTGAGTCATATGGAAGGATGGGACCCGAGCGGAATCGAACCCGGAATCTCTCGATTACCAGCCTGCGACTCTACGCCCGGCGCCACGCATCGCCCCCCATTATAAGTATTGAAGGTTGGACCATAAAGAGTATCACTTCGATGAAAAAATTTTTGTAGCGCAAGCTCTGCAAAATTCAAAAACTGTCTTGACGATGAATTGGAAACTAAGATTCTTATTGCCACATGTAAAAATAAAAAGTGCTTGTACAATCTCTCGTCCAATAGACCATATGTTACAACTGGTCCTGTATAAAGCAGAAATTGACGAAATTCTGTCGCTTTATATTTAGAACACATATAATATTAAGAGATCTAGGGCGTCTTGCAAAATCTGACGGACAATATTCTTTAAGATTATTCAGTCTTGCAGATATAATAGAAATGGATCTTCCTGATAATTTTAACAGACGTGAATATTTTCCACATATCCACGCAGACAAAATTTTTTTTATGACGCCCAAACACACCAGATGCATATACTCAAAAGGTGTTTATGAAACTATCCCTATAGAAAGCAATGATAATGGGCTCTTACCTTCTTTATGATGATCTTCATCTATACATCTCACATATTCCTCATCGGTTCAAAGAGAATGATTTATACCATTGAAGACATAGCGACCTTCACAGCGTACACCAGAGAATTTACACTTGGAACAAGGATGCGAAGACACATGACTACAATGATTAAGAATAAAAGCTCGAGCTGGTGCGTCAGCTATAAAACATCTTAGTCGTATTGGCACTTTATTGCCATGAAAATTAATTTCTCCGTTGGACATGATTCTTGTAATATCTGCAATAAATTATTTCAAGAAAGTATTAGGGTCGCATGGTTTTTGTGCACCTTTATAAATTCCCACTACTATTGGCCTTGTCCGCTGAATGTTGACAATTCTACATTGAATGGGCCACAGTTGAATATTACCTGATTTATCTAAACTACATTCATCTGTATTGAAATCAAGTTCTAAATAATTAACAATAGATGCGATTGGAATATCTGAAAGATGTTGAATAATCCCTGCTTCAAGATCAAAATGGACATATTCTCCCGGTTCTACATCAGAAACGACAACACGTCTATGTGGTGTATCAAGAAGTGTTCTTATATCTTTGGGCAAGGTAAAAAAGCAGGGATGTGTTCGAAGAAGAGATAATATGCTATTACCTTGAATATGCGTTAAATTATTATCTACGAAGCAAGACGCTAAACGTTCGCGAAAAGATGGCTCAATGGGAGTATCGTTAAAAGATAATATAACTGCATCATCTTCCAAAGTTGCATCGCGCTTATAATTATAATCATTTGTAAAAGAGCTACATTCGGTAACTAACGGAATATAAATATTTTGAACATCATGATTATTTTCATCGGCAATATTATATTTTGAACGATATTGTAAACGTTTTGGACGATATCGTAAACGGTTCTGTATTTCGAACATAACCCTACTTCGTTGTCTCACAGATAAATTGTACAACGATTTTCGCGAAATAAATGATTTTAATTCAATTCTTTCTATATTTACGTATCTCCTCAATGACGTCTGCTGCAAACGATGTACGTAGCTACGAATCCTGCAGAATCTCAAATCACTATTATATTCTTCGTTCACACTAATTATTGCCGTAACGGTTGAACTCAGAATGATCGAGAAATTCAAGAGAGCGGCCCGTGAAAAATACCGGTAAGGCTGCGACCGCTGTGTGATCAATCACGAGCTTTGGCCAATCCAATATGGATTCCACCTAGATAATCATATGGCGGGAAACTTTACCGCATTATCGGACCATATTGTTGAATTATTTATTTTTTGATATTAATTATATATCTACATATATATACTATGTAATATATATAGATATAATACAATTATATAGACCTTTTATTATCAAACATAATTATCTAATCTATAAATTTTGTCAAATTATATTATTATTAAGTATATTATTTATATAAGTTTAACGAATGATGAGACGGGCAACTAAGAGCCGATGTGCTGGGTGAAAGGCGCCAAATTGTATAATTCCGTGAATCTCATGTGAATTATATTTATTAAACGTTTCGGTCCGAAATTTGGACCATCTTCAGTAACTGTGTAACAAAATTATAAATAATAAGATATCAATATAAAAGGAACTTACATAAAAGTGGACGTACGTACTTAGACAAATAAGAGTAATGTCAGGAGCGTGTCGAGCGAGCCGCACTTGTCAACAGTAACGATATTACTGACGTGTGATTTTTCAAGGCACAAGGTTAACGATCGAAGTATAGACAATAAACATAATATCGTGGAAGCTTAAATTTTTTCCATGTTGTCTATTATTGGAAAATATTTTTTGTCCAATTGATCTGTATCGTTTTGTAGATTTAAACTGTTCTTTTGGCGTTTGATATAAATCATTTCAGATATCAATATTTTCCCTAAAATCGGTTCATCATCCAAGATATCAATTTTAATCCAATTAAATTCGTGGCCTAATTGTCTATGATCCATAATCACCGAATGTTGTTGTGTATTACGGAGTATATGGCGGTAATGTTCGTTAATTCTGGTCTTTAAAAGTCTGCAAGTCTGTCCGACGTACGATGCATCGCAGTCTCTACAGGAAATTTTATATACCACATTGTTACGTGATTCTGTGACTAGTTTGTCCTTATGTACTTTTATAAAACGTTCAAGATTATTAATCCCCGTGTATGAAAGTTTAATGTTTGAGTTTTTTGTCACAAGTTTAAATTGATCTGCGACACCAGCCACGTATGGAATATTAAAATAGGAGCATTTTTCGTCATTATTTGTTTCGTCATTGTTTGTGTCATTGTTATGAGAGTTAAAATGATTGTCATGATTTTTTAAAAAAAGTTTCTTCAAGCGTTCGTTGATTACATTAAAAATCAAAGTCAATGGATATCCGTTTTCTAATAGGGTGTTGATTACGAATTCAAAGTTTTTCTTGTGATATCTTGGATGAGACAAATGAAAGGCTCTGTCCACAAGACAAATGATCGTGCCTTTTTTATGACAAAATGGATGTTGTGATTCAAAGTTGAGATATCTCCCTGAAAATGTAGGTTTGTGAAACCAATCAAACTCGACCACACCATTATTAGTAATAATGGTGACATCGAGGAAATTTAGTCGATTATTGACTCCCTCCTCCAACGTGAATTGTAATTTCGGGTGAAGCGAGTTAAAAGTTTTAAGCACGACGTTAAGCATGGAGGAAGGATATCTTGGATGATGAACCGATTTTAGGGGAAAGATTGATATCTGAAATGATTTATATCAAACGCCAAAAGAACAGTTTAAATCTACAAAATGATATAGATCAATTGGACAAAAAATATTTTCCAATAATAGACAACATGGAAAAAATTTAAGCTTCCACGATATTATGTTTATTGTGTATACTTCGATCGTTAACCTTGTGCCTTGAAAAATCACACGTCAGTAATATCGTTACTGTTGACAAGTGCGGCTCGCTCGACACGCTCCTGACATTACTCTTATTTGTCTAAGTACGTACGTCCACTTTTATGTAAGTTCCTTTTATATTGATATCTTATTATTTATAATTTTGTTACACAGTTACTGAAGATGGTCCAAATTTCGGACCGACGATAAACGTTTAATAAATATAATTCACATGAGATTCGCGGAATTATACAATTTGGCGCCCTTCACTCAGCGCATCGGCTCTTAGTTGCCCGTCTCATCATTCGTTAATATTATTTTATATTTACAGCCTACTATACTAAGTTATTTATATAAGTATTATTATACATATAAATATAAGTATAATATTTATTATATTAAGTTTATTAAGTATTTATTGATGTCTTTTTATTTTTAAACTAATAGTATATATACATATAAAATGGTTTTACGCGCGTTTCAGATTGTATATGCACTTATATGTTTAATGTGTGTTTTCTTTTTTGAACTTCGTTTATGATTAAAAACCATGCATAACTTATTAAATGTACATATGTCATTTATCCACAATTTTTAATCATTTTTTTTTACAGATACAAATTTTTTTAGCATTATGGATATGCGCAGAGATATTAAAAATAAACTTTATAACTTGTAAATCGTAATCTTTTGTAATTTATTCTTTTATAATATCTGTATGTGTAATCTTTTGAAATTTGTTACAAAAAATTAAACATTTTTTGTTCCAATAAAACAAATATATATTACATACATTGTACACCTTATTTATTATCTTTTAGTAAGTGAAATGAACAATGTAAATGAATGAAGCATTTAAATGCCGCTATTCCATTTAAATTATGACGACTGAGGCCTCCGGTGGCTCAGTGCCTAGCGCTCCTGACTCACATCCCGGAGATCTCGGGTTCGATTCCCGACTCGACCCTGGCCTGCGCTTTCCCATTTTTACTTTCCTATCACCTCCCAAAAATTCCTTCCTTCTCTCTTTCCCTAAGAAGAACCTACATATAAACACAACTACTCTTACATTATCCTTTATATATATCTATAACCTGTTTATGGCCGTATGGCGAGTATTCGCCGGAGCCAATCTTATACCTAAGCAAGCAAGCAAATTATGACGACAGATTCTGCTCGGTTTCTGCTGCCAATCTGCTATAATAATTCCGTGCAAATCCTGCTTGGTTTCTGCTACTGATCTGCTGTCAAATTATGTCAGCAGATTTTGTAACATTTCTGTTGACATTCTGCTATCATTATCTGATGTAACAGATTTTGTACACAATCTGCAGTTTTTCTGCTGACATAAATTTGTAGCAGACGTTTGGCAAAATCTGTTCGAACAGACTTTGCTGTCTGGGTAGCACATCCAGCTTCGACTATCAGCTTCCTCTTATCCACACTTGTGACGCATCGGATTTGGCAGTAGGTGCATCCTTAAAACAAATAATTGATGAGATTAACAAACCAATTGCTTTTTTTCTAAAAGAAATTAGATGACATTCAACGCAATTACAGTACTTACGATCGCGAACTTTTTGGTATTTATTTAGCCATCAAACATTTTAGATACATGCTTGAAAGACGTCAGATTCTTATTCGGATAGATCACAAACCTCTAATTTATGCTTTTCAACAAAAATTAGATAAAGCTTCACTCAGACAGATCCGACATCTTGATTTCATCGCTCAGTTTTCAACCAACATCGAGCATATTTCTGGTAAGCAACATGTAGTTGCAGATTCCCTCTCAAGAATTGAATTCGTTTCAATGCCAATCATAGTTTCTCTGGAAGCCGAATTAGAAAAAGAAGATGAAGAATTAAAAATATTTCTCACTAATTCTTCCCTCAAGCTTCACAAACTTATTCTTACTGGTTCGACTACACCCATTTTCTGTGACTGCTCCACTGTTAATATTCGTCCTTATGTACTTCAACAGCTTCGTAGAAGAATATTTGATGTTGTTCATGGTTTATTTCATCTAACATAAGTGGTCGTTCTACCTGTAAATTAATACAACAAAAATTTATTTGGCCAACTATGAAGAAGGAAATTAAAGAATGGGCTAGATCTTGTCTGCCTTGTCAACGTGCCAAGATCCAAAAGCATACCAAGAATCTTCTTCAAAAGATTGCTATTCCGGATCAACGTTTTCAGCATATTCATTTAGATTTGATTGGTCCTCTTCCTACTTGTCAAAATTTTCGTTATTGCCTAACTATGATTGACAGATTTTCAAGATGGCCAGAGGAAATTCCTCTAACTGAAATTTCAGCAGACGCTCTTACTACAGCTTTTTATACGCACTGGGTTGCGAGATATGGTGCTCCTCAAACGATCACAACTAATCAAGGTCCTCAGTTTGAAGCTGCATTATTTAAAGCTCTCATCAACCTAATAGATTGCGAGCGAATCAGAATCTCAGCTTATCACCCATCTTCTAATGGCATCCTGGAGCGATGGCACCATACATTGAAAAGTGCTATTATGTATCATGTAAATGAAAATTGGATTGAAATCTTGCCAACTGTTTCACTTGGACTTCGCACTTGCTTTAAAGAAGATTTAAATGCATCCCCAACGGAAATGCTTTATGGATCTGTTTTAAGAGTTCCTGGAGAATTTTTCATTGAAGATCTTCCATCTGACCCTGAAATCTTCATAGAAAGACATAGAATACATATGAGAGAGATAAAGTCAAGACCAACTGCACATCATCACAAAAAACACCTTTCTTTCCTAAGAATTTATATGATTGTATTCATGTTTGGATTTGAGAAGATGCAGTTAAAAAATCTCTTCAACCGCCTTATTCTGTCCTTTTCGTATAGTTAACAAAATTAATGATAATTTGTTTGCAATTGATTTTTCAGGAAAAATTGTCAATATGGCCACTGAACGTCTTAAACCAGCATTCCTACCAAAAGAAACAAGCACTGATTTTGTTATCACGACGTCTTCTCCTCCTTCAAATCCATCTCACAACTGGAAAACACCTTAGAACATATTCTGGTCCAAAGGAGAAAGTCAAATTCGCAACGTAGAACGTCGCTGGGAGGGAAGTACTGTGGCGTTCCTGTGGCAATATTTCCAACTATTTTGTTACCAACTTCATTAAATACAATTATAACTATTTTCATTCATTTCATTTATTGATCAATCATTCTACATAACAACTTGTAAAAACATACAACAAATCATTTAACATTTATTCATTCGTTTACTGTCTTTCATCTTGTATACATCGTTCTTGGATATTAAATATTTTATAATATAATCTCGAAATCTAGTTATTTTACTCACTCCCACATAATCCTTATAGCTCGGCCATTCCTGACCACCCGCATTCGTCCCGAATGCGAATCTTACATTCAATGTAACTTTGGCTTAATGGTTACAGTATAAAACTTATAATTAGTTGTACATATACAGGGTGTTTCCAAAACTATGTCAGAGATTGTAAGGGCGTATTCTAGGGATCAAAATAAGAAAAAAAGTTCCTATAAACATGGGTCCAAAAACGCTTTCCCTCCGAGTTATAACCTCCTAAAGTTGAGAGAAAAAATCGAAAATTTATTGTAGCTCTCGGAGAATTTTTCATAGATCGTTGAAATTTTGCACAGCGTAATAATTAATAGTGACCTTCATTTTTATGTGGTTTTGACAATTTGGTCCGATTTTGAAGAGGAGATATGGGGAGGGTACTAATTTTCAAATGGCCTTTTTTTTATTTTTCGTCGTGTCGAAAATGAATAAAAACATCGATTCCTAAAATTTTTTGTCAGTTGTTTCGGAGAAGAACGGGGATAAAAATTGAGAATGTTCGGAACGCCGGCCACATAGGCAACTCAACTTTAGGGAGCTATAACTCGAAAGGAAAGTGTTTTTGGACCCATGTTTATAGGAACTTTTTTTACTTTGACCCCTAGAATACGCCCTTAAAATCTCTGACATAGTTTCAGAAATACCCTGTATATACTAGCATTTATAAAGGGTATTTAATATTTAAGTAATGGATAACGTCGGGTACATAAGAAAATATCACAATTTCTTTGGACGTCATAAAACTGAAATGTAATGTTTACTCATATTGCTTACTAGATAAACAAAACTCGTAGTAAATAAATGAAGAAAATAATAATTTCCTTAGACAATATTGAAAACTCTAGATGTAATAAATGTGAACAAATAACGAGATTCTTTGGTAAAATTATTTAAATTACTTAAATCTCAGTCTTTGGTAACTTAATACTGAAGGAATCACAAGCTTTTCATAGGAATCATAGATTAAACAATCATAAGGCAAAATCACAGAGAAAGATACTTAACAATAATATTTAAAATATTAGAACGCAAAATGCTACTATTATACACTATAATACAAATATCACGTTAATAACTAGGTAATATCGTCGATAGGCTTAATCCACAGTTTCATACGATCGGTAGACAAGATCGAGTTATAAGGTTTCTGTATCACATTGAAACCCGGAATGTCCTGAACCACATAGCGGTTTTTGTTAAGCGATTTGGCTATCCTCTACGGACCTTTATAACATGGCTTTAATTTACTGTCTTCCCCAGGTTTAAGGATAGAATTTCTAATTAGTACTAAATCACCAGGCTTGTAAATCGTTAGCCTTGTATGTTTTTCGTCATAGTACGATTTATTGTATTCTTTCATTTTGTTTGTTGCTTCAACAGCAATTTTTCGGGCGTCATCTCTTTCTTTATTGAGATCTAACTCTACTTCAGCCAATTAAAAAAGGTAGTTTGCTAACCATGCATCGGAATGGTTTCTCTGTTCATATCCGAAAAGTAGTTTCGAAGGGGAAGCTTTTAATGTTGTGTGATACGTGTTGTTAATAACGTATTGAATTGTATCTATGTGAGAATTACAAAATAGCTGATCATTCACGACCTTTTTAAGGGAAAATTTTAAGAATCTGTTAATTCTTTCAACTAGGCCGTTTGCCCATAGGGCTGCGACAGCCACCAAACAATGTTTAATGTTTCGAGATCCAACGAAATCTGAAAATTCCGAAGAAGTGAACGCCGTTCCTCTATCAGAAACCAAAATTGCTGAATTATCTCGATCAGAAAAAACGTAAGATAGATTTTTTATAGTTTTTTTAGGTTGTCTTGACTGGGAACAGATTAGTGAATCTAGTGAAAGCATCTACTAGAATTACGATGTGTTTCGACCCATCAGAAGCTTTAAAGCAGTGCTCGGATTTAGTTGCACATTTCGGGCCGAAATCGGAGGCGCCGCCTATCGTTGCCGTTTCCCCGACAACCGTTCGAGGCTCGACGGCCGAGCCGCTGAAATCGCGCGTGCAACGCTATGCCTCAGGAGTGTCCCTATATGAAAAATATGCTGGAATCGTACCTTCCGCCAAATTATCATTAAAATTTGCTTTACTTGATAATTTTTATAAATTTCTATTATTAATGTATTATACAGGGTGTCCTAGACCATCCGTACACCCCTTTTCTTTCAAAAACTAAGCATTTTAGAGAAAAATGTTTTGAACAAAAATTGTATGGTTTTGAATGGAACATAAGATGGTGTCATTGGTTTGACCTTGGATGGCATCGTTAAGGTCAAGTCAAGGACACCTTTAATTTCTTAAACGGAATCCCCTATTTTTTATTGCATATTCTTATAGCTTATGTCGAGAGCTTTCCAAAACACTACAATAAAGTATTTTTTCATTAAGTACTTTTTGTGTTATTTTATATTTTAATTTGACATATTTTGATATAAAAAATAAAATATCTCGTAAAATATTTAGTTTTCGATAATCTTACCGTAATACTTTTATGTACAGAATAATAAGATAAATTAATTAGCAAAAAAAAATTGTTTTTAAGAAAAAGTATGTAATTATTTACAATGTATTTTTTTAAACAATTATTTGTTTTTTTCTTTGCACTAATTGATTTGTCTCATTATTCTGTACATAAAAGTATTACGGTAAGATTATCGAAAACTAAATATTTTACGAGATATTTTATTTTTTATATCAAAATATGTCAGATTAAAATATAAAATAACTCAAAAAGTACTTAATGAAAAAATACTTTATTATAGTGTTTTGGAAAACTCTCGAGATAAGCTACAAGAATATGCAATAAAAAATAGGGGATTCCATTTAAGAAATTAAAGGTGTCCTTGATTTGACCTTAACGATGCCACCCAAGGTCAAACCAATGACACCATCTTATGTTCCCCTCAAAACCATACAATTTTTGTTCAAAACGTTTTTCTCTAAAATGCTTAGTTTTTGAAAGAAAAGGAGTGTACGGGTGATCTAGGACACTCTGTATATGCAATCTATTATACACATATATATTATATATGTTATAATAATATATTTTAGAGACAGTAATATATATATATATATATATAATAATTATAATTTTGATAATAGCTTTCTACATCACCCATGAGGTACTATTGTCGATGCGTTTTTTTTAAAGTGGTTTCCCCAGTAGGCCTATTCCACTAAAAAATAATGAAGATAATGAAATATGTGACTTGGCAGGAAAGCAATATTTTATATCGTAAGATATTATATAAAAACGAAAGAAGAAGAAGAAAAAAACGAAAAAACCAATTTGTATCAAAATTTTAATTTGATATTCTAGGTCGTTTGTACGATTCTACTAGGGATGATATATCCACAGAGATTTTAGAAGAACTAACTTGCATCAGCAAGGATAATGATATATCGCTCAAAAAAGAACGTTTTTCTGTTTTAATAAATTTCATTTTCGAGAAAGAGCATTCACATAAATATGTGGACCCAAACATAGAGAAAATTCGAAGACCGAAATTTGTAAGACGTGGATAACACGATACATCTAAAATTTTGAAGAATTCGACCCCCTTTTCTAATCGTGCCTTCAACGAAAGATCACATTACAAATCGCAAAGTTCTGCCTGAAATTCTGGGCTTTGTTCTTCGATTTGCACAGTGAGAGGATTCTCAAAAAGTATTAAATCTTTTCGTAGCGTTTCGAAATCTCTGAAACGTGAATCAAATTGATTAATTAGAGAATCAATTATATTAATTTGTTTTTTAAAATTACAATTTGTGCCATGTTCTTCAAAGAGAATTTGGCAAGAGGGAAAAAAGTGAAGAATATTATTTTCTAATTGATTTTTATATAATTGCAGCTTTCTGCGAAAAGAATCGACATGACTAACTAATTGTGAAATGATTTGATCGGTCTTTTGCAGCTTTAAATTCAAAGTATTTAAAGGGTTTGTTATGTCAGTTATTAGAGCAAGCTCGCAAAGCGAGTCTAAATCTTCGAAAAAAGATTTAAATTCGTCATATTTTGTAGAAACGTTGTCTTGCAAGAAAAGGAAGATCTCTTTTCTTATTGCAAAGAACTTTTTCAAACATTTTCATGCACTGAGCCACCGAACTTCACAATACAGAGGCACATCTGTATAAGTTGCGTTATGCTCCTCGAGAAAGAGTAGAAAATTTCGATGAGAAAGAAATTTGTGACCGCCTTTAATTATATTAATAATTTTCGTGACGGTTTGCATTGCGGTGCATAGTTTCACAATTTTCCCACATAACGCTTCTTGATGAATAATACAATGAATAACAGGGATCTTCAAATCTCGCTGCTTTAATTGACCGAAGAATCCATTTGTCGAACCTATCATTGCCCTTGCGCCATCAGTTACGATAGCTGAACATTTTGAAAAATCTATGTTAAATATATGAAGAGTTTGGTTAACAGCTTCGAAGATATCAATACCCCTTGTTGTATTATGTAATGGGACAAAATCTAAGAGCTCCTCGACATATGAAAAATCATTTTGCACGATTCGAGCAAAAATACTCAATTGACTCACATGCCGATTATCGGTGCTCTCATCGAGACATAATGAGAAAAAAGAGCAAGATTCTAATAAAGATTTTAATTTTTTTTCTAAAGAAGAAGCAATATCATTTATTAGAGATTTTATTGTCTTGTCACTTAAAGGAATACTAGCAGCTTCTTCAAGAATCAACGAATTTCCAAATGACTCTACTGCTGCGATGAGGCATTCCTTTACAAATTTTCCTTCATGAAACGGCTTGGAATTTTTCGCGAGGAGATTTGAGATCGCATATGACGCTGTAAGAGCTTTTACCGAAGATGTAGGATTATCGATACGAGAACTACAACTCTCTTGATAAACTAATTTTAATTCTTCAATTATATTAAATTTCTCCTCGCCCACATATTTCGAATACTCATTTAAATGTTTATTTTTATAATATCTGTGAAGAACAAATTTTTTCACAAGAGAGGGTTGATAACCACACAGAAGACAGGTGATTTTATTATAAATAGATGCGAAAAACATTTCTTCCCATACCTTATCAAAAGCTTGATTGTATTTTTGCTTTCTATCCATTCTTCAGGTAATCCAGTAACAGCAAGCCGTAGGATTATCACACGATGCACTATCACTATTACGTAAAATAGCACTTTTTATTTTAATAATATGGATCTTTAAAACTGTGCAATCTCACACGAGACTTTAAACGCGCATGTTTCATTGGTAAAATACCATTGAGAAACAACAGAGGAGATAAAACAAACGATTGTTGCAACGATTATATGGTATTTTACCAGTGAAACGTGCGCGTTTAAAGTCTCGTGTGAGATTGCACAGTTTTAAAGATCCATATTATTAAAATAAAAAGTGCTATTTTACGTAATAGTGATAGTGCATCGTGTGATAATCCTACGGCTTGCTGTTACTGGATTACCTGAAGAATGGATAGAGAGCAAAGATACAATCAAGCTTTTGATAAGGTATGGGAAGAAATGTTTTTCGCATCTATTTATAATAAAATCACCTGTCTTCTGTGTAGTTATCAACCCTCTCTTGTGAAAAAATTTGTTCTTTACAGACATTATAAAAATAAACATTTAAATGAGTATTCGAAATATGTGGGCGAGGAAAAATTTAATATAATTCAAGAATTAAAATTAGTTTATCAAGAGAGTTGTAGTTCTCGTATCGATAATCCTACATCTTCGGTAAAAGCTCTTACAGCGTCATATGCGATTTCAAATCTCATCGCAAAAAATTCCAAGCCGTTTCGTGAAGGAAAATTTGTAAAGGAATGCATCATCGCAGCAGTAGAGTCATTTGGAAATTCGTTGATTCTTGAAGAAGCTGCTAGCATTCCTTTAAGTGACAAGACAATAAAATCTCGAATAAATGATATTGCTTCTTCTTTAGAAAAAAAAATTAAGATCTTTATTAGAATCTTGCTCTTTTTTCTCATTATGTCTCGATGAGAGCACCGATAATCGGCATGTGAGTCAATTGAGTATTTTTGCTCGAATCGTGCAAAATGATTTTTCATATGTCGAGGAGCTCTTAGATTTTGTCCCATTACATAATGCAACAAGGGGTATTGATATCTTCGAAGCTGTTAACCAAACTCTTCATAAATTTAACATAGATTTTTCAAAATGTTCAGCTATCGTAACTGATGGCGCAAGGGCAATGATAGGTTCGACAAATGGATTCTTCGGTCAATTAAAGCAGCGAGATTTGAAGATCCCTGTTATTCATTGTATTATTCATCAAGAAGCGTTATGTGGGAAAATTGTGAAACTATGCACCGCAATGCAAACCGTCACGAAAATTATTAATATAATTAAAGGCGGTCACAAATTTCTTTCTCATCAAAAGTTTCTACTCTTTCTCGAGGAGCATAACGCAACTTATACAGATGTGCCTCTGTATTGTGAAGTTCGGTGGCTCAATGCAGGAAAATGTTTGGAAAAGTTATTTGCAATAAGAAAAGAGATCTTCCTTTTCTTGCAAGACAACGTTTCTACAAAATATGACGAATTTAAATCTTTTTTCGAAAATTTAGACTCGCTTTGCGAGCTTGCTCTAATAACTGACATGACAAACCATTTAAATACTTTGAATTTAAAGCTGCAAAAGACCGATCAAATCATTTCACAATTAGTTAGTCATGTCGATTCTTTTCGCAGAAAGCTGCAATTATTTAAAAATCAATTAGAAAATAATATTCTTCACTTTTTTCCCTCTTGCCAAATTTTCTTTGAAGAACATGGCACAAATTGTAATTTTAAAAAACAAATTAATATAATTGGTTCTCTAATTAATCAATTTGATTCACGTTTCAGAGATTTCGAAACGCTACGAAAAGATTTAATACTTTTTGAGAATTCTCTCACTGTGCAAATCGAGGAACAAAGCCCAGAATTTCAGGCAGAACTTTGCGATTTGTAATGTGATCTTTCTTTGAAGGCACGATTAGAAAAGGGGGTCGAATTCTTCAAAATTTTAGATGTATTGTGTTATCCACGTCTTACAAATTTCGGTCTTCGAATTTTCTCTATGTTTGGGTCCACATATTTATGTGAATGCTCTTTCTCGAAAATGAAATTTATTAAAACAGAAAAACGTTCTTCTTTGAGCGATACATCATTATCCTCGCTGATGCGAGTTAGTTCTTCTAAAATCTCTGTGGATATATCATCCCTAGTAGAATCGTGCAAACGATCTAGAATATCAAATTAAAATTTTGATACAAATTGGTTTTTTCGTTTTTTTCTGCTTCTTCTTTCGTTTTTATATAATATCTTACGATATAAAATATTGCTTTCCTGCCAAGTCACATATTTCATTATCTTCATTATTTTTTAATGGAATAGGCCTACTGGGGAAACCACTTTAAAAAAAACGCATCGACAATAGTACCTCATGGGTGATGTGGAAAGCTATTATCAACATTATAATTATTATATATATATATATTACTGTCTCTAAAATATATTATTATAACATATATAATATATATGTGTATAATAGATTGCATATATAATATATTAATAATAGAAATTTATAAAAATTATCAAGTAAAGCAAATTTTAATGATAATTTGGCGGAAGGTACGATTCCAGCATATTTTTCATGTAGGGACATTCCTGAGACATTGCGTTGCACGCGCGATTTTGGCGGCTCGGCCGTCGAGCCTCGAACGGTTGTCGGGGCAACGGCAACGATAGGCGGCGCCTCCGATTTCGGCCCGAAATGTGCATCTAAATCTGAGCACTGCTTTAAAGAAAAATGATATGTGTGTACTATTTCATACGGAAAAGAAGGAGAATTAGTAATTTGCATGCTACCTTCTCTAAAGTTTGCGGAAGCATTATTCATTAGACAAACTAAAAAGTCGTCGATATATTTCTTTATTTTTTTTTTATACGAGGGGAAACAATAATGAGCATAAATTCCTTGAATCGTTTTCTCCTAATCACAATGAGCCATATCGTCGTGGTAATAGCGGATAATATTTTGAACCGCTTGTTCCGATACAACCGAGACGTGCGAGTGTCTTTCCTGTAGACTAAATCATCGAATAGTTCGAATTTCTCATGTTCCTCATGCGATAAACTTTCAGCTATAAGCTTTAACTTTGGATCTTGCAGTTGTCGATATTGTAATTCTTTCTCAAGTGGCATAGCCTTAATATATGCAACAGCTCTGCTTAGTGCATCGACATGAGTCATGTGTCGAACCTCTCGATGCTTGACTTTAAATGAATAGTCTTGTAACTTAAGTGTCCACCAATCCTCTGATTTAAATTTACTTTATTAAAGGCGTAAATCAGGGAGTGACAATCTGTAATGATAGTGAAATTAAGTCCATATAAATAAACATGGAACCTTTCTATAGACCTTACGATTGCAAGCATTTCCAATTCAAAAGAATGGTTATTTGCCTCTGCCTTGTTTGCGGCTTGATTAAAATAAGAGACTGGGACCCAAAGCCCATCAATTTGCTTTTGAAGTAAGATACTCACAATCGCTAGACTACTAGCGTCTGTGTGTAGTTCAGTTTCTAAACTAGGATTATAGAGACTTAAAATCGAATAAGAAATTAATCCTTTTTTAAGCGCTTCAAACGCTGAAAGACAGGTATCATCAAAATTAAATTTGGGATCCTTCCTTAAACGGTTATGAAGAGGCTTAGCTTTGATTGAGTAATCCTTGATGAGTCTACGAAAATAATTTGTTAGACCAAGGAATCTTGGTAATTCTATAACCTTTTTGGGAATGGGAAAATTAGCTACGGCTTGTGTATGTCTTGAACTCAATGTAATCCCGGAAGGGGATAAAATATATCCGAAGTATTTTATAGCCGTCTTCAGGAAAGAACACTTATTATAATTCAATTTGAAATTGTAACGCTTCAGCAATGTCAAAACCTGTTTTAAAATTTTTCTTTAAATTATCCGAAATCGTATACGTTGGTATCAAAATATTGTCTATGACCTTATCCTCCTTAATCAAGGGTTGTAATATCATTAGAAGCCTTTTCTCAAATTCTGCAGGGGCTTCACAATACCCGAAAGACAATCTATTATACTCATACTGGTCATCTGGTGTGGCAAAAGCAAAAAATTTTGAATGATCTGGGTGAATCTTAATGTTATGGAAACCATCTTTGAGATCTAATAATGAAAAAATACTCTTATTAGAAATTTTAGTAAGGCAGTCCTCGATTATGGGGAAGGATACTTTTGCTTGTAGACTCTTTCATTTAACAGGCGCAAATCAACGTAAAGGCGTAACGCGCCATTTCGCTTTTTGATAAGTACTATCTTAGCACAATATTCTGATGTGCTCTCTTTAATAATATTTCTTCGAAGCAGGTCGTCCACAATTTCCCTTATTTGAAGTTTTTCAGTCCATGCAAAACGCTTTGGACTATATCTGTATGTAGTGTCGTTCTTTAATTTTACTTTAACAAAATAATTATCATCGATAGGGATCACTTCTGAATTTTCCACCTCTAAAATGGTGGTAACCAATTGTTTCTTAGTATCTTCATCAAAATCAATATTAATTTTTGATAGTAAATCTTTTAGTTTAATAAATAGAAAGAAATGGCAATTAGGAACCGGCGCAGATATGGGGCGCAAATAATTATTTATTCAGACATTGATAATACAAAAAAACGCGAACGTTTCGGTCCTTTCTTTGGACTATCTTTAAATCTTTTAAATCATCTGACTGATTTTCCAAAATATCTGCCAAAGCTACTTGAGCGAAAAACTTTAAACTTTCATTTTTTTTTTCTTTAGAATAACTAAAAAGGCAAGAAATTTTATTATTTATGAAGAAATCTCGATCGAAAATTATTTGACAAGCCAAAATATCATCTTTTAGTATGTGAAATAGAATTTCAGCGTTAATCATTGGAAGAGACTCTAAAATAATAGAAGTTGATACCGTTCCCATAATTTCAATAAGTTTGCCGTTCACTGCTTTATAAGTTTTTTCAGATGAGTTTAATGGAATATCAGGATCAAAGAATTTATAAAAAACTTTAGAACATATAAAGGAAATTGGACTACCCATATCTAACAAAGACAAAACCGTAGATTTACGACCATTTACCGAAATGACTTTGACAATCAAGTTATCCGTCGAAATTGTTCTATTATTATTAGATAAAACCACTGCAATAGTATCGTCTGTGCACTTATTTTCCTTTACTGCTGACACCGTGGCCTCCGTTGAAGGTTGACTGAATTGGGACTTATTCTCGGAATCCTTTTTCTTTAGCTTGAAGCAATTCTCTCTGGAATGATTCTTCCTATGACAATAAATGCAGAACCGCTCCTTATTAGTGTGAGGGGTTACGAGGGTTTTGAGTCAGGAGAGAAGGCGCAAAGGAATTTGCTAAAACTGGTCGTTATTTTATTAAATAACAATATTTGTTTCACAACTATATCACTTTTAATGATTGGATCTCGCATATTAAATACTTAACGGACATTCACGCGGATAGCGAGGAAGAACGCACGGAGAAATAATTAAACGGTCTTATCTGTATGAAAGCCGGAACACGAGTCCAGTCTCTTCCCGTTCTTCCGTATCCTGTACCCTAAACAACCCATGGTTGCATCGCAACACAAACAAACATAGGTTGCTAAGTGATTAGCAAATGAAGGCGCTGTTGTCGAGTTGGCAAGCAATGAGACAACCGCTGCACGCGCAATACAGATGGCAGCAGAAAGTTATGCCGAATGGGCTATAAGCCCTATAGCGTCTTACATTAGCCTCAGAATGTTGCTCCTCCTTGTTATCTGGTTTTCCGGAGTGCAGTTTGTTGCTGTTGTTCTTGGACTTTCCAAATTTTATTTTCATCGTAGATGACTTGTTAACTGGATCATCGCTGGTAGAGGTTATATGTTGCATGTCTCTTAAGAATTGATTGAGAGTTTATTTTTAATGCTGCAGTTGTAGCACGTAAGGTGAAACTGCCTATTCCTTTGATTATAAGCTGAATGAAGTCTTTATCCGACAACTTGAGACTCCTCATCAGAACTAGTTTATCTATGGCGTACTCTTGGAAACTTTCCTTGGAGACAATCCATTTCCTAGCGTCAACGTTTTGAATGACTTCACTGAACAGAACTTTTCTCCTGAAACGGTCAATAATTTCTTCTTTAAAAGAATCCCATGATTCATAGGTACAGTACTTAGATTGAACCATCTTCGAACTGTTTTTGACAGCTTGGAAGTAACCGCCATCAGCATTATTACGGATGAGAGACTATGAAGTTCCGCTACAGTCCCAATTTTTTCTATCCAGAGTTCAACGTCGTCATCTTCGGTACCATTAAAGTATGGAATCTGCGAACTCAGAAATTTAACAGCGTTAGATGACATTGATGAAAACCCCTTTTGCTATTCCATTTCTCGTGATGGAGCGATAGGAGTTTCATGCTGCGAATGAATTTGAGGAGGCCTCTGACCAATCGTTAGAGCCCTTACCAATTTGTTAATCATTTCCTGCTGCATTTGCATTAACTCTTTCATCATAGAACAGAATTGTGGCAGATCTGACAGATAATCTGTATTGGACATCTGAAATTTACCAGATGAATTATTTTGACCAATGCTTTCAGTAAATACCTGAGCCGATTGGCCTGGGGACTGTGCTTCCCCTACTGCATCCTGTGGTTCTGTATTGCGTACTTCATGTAGTAGACCTTTTCTTCAAGATGCTGTAGTATAGCGTCAATACAAGCTATTTTGGTTTTTGGGATGGAAGTAATACCATAATTGCGAGTTTTTTGTTGTAGCTGATTGTGAGTTAGAGTAAGCTTGTTCAACTCGCTGCTGTCCATTTTGATCGAAAATTACACCTAGAAAACAGGAAGAGTCACTGTGGTTTGATATCCCGTAATAAAAGTTAAAATACCACTAAAAATTGTTTATTCCGATGGTATTATAAATGTTTCAAGTCACATAAATCAAACGCGGAAAAATTACTATTATGAGCACGCATATATAAATAATTTTTATAATATTATTAATTGTGATACATACATGTATGTCTGTATGTATGTGATTAATTAACGATGTTATAAAATATTTTGCGGTAATATCTTTTTAATATTGAAAATCTTAGACCCTAAATAAAAAATCTGTTATGGATCACTGATGATGTACGTGATGGGACATGTTTCATTACGATTTAAAAAGTAGTAAAAATTAATTGGACCTACACGGAGAAAAAGGTTTCTTTAAATTTGATATATCTATTTGTTTGACTTATATTTGTTTCGTTATGAAAACATAATTTTATACGAAATATTATTTTGTTGAATAAAAATTTAATAGTTTTGTTGCATTAAATCATATTGTTTGACGGAAAAATAACTATTATTTGGAATAGTATAGTTTATTCGCTTACCGCTATGCGGCACGCTATACTTCACTATACTCGTATTCAAGTTTCTGTTGTTACGTCCAGACTCGAGGAAGGATGAGTCGACGGAAGGGCGCAACAACTATCTTTAATTTTCCCGAAATTAAACGTCTCGTGGCGTTTGGAATCGGGTCGAACGAACTGACAGGTCTGAAAAGCAGGTAAACGACTGAGTCGCTGTTACGCTGGTTATTCAGACGTTCGTTCGGTGGTCCCTTTTCGGTAAGAGAATTTAATCTCTTTTACGCGGGATGGGACCAAGTGCGATCTTTCGACTAGAGGAATGAGTGGAGGTTTAATAAAGAGTTATTTTGATTTTAAATTAACAAAATGTAAATTTATTCATTTTAAAGTAAATGGTGGATATACATGATTATATAAAAAATTAAAATAAAATATTGTTGATTATAATTTCTCGGTGAGTGTACATGTGTATGTGTGTGTTTTTAGTTCGCGGGTGTTACATTAGTACGGAGGACATCAGTCAGAAATGGAATGGAATGATTTTACTGTTAAATTTAGATTCTGACTGGTTAATACAATATAAAAATATATTTGATTAAAGGATAAAAACATAAAATCAAAATCAATATGTATAAGTAAATAAGTGTATATGTTAAGAACGGTCAGAAATATAAAATTGGTCGCTCGCATATGTGTTAGATTAAGATCAGGATTTAAAATTTTCTAAGACTTATTACCGAAACGGGTTGATGATTTAAAAGAATGAAACATTCTTCGGAAAGTTTTGATTTAAATAAGAAACAAGACAAAAAGGAGGAAAAGAAAAATTATTCAATTAAACTTACTTTTTTCAATAGTAATTCAGAGGTGGAGGGGTGGCGAATTTTTGTACGGTGTTTCGCTCTGTGTCTCATGTCGGCAACCCGATGTTCGATTCGTGGTTGCTCTGGAGATGATGCCAAGTGAGGACACTGGTGGCACAAGTGCCTAACTCGCGAATTACGGTGCAAAAGCACAGAGTAAGACTGCGTGAAGCTGAAGACCGGAGAATAAGTACGTAAGTCCGTTCGAGTCTTCTTTTTATATCTCTCTTTTCGGGGTGTATTCTAATTTCTAAGAGTGGGAATCTTCCAAAACTTCAACGAATTAAAAATTGTGCCAGTGTCCTCATTAGGCGGGGTGTTTCTCCTACTTTTCGAATTTTCACTCGTGGTGATCGTCGATTGGTGATCAGTTCAGAATCCCTTGAGCTCTAGGTTTCCCTTACGCCCGTGATTTGATTAGACAAAGTCCAACTTTCTGTCGTTACTCAATGTGACGTCACAGAAGTTTCGTCATTATTGATTTAGTTGTATTCATCAGATATTTTGTGAGAATTTTATTATCTTTTCGTTATCAGTTTTTTATTCCGCTGGGGAATTCTACTGCAAGGGTATCTACTGGTTTTTATTTATTTTTAGGCGACCGGCGCGGTTTCGTCGCGTCTTTCTCACGGTTACTCGTAGATATAGATATTGATAAGTGACTAAATGTTTAAGGAATGTGTGACGCAAGATGCTCTATTTACCGAACGACTCATTTCTATCACCGATCGATTATCATTGCGGCAACTTCGCGGAAGGGAGGAATCGTGGAGTCGTCAGGACGTAACACTGTCATAAGCGTATATGAATAAGGCCTGCAAAATGCGGCTAATAACATTTAACAACTATTTCTATCAGTTTCATTTCTGATACAATCTCCATAGAGGAGAATTCAGATAATGAACTGGTTTTTGGAAAATCGGTCAGATAAATGTCCGATATTCACTTATTCAAAGAAACTTTTCTCTGTGTGGAACATGTTTTATTACGATTTAAAAAGTAGTACAAATTAATAATAGAATCTAGAGGGTTTTATTAGGTTTTACCGAAAACTCCTCTTTTAAACCACAAAATGGGAAACAGTTCGTTTACTGCCTATTTGAAGTACAAAGTAGAAGCTTAAAACAATACAATTCGTATATAAATGGAACCTATCAAAATCTTTCAGAATCCGTAGATATAAGAAAAAAGAGGTTGAAATTAGGAATGAAATTTCGACTCGGGTGGTGCCAGCTTCTGCCTGCCTTACAGTATATATTATCCAGCCATCTCTTCTGTGGTCAACACATTTATTATATTATTATAAATATTTATATGTTTATTTAATATATTTAATATGCTTTACTATTTATTTTTACACTTACGTTGCAAATTATCTTTTTCTTTTTCTTTTTCTTGTGACAATAGTTGCAACTGTGGCTACGATGATTGTTGCTGCGACTGCTGCTTTTTCTTATTTGTAGCTAAAGCAGCTGCCAGTTGTCGCTGTATATCTGCGAATTCTATTTTCAACATATCGTTTTCAGCTGCGAGGCCTATTTCTTCGTGCACAAATAATGAATATTTAAGTACATCAAAGTAGATACAGTAATTTGATTATTTCTATGCTGTGACATGCTTCTATTATGTCGCAAGGGAATATATTCAGATGAGAATCACATATATTTTTTGAAATATAAAGAGAAAGAGAGAATATTATCCATATTTTCAGAATATATTTTGCATTTATAAGTCCTGGTAAAATTTTTATTGAAAAAAACGTTTTTCCAAAATTTAATAACTAAAATGGTTTTTCTATAGTAAACATTGCGACGTTATCCGCTGCTGCGTCCCTCAATTAGCGAATTGCTGCGACCCGAAAGCGCGGACGGACCGGGCCCTTGACAGCAAAGACGCCGCGTGAGAAAAAAAAAGAAATAAAATTCTGCAGCGTTGAATGCTCAGACGCAGATATGGACTAGATACCGCCGCCGTCAGCTGAAATACGCGAGAAGAAATTGGGCGCCAGACGCATACGCATCGATTCCGTTTTACGCGGAATATTTTCTCTCAATATCAAACCGACTCACACAAAACAGAATAATCACTAATTAGACGACGGGATAACGGCGGATAACGCAATCGGGATCAAGATTCGTAAAGGGTCGAGACATGACAAAAAACGCGTGGTTTAAATAGTCTTTTATTTGCCTCCTCCGGCAATGATCAGTTTTACAATTGATTAAATCCCGCTAAGCGGGCGCGCGGCGGATATTACAACGCGAGTTCTTCAAAGCGCGGCTATTTGACGCGGGTTATAATGTGCGCGTGCGGATGATTCAGTGCGCAGGATATAATTATAAAGGCGCGGCGATTATTCGGCGCGCGGCGCTAAATGCGCGTATGGCGAGGCCGTGATTATTATAGCGGGCGCGAAATACAAAGGTAACGGCGCGGTGATTATGCGGCGCGATAGTTTAATGCGCAGACGGCGATGCCGTGATTTGCAGTAGCACGAATAGGGCGTTGTTGTCTAGTAGTGACGCGGCGCGAATTTCCAGTTGTTCGGGAATGCATTCGGAAATCGGGAAGTCCCGATCGAGGCGGAGAACTTTCTGTCCCTGTTCAGTGCGCGGATCTAAAGGACGGCGGAGTCGAGAAAACTCGACGAAGTAGCGAATTCGCTAACTCACGGTCCGGCTGGCTGGAGCGGTCGGATGTTAGACCATAGCTCGAGAATCCTCGAGGAGAGCGGCGAACACTCCGCTCTCGTTTTAGGCAGTCAGATCAGAAAGGAGTCGCAGTCAGAGCGGATGTCGAGAATACTCGGCGGAGGCTGCGAATTCGTCAACCTCTCGTTCCGTCGTTTTGCGATTTATCAGGATCGGTTTCGGAAATATCTCGTGCGTACTGCTCGAGTGGCTTCAGGTACCGGTCTAGTGCCGAGATGTAATTTGGCATCTGTTTTATATTCGGTAATCAGCGGTATACGCGCCGTTACACTCCGGTGGGGGAAACGATGCAGCGTTTCGGCGGGAGGCGTTTGGCGCACGTCGGGAACGCTCGGCGCTCATCGGGAGCGCTCGGCGCCGCTCGGTTTCGACATGGGCCCTAACGGCGGCCGTATAACGCCCGTACAGCCGTTTAATTTACTAAGTATTAAAAAGGGCGCTAAGCGCCTCTGCCCTTTGTCCGGCTGGTATTCGCCGGTGGCAGACTTCTGGCTGGTCAACTGCCGGGTAACGATGGGGAGTGCATAGTTACAAATATAATACAAGAATATAATATAGAAATATAGCACGGGAATATAATACAAGAATATAATACAAAAAGATAATATAGAAGAAAAGAATGACTTAACTTACTATTAAGGACACAAAATAAAACATACAAAGCGCGGAGGCACGCAACAGCTATTTCTCAATATCTCTCTGGTTATATCCGGAATGTCGTGAATACGCTTAGTCAAAATCTTGATGTGACGAAGAAAATCCGACATTTACGGCAATTCTCGCCGGACTAACGTGAATGAGACGCACAGCAATATTTTACAAGGTATAATATCTGATGAATTACAAATACAATAACGCAAGCACACACTCATCCATCCATTCGCGCGACAAATATTACAGACGTTACAATACGGTTATTTGCGCTGCGACCGATCTCCCCGGAGGCACACGTTCGTGACACACTCACTCTTCCTGCTGTTAAGTGAGTATACATAGATGTGCTTTAAGTTGCTCTGCATTTGAGAATTTTTTTTGCTGCTTTCTGCCCCTCGGAGCCTTGCTTTTTGGTGCAGGACTATCAAAGCTATTTTTGCTTGCCATTTTCTTGCATCGGTTTGGCTGTCTGCTGGGTGAAGCGGAATACGCCTATTTTTCTGGACGCTTGATCGGCGAAATTTTCTCGATCGCGGCATCGGTTGACGGCAGGACGTGAGGCGCGCATGTGTTGCGGTGGGTTGACTGCTTTCAAGGCATAATAAACGAAGCAAAATGTCAAAACAAGACGCGGAGGACAATAGCGCGAATAAGCGGGTTCTAACCAAACGGCTTTCAAGCTTAAACTTGTCAAATGCGTTGGATAAGTCTGCGAGTAGTATTATGAATGTATCTCGTATGAATGTGTTGAGAAATTTTATTAGCACGCATAATGATGCTATAGCGAAAATACTTTTGTCTAGCAAAGAAACTGGTGAGAAAAAGTCGCAGATTGAATCTACTTTTCGAGTCTGTACACGGAAAAAAAAATGCTGTTGCTTCAATTAAAGTCTACGTCACGGGCTGCCACAGACATACATAGTTCATTCAATGATATTTTTATTAGACCAAATATCTGGATTATTCAAACAACTATCCAGATATTTGGTCTAATAAAAATATCATTGAATGAACTATGTATGTCTGTGGCAGCCCGTGACGTAGACTTTAATTGAAGCAACAGCATTTTTTTTTCCGTGTAAGAAAGCCTTTTTCGATCTTTCTTCGGCTTGTCTCTTTATGCTCGAAAATAACATGTAAACGTCTGTTCCATCCTTAGGCGAAAAGATACTATTGCGGGTGCATTATCCGAGTATTGCTCTGTTTTTTTCGCGTCTGCATCGGATGCTCGTGGGAGGCGGGAGAATTCAGGAGGGACAGCTGGGATTTGTCTTCCCGATATCTCTCGCTCTTTTGCACCCGTAGTCGGGTCTGAGAGGTCGACAGTGCGTGTTGGTCGTGGCTCCGCCCTTGAGATTCCAAAGACTATGAATTTAATGATCGTACCTAGAGACGAAAAAGCGGAGAAATTTTGCATGTCGAAGGACACAAGAGAGGCGCTTGTCAAGGCTGTTAAACCATCGGATTTTGACCTTAGAGTCAAGAAAATTTCATCAGTACGCAACAACGGGATACGTATTGAGGCGCACTCGGTCAATTTATCAAAAATGAAAGATTCGTCGGAGCTTGTCAGGGCGGGACTAAGAATTGAACAAGCTCAATCCAAGATTGCTTGTTCATAGAGTTTCGTGCGAGCTGTCGGCAGAGGATATTGAATCCGAAATCGTAGCGCTAAACCTGGAAGACATAGCTAAGTCTGAGGTGAAAGTGATTTATATTTTTCCTCCGAGAAATAATCGTCGGACCACAAACTGCATCATTGAGATTTCGCCGAATGTACGCAGTCGTTTATTGAATGAGAAACACATTTTTATTAATTACTCTGCAGCTTTTCCGATCATGTTAGAGTGCCTTAATGTTTCAAATGTCTGGCTTTTGGCCATTTTGTCAAGGACTTGTACGAAAAAAACGGAGGATGCCGTATGTCGAAATTGCAAAAGATGGCCTTCGAACGAAGGATCTTCGCACTCTGCAATGGATGGCAATAGATATCCTATACTTCGGCGCAAACTTATGGACACAATTAAACAGATTAATTATGGATAACTCTACCTTCGACAACTTAAGAGTTTGTCACGTTAACTTGTCAATCTCTGTTTGTTCATCTCGACGAATTCCGTTCCTTTTTCTTTGTTTCAAACTATCACATTATATGTCTGTCTCAGACGTGGTTGAAGCCATCAATGTCGGACGATCTGGTTGCTCTTCCAGGTTATCAAATTTTCAGATGTGATAGGACGGGCAAGAACGGGGTGTTGTGCCTCTCCGGATACAACGGGAATTTGGAGATGATCCAAGGCTCGTCTTAGGAGTTGGGACTCCGAATGTCGAGAAACACGAGACAAAGATTCCGTGCAAAATGATTTATTTGTACAGCTTACGTATCGTAGAGTTCGGTTTGGTGATGCTTCAGCGATGTAACAATATCGGCACTTGCAAAATCTCACAGTTTCTTCAAGTATACGCGTCACCACTTAGTTTCGGAATACGGTCCTGAGGTACTCGTTATCTCTCTTTTTATGGTCCGAAAGTAGGTGATTTTTCGGTACTAGGTCGCGATGTCTTAATTGCAGATTGCAACGAATTGCATATCTTGCATTTAATCGCGGTTTTGGGAGCGCGCGCAACAGCTTACGAAGTGCTGAATTTGCACTGTGCTCCTTTTTTACTTTTATAGGTCGTAAGTACGTTATTCGATTTTGAGTTACAACAGGGGGCAGTGTTGCTTTTTATCTATCTAATACTCTTCACGCTAAAATCGTATAGCAATCTGATAATGAGAGTGAATACTGTAAAAGGCCTGAGTATCTCATCGTGGAGATCTCCTTGAGGGGGAGGGTGGGGGGACCCAAGTTACTTTTGGCTGTTGTCTATCGACCTCTTCATTGTAGATATCTAGCTGATTTCTTCAACATCTTTATGGATTTGTCCATCTCGTATAAGCATTCCATTATCTTAGGCGATTTTAATGCTGATTTGGGTTGCAGCTCCTACGACTCAAAACAAATTCTATCTTTTGTTGACTCTTCCAATTTATTTTTGATACCGTATGGACCAACGTATTATTTGCACAAGTCCTCTTCAACGCTGGATTTGTGTATCATTGACGATGCCGATAAGCTCATTTCTCTTAGACAGCATGATGTGTGCTTTCTCTCAAATCATGATTTAATTAATATAACTTATAAAATAAAGATTGAACGCCATCCTAGTCGGACTATAAGTGTGAGAGACTTTCGGTGTTGACAATTTCCGCAACGTGCTCTCATCATATGATTGGAACTCCTTACTTTTAGCGCAGGATGTGAATGCAAAGATCGACATTCTCAATAACTTTCTTTTGAGATGCTACAATAGTCACGCTTCGTATAAGAGCAATAAACCTAAGCATTTACCTGCACCGTGGCTGACTAATGATATAAAATCCAAAATGTGGGAGAGAGATAGAGCGAAGAGACGTTGGAGAAGATGGAAATGTACAGCCGATTATACAGCTTACAGAGTTTTAAGGAATCGTGTACAAGATCTTATATGCAATGCCAAGCGTAATTATTATCACAGGGTCTTTCATAATTCGAATGATTCAAACAACATCTTGGCCTCATTAAGCCCAAAAAATCTAATCCAAGGCTTCTCTTCTCCACTGAAGAACTAAATGATTTTTCCTCGCACTCTGCGTACTCTGTGGGAGAGATAGAATATCTCGGACATATCTATTTGAGTGACCAGACATACGACGATTCGAAGTTTTATTGGGATAATATTGAGCCCCGGATGATTGTCAGAGCACTATCGCGCAATAAATCTAATGCTATGGGGATTGACGGTCTCACTTCGAAACTGATTTCCCTTGTATTACCGTGTATATTGCTTTTTTCATACATGTTTTCAATTACTGCCTTATGGTGTGTATCCGGATATATAGAAATCAGCGCTCATTTGTCCGTTACCTAAGGTCAAATGTCCTACCAGTTTGCAGCATTACAGACCAATCTCGATCTTGTGTACGATATCGAAGGCACTGGAGCGCATTGTGACGGAGCAGATTACAAATCATCTCGAAACTTTTGATTTGCTTGACCCTCATCAAACGGTATATAGAAAAGGTTTCTTTACTCAAACAGCACTAATTAGAGTAATGGATGATATACGACAGGCTGCAGATTAGAGAAGGATAACTATTGCCGTATTTTTTTATTTTTCCAATACTTTCGACAATGTCAATCATCTCTAAACTGCGAAAAAAGCATTTCTCCAGTGCGACTTTGAGGTGGTTGTGTGCCTATTTGAGTCGAAGGGGGCAGGCAGTGCGAGATTCCGTCACAGGCGAGATGTCATCTGAAAGATTAGTTACGAGAGGGGTGCCTCAGAGCTCCGTGCTAGGACCGCAATTATTCGTACTTTATCTATCTGATTTTCGTGGGGTATTGGAACATTACAAATATAATTTCTATGCGGACGATCTTCTGATTTATCTACATTCTGAGCCTCGTGAGTTGCGCAGCGGGATAGCTAAGGTCAATGACGACATCATTAATGTCGTGAAATGGGCAGCTGGAAATGAGCTAACTCTTAATGCCAACAAGACAACAACAATGATGATTGGAACTGCTAGATATGTCAACAGTATCTCATTTGACATTTCTTCCAAGGATAGTTATGAAAGGTGCTGTTCAGTTTGCGGAGTCGGTTGTTTATCTAGGTCTCACTATATCACAAATACTAGCATGGGATAAACAAATCGCCAAAACAATCTCAAAGGTTAATGTTGCACTCTACCAATTCAAATTATGCGGGCATCTTTTTTCTCCGTCACTGCGCTCACGATTTGTTGCAGATCTAATCTTCCCGTTGTTTGATTACTGTTGCACTGTTCTCACAGATGTTACTGGCGAGCTTAACCTAAAGCTGCAACGAGCTTGTGTAAGACGCTATAGGGCTTATAGCCCGTTCGGCATAATTTTCTGCTGCCATCTATATTGCGCGCGCAGCGGTTGTCTCGTTGCTTGCCAACTCGACAACAGCGCCTTCATTTGCTAATCACTTAGCAACCTATGTTTGTGTTGCGATGCAACCATGGGTTGTTAAGGGTTCGAGATACGGAAGAACGAGTTGAGACGCGACTAGTGTTCCGGCTTTCATACAGATAAGACCGTTTACTTATTTCTCCGTGCGTTCTTCCTCGCCATCCGCGTGAGCGTCCGTTAAGTATTTAATACGCGAGATCCAATCGATAAAGTGATACAGTTGTGATACAAATATTGTTTGTTTAATAAAATAACCAGTTCTAGCAAATTCCTTTGCGCCTTCTCCCCTGACTCTAAAACCCTCGTAACCCCTCGGTCACCCTCCCACTTGCAACACACGCGTTCGATTCATTTTTCGAGCAAAATGATATGAGCATATTTCACCTTACTTTGATAAACTTGGGTGGCTTAAAATTAATGCTAGACGGAAGTATTTCGTGGGGTGTCTGATGTATACTGTTTGGCAATCCAAAAGACCGTATGATTTGTTCAATGTTTTCAAATCTCGCGGAAGTGTTTCGATGCGAAATACCAGGGCTCCTAGCATCTCCTGGCTCTATTTTTGTGCCGTACGGAGTTTTTAAAAAGATCTTTTAAATGTATTGCCACTGAGCTTTGGAACGAAATTCCGTTCGAGATTCGCATAGCCTCCACTCTCAATAATTTCAAATCTAGATTCTTCAACTATCTGCTTCGCGGTGGCAGATAAACTTTCGGTTTTTACATGCAGACTTATCCATTCGACTCTATTTTGCGTTTCCTGACTTTGCTAACCTGCTTATGCACATAGGGATTCACATTCACATACATGCATACACACACGTACGCTCACACACACACACGAATACATACTTACACATATATGCAACACAATATCTTATGTACACTATTTCATATATATATATTTACTATTTTTATTTTATTTTTCTTTATATTTCTCAAATCTGTTATTTTCTATTTCTTATGGCTTATATGTATAATATGCCTAGCACTTTAGGATATGTTATCCCAGAGTGCCTAATAACGATTCATTCATTCATTCATTCCTTATCTACGCCACATGAGTCCCGGACCTCTGGTTTTCCCGCGACTCGCCCGATTTCGACCGCTTGGACTTACTTCCAAAAGTGAATCCATCAAGGATTCTCCCGAAATTTAGTCGAAGCTCACGAAATAGATCGACAGCCTCTACTGAAATGCCGCGATCTACAGTCCCAAGATGGACATGCGAAACACAATACTTTAACACAAATGCCGAGTCGATTGACCTCGTAACGGCGCAAGATCCCGGAAAGTCGTGACTTACAATTACAAGAGTCAGGATGGTCTTCGACAGGCGGGTGTTGCTCTCGAACAGCCGGTCTTGACCCTCGCAAACTTAGCTTCCCAGCTACCGGGTACATGTGGACTCGAAGACGAATGGAATGCAACGGCCCAGATCGCGATCGATCGCGCATCGATACCGCGATGCCGCACACGGCGTGCGGCCAATTAGCGCTCATCCCTGCATGACGCGATGCTAGGCGCTTCACAATAGCGTACTGGTATAAGGCGTCGTACGCAGGCGCGCTATTCTTTTAGGCCTTGAGAGCCCTTCCTAGTCCTTTCTGGTGGAAATCCGTCAGGCTCGGGGTGGCTGTCGGGATGCGGCAATCTTCCGATCGTTGGTTCCTGCGGTGACATCATACAAAGATCTCTAGAATGTTTCCCGTTCTCCGGTTCCATTTTCCCAGGACCTTAACATGACCCTGATTTCCGGGCGGGATGTACTCCTGGTGGGTGAACTCTTCGACACTTCCTGCCCCGTCTATCTGCGGATTCCACCGGTACTCCAGAAAGTTCCATGTTCTGCCTGCTACCACCTGTACTCCTTTTTTTGGTTGTTGACTGCCAGATTATCGTTGTCTTTTGCTCTGACCCACCGTGACTTCGCTATCCCTTAGCGATCTCCCCCGGTGATTATCCGCGTTGCGATGAGGTGCCGATTTTGAACAAAATTACATAAATTAGAATATTATAAATAATTACATGAACCTTTCAGGGAGATCTCGGTACGCTCAATAACGCATCAAAAGGGAACGGGTTGCTACGCTCCGCCCTTTCGGTCTATAACCCGAGGAACGGCAACGTTACAACATATTTATCAAATTGAGCAAACAGAAATTTTTTTGTATTTAATGTTCCTCGTGAAATAATTTAGAGAGAGAGAGAGAGTGAGATTTTTCGAAGCTATAATATCTTTTAAAATACGTACTCCCTCATAGTCTATTTATTAATTTAAAAAAGATATTATTTGTGAAAGCGAAGTAATTTTTAAAGTATATTTAAAAATTTATTACTTTTCTTCTATAAGTTGCGTTACGCTTTAATTTTTGTTTTAACTGTTATAAATATCAATTATATAATTAAATAACAAAATATGTAATTTGTATAATTATATAACTGTAATTTATAACAATTAATAACGCAACTTCAAACGAAAAGTAATAAATAATGTAATGATCATTATGTAACTTGTAAACTACCGACGACATACGTGTAGCGATGGCGTTTAAACGTTGTCCACTAATTTGTACAAATTTTACGCGGGTTTTAGTGAACTTTCCTTTTTGATTATTAATTTTAATTTGAAAGTTGACTGCAACAACAAATAGTGTGTATATCAAATTTTAAAATTCTAATGTAATTTTTATATATTTATATCCATGCTGAAGATGGATGAAAAAACGGTTTGAAACGTACATTTTTAATGCACATTTATTAATAAAATTTAACAATAATAAATTCGCGCACCAATATCCTTATTCACTAGTTTTCCCACTTAATTGTTTCATTTTGCATTTTCTCCCAGTATTTTTACCCACGAATCACGGATCACGAATCGCGAATACGTCCATAATCTAACGCTAGCATTATAGAATATGCTAGTTTGCAAATTTTAATCTTGCCCCTTCAAAATAATTAACATTACTTAATGTATACGTAAAATAAAACGAAGTTTATAATCAATTCTATAGTATTATTGCCATTTTCAATACCAAACGGATTAATAATAATAATAATCGCGTTTCTGATATAGGTCAGTACATGTTAAGAGCGACATCAACGCTGATGATAGAATTACAAGATAAAATAACCCTCTCCCTTTGTATGATGAGTTCACTGATCGAGATGACTACTTTGAGCAGGCATCATATTGAACTGAACAGCACAACTGTTCAATGGTTAAAACGTATTAGACCAATCTTTGAGCGTAATTCAGCAATGTACGAACAAATGAAATTTGATTTGGAAGAAAAACTTCAAGAAGAGATAGCGATTCTAAATGCACGAGTAGAGGACATGTTTCCTAGGTAAATCATATTCTACCTATGTTTTATATTTATAGTATGATAAATACTATAAAACGACTTTCGTTGGCCACATTTTCCTTTTCCTACGTTTGATACTTGCGCCGGGGTAAGGTACTGCCGAGTAAATACTCTTCTTGTGGAGACGAGATGTATTCATAGCAACAGATTTATTTACAGTATATGTGCAAGATTGTGTTTGTGCGTGCGTGCGTGCGTGCATGCGTTCCTCCGCCCACGCATTTACTTAAATACTTAAATATACAATTAATATAAAATTCATGCTCGGAGAAGTTCAGATTATCGCATTTACTACTTGTTTTTAACGTACAATTTAATTGTTAATAACTTCTTAATAAACAACGAGCGACGGCTCTTGGATGCTACTCAGGTCATAATCTTGACAACATATGTCAAGGTCAAGCTTATCGCAGGATGGTCCCTTAATATGCATATTTACCCAAGCTTTTAAATGGATTATGGCGTGCAAATGAATTTTCAGATCATCTCGATTTCTTTCATGCGCTACTTAGTACCTTTAAAGAATTCTTGCATCGCTATCTTCTTTAATATGCGTTCATTTTCTTTGTACTATTATTTCCTGTTGTATACCTAGGTGTATGCAAAATTTTTAGTCTGTTTTTCGCACGTTTTCGATTTAGGTGCATATGTACAATATCATTCAATCATCAAAATATTTGCCCTTGTTTTGTATGACTTTGTACTATTCTTTTGCTAAGTTCCCTATTCCTTCTCGAAAAAAATTGGTTGGAAGCAATAAAATTTTTATTCATAGCTATATTTCAATCACATTTCAAAAGCAGTTGTGCAGTTAAAGAATGTTGCTTCGACCGAAATAAGTAGTAATCTGAAGATACCAAGTCCGGTAAATATGACACGTAAAGAAGAACTTTCTAATCCAAGTTTAAAATGGTCTGCTGAATACGAAGAGCAACATCCGGCCTAGCGTTGTTGTACAGCAAAATGATCTTTCTTGTCTAGTAAATAATCTTTTTTGTTCGATTTCATTGGCTAAATGATTCAACTGATGACGATGGTGTTTGGCGCAGTAACGGTTTCACTCAATTGGAGAAGCTCGTAAAACAGTACATCCTTCATGTCTCACTAAATGCAGAAGGAATTTTTTGACATGGATGCTTGTTTTTATTTGATCTTAATGCCTTTAAATTGTTGAAACTAATATTTGCAAGTATTGTGGTATACAACACCTTCACCAATAATACAAGATATTGATTCACGTGCTTTAGCGGCGTTTGTCCATGTTGAAACTCGTACCATGCAATGTAGAATATATAGTTTTCCGATCATTCATCGGATTCGCTATTATTTTGCGGAGTTATATTCATCATTAAATTATGACATATGACGTTTCACAAACTTCAAATGCTTATTTTCAAAAATGTGAAAATGGCTGGAATTTATTTGAAATTTAAATAATTATATCAGACAGTGCTGAAATAATACTAAAACTTGCACACAACTAGCTTTAAATATACTCTTATTATTTTGTTAAACTGTCTATGCGTGGTCTGCTGATTACTATTTTTTTTTCATTACGGGGATCTCTATTGCGTCTAATAAATAAATTAAAGGCAGCGATTTTTTTCGAAGGAGGACGTAGAAGAATGAACATTTGCACATCGACTCGCAACAATAACAGACGTGCAGATTTTTGTCTATCTCCAGGGTTTCGTCGTTAACAACGATTATAGATTTATGGTGGAGAAGGAAACCGTGCTTAGAAATTAAAAGAAATTGACTTATCAGTAACATAGAGAGACCGATTCTAATCCAACCCCGAAGGGAGAGTGGAATGGAGGAGGCAAAAAGTAAGGGACACGAGCGTGGTGGAGGTAGAGGGAAGCGTGACGTCATTGTGCGAGAGGAGAAGTTGGAAGGGGGCGGGAAGCAAGTTGTTGCCGGTTGGCGTAAGGAAACAGTGAGAAGAAAGGTGTGATATCAGTGAGCGGAGGGAATGAAACGAGCAGAGAGATGAGACAAGGAGTGATCTACTACATTGGTTATTCGTATCTGGCGATACATATGCGGTATTAAGACGCAACCGGTAATAAAATATATGTACGCAACGCTAAGGCATATTCGGTGGAGTAGTTGTATCCAAATGGCGTGTTTAAAATCATTGATATATCTCACAGAAAGCAAGGATGGGAAGTTTTTTTGCGTTTTGCGACGACGTGATATACGTAATATAAGGTAAGGCGCATCCGGTGATGGCGCTCATCGTCCAGTTGCGCCATATCCAAGCGCATTCGAATTTGTACACGTTTAAAGTCGCTGACGCGAATCTAAGCCATATCCGAATTATTCTTACACGTTTGGATATGATATACGTTTGGACACGCAGCATAGCGAGATTGCCATTTTCCGATGACGAAACGCTGTAATGTGTATAAAATACGGGGGCGCGTTTAATCTTATGCTGATGTGTACCAACTGTAAAGAAGAATGTACGATAGTGGTGGTATGAGCGAGATGAACGCCGCGCGAGAGATAGAAAACACGTCTGAGAAAGGAACTTACGTGCTCAGAGTATTGGATTACACGGAGCATTTGAAAAGAGTTTGAAAAATAGAAGCAGTTGCATATATATCTGATTGATGCTAAACATGTCATGTTGAAAGAGAGCACAAATTGAAACATAACATATTATTTAAGAAATTCTCGGAAGATGTGTAGTTTGAGTGTGTAGATTGAGAGTTGTGGTTTATAACGGTAAAAGATGAAGTTACGAATTTGCGGCTCGCAGAAAGTTGAAAGACAAAGCTATAGAGTATATAAAGCGTACGCGTTTAAACGATCTACGGATAGTCGGGATGAAATTTTATGGGAACCGAGAAGATAAGGAGTAAAACTATCCGTTTCAAAAGAGAGACGATTGACGCGCTGGTATACGTATGAGCGAGAAAAAGAAATGTTTTGTCGAGAACGGGACATAAATGAGCGAGACGTCGACGCAGCCAATCGATTATGAGTCAAGTGATCATGAGTAATGACATAGAGCGCACGATAGAATATAGCGGTTTACTATGTATTATTTAAGAAGAGCTAGGGGACTTTCGTTTCCAATAAGAGTGAGATGACATGGCGATTTTAGTGCAACGTATTTAAAGAGCTTTTATAGAAAAAGTAAGTAGAGAGAGAATGAGGGAGCATGAGATACATAGAGAGTATAATGGAGAGCGAGTGATGGTGGAGGAAGAGAGAAATAGTGTGTGAATGAAGAATGTTTAGTGTGGTGCGAGGAATAAAGGATTGGTAGCGTGAGCATAAGAAAAAGGCAGGTGCGGATAGGTGACGGCATTTAATGAAGTGAGAAAGTATTAGAGGGTGAATTAAGTGGTACGGCGTAAAGTTTTCAATAAAAGAAATAAGTGCGGCAAAAGAGAATAAGAAAGGAAATGGGTGAAATTTAAAAGGAGTATTTAAAGAAGAGGGAATGGGACAGAAGTTTAAAGAATCTTGAGGAGATATTAAAGAGGAAAAGAGAAGAGCGGATTATGGAGGGTGTTATGGAGATAGGGAGGAGAAAGAATGGGCATTTCAAGCGAGTAAAAAGACGGTAAGATCGCCAGAAGAGAAAGCAAGGGAAGTGGGGTTAAGACTAGAGAAGTTGATGAGAAAAATGATGGAGGAATTTAAATATAGATAAGAAAGACTGGAGAAAAGTTTGGGGGATATAAGGAGGCAGTTAGAGGCATTTAAGAGAAGAACGTTGGAAGGAGAAAAGAAGGGAGATTAAAAATCGATTGGAAAATCTGGGAAGAAAGTGGGAGGGAAAAGAGAAAGGAAAGATAGAGGAAATAGTAAAAAAGTCAGAAGTTTTACAAGAGAGAATGGAGAAAGGAAGGGAAAAAGAAGTTAGGACGGATATGGGAGTTAGCAAAAAAGTTCAGAGAATTGAGAGAGGAAAAGAGAGAAAAAGAGAGAGAGAGAGAGAGAGAGGATAAAAGGAGGAATATTGTGATTGAAAATGAAGGGGGTGGAGAGGCTGAGAGGAAGGTTGAAGGGTTACGGGAGAAGTTAGGAGTAAAAAATAGAATTGAGAGTGTAAAGAGAGTAAAATCGAGGAAGCAGGAAGATGGTGAGATGCTAATAGTGAAATTAGGGAAGGAGGCTGAGGAAAAAGAGGTTCTAGGGAAGAAAAATTGTTGAAATAATAAGTAGGCAAAATGAGAAGTATGAAGGTGTAGATATGAATAATCCAGTCATTCGGCAAGCGAAAGACTCGCGTTTGATTCCTGATTCAGCGACTTCACCCTAATATTTTACTAACTAATGCTTTTTCATAGAGGTACGGAGAATTTATTATAAATGAATTTCGAAGTAAGATTTATTAATCATTTGGTATTGTACCAAGAAAAATGTGTTCGCTGTGCATAATTATTTAGTTTTACGGAAAATTAATTTTTCAATTATTTAAATTTTAAGAAAAATTAATTTTTTTTTTAAACTTACGCACTATCATATGTGTCTGGCTGTTATCGGTCCGGGAAATTTAAATTAAATAATTATTAAATCAAATTATAATAATTTCTAGGTTAATTATAATGAACGATATGGATGATGCCGAGCGAATAAAAGAGTACATTGAGGATATGCGAAACATAGTGCGCCAGTTGAAACGTATGGAGCAGAAAGCCGAATGGATAAACGCCGAGGAAACATTGTTTCATTTTCCGCTATCCATATATCCGCGTATTAAGGAATTGAAGGAAATTATTTTGCCGTTTTACGCTTTGATTTATCGTGGTTATCAATGGCAAAGAGATCGTGGAGTTTGGCTGGACGGTCCCTTTGAGTATCTTGATGTGCAGCATATTGAGGACAAGCTCAATCAACACCTAATCGATTTCACCAAAACCAATAAGCAATACAAGACAAGAATCAAGATGCAAATTGCAATCAATTATCCATACAGGTTATTATACCCGAAAATTTAAACAATCTCTTTTTACATATAAACTCTAGGAACAATTTAAAACCGATTTTTTCTCGAACTGATAAAATATCGAATATGATTATTGCTTTTTGTAAATTTAAAATTTGTAACATTTTAAATATTTGCATAAATAAAAATCTTGAATTGTAAAAGACCCCGCATTATTCTTATGGGAAAATGCCTTTCTGAGGATTTGGCTAATTTTCGGATATGTTGTAGTTCTCATCATTCTGAACAAATGTCTCAATGGGCACAACTTGATTCTATGAGTCGTTTTCGCGCTACAAGCCCTGAAAGATCCAGATTTAACATGTAAAGGTACAAGCTTTTCGGCTCGATATATGTGACCCTCGGTCAAATGTGAGTGTGTGTGTGTGTGTGTGTGTGAGTGTGCGCGCGCGCGCGCGCGTGCGTGCGTGCGCATATGTGTGCGTGCGTGCGTGCGTGCGTGCATGCGTGTGAATGTGTGTGTGTGTGTTTGTGTGTATGTGTATCTCTTTGTCTATGTGTGTGCGCGCGCGTAGGAGTGTTAATCAATAACAATAATAATAATTAATAATAATTTTTCTTCTTCAACTCTTGACTGTATTGGTGCCAATCATTGTTAGAGCCGTATAAAGACAATGGATGTGCGTGATACAGTCCAGTGTTTGTGGATTTCTAATATATGTCAATTGTAAAAGTGGACATATAATGTGTATGTATAAGTTAAATATATATTTATTGATACTACAGTTTATATATTGGTATATGGTATATGGTATGCAACTAAGAAGCTAGACAATGTGTATTCCGATTTGATACGCACAGATAGTAAAAGGCATACAATTCAACATGTATAGAGACAGGATTATGTAATGTATAGCAGCTATGCAAGTAGAAATATGTAAATATGAATATAGTATTAGGTGTACAAATAAGTTTCCGCCGTTTGACAAAAGTTGGCGCCACCAGTAAGTTATGGTTAAAATTGTCAGATGTAATACGTCCTTATCGTAAGATTGGACATCAGTCAATAATATAACCTTAAAATATTAGTGATTTTTTTATCAGTATAATATATTCTTTTGTGTGCGAAAATGTCGAGTTTTGAGCCGAATAAGCGTCATTTGCGGGAACTTTTGATTTACTTCTTCAATTTGAAGAAATCTGCAGCTGAGGCGTATCGATTGCTTGTAGAAGCATATGGTGAGGCTGCCTTAAATGAGAGAAGTTGTCGTGAGTGGTTTCAAAAGTTTAAGAACGGTGAATTTGACATCGAAGACAAAGAACGTAGCGGAAGGCCGAAAGTGTATGAAAACGCGGAATTGGAAGCATTATTGGATCAAGATTCGTGCCAAACGCAAGAAGAACTTGCACTTACATTGGGAGTGACTCAACAAGCAATTTCACATCGGTTGAAATCATTGGGATTGATTCAAAAACAAGGAAATTGGGTTCCATATGAACTGACGCCGAGAAACGTTAAACGCCGATTGTTCACATGTGAAATGCTGCTTGCCAGGCATAAACAAAAGGGTTTTCTGCACCGTATAGTCACTGGTGATGAAAAATGGATCCACTATGATAATCCAAAAAGGAAGAAATCATGGGGACCACCTGGCTTCAACATCTACAGCTAAGCCAAATATTCATGGAAAAAAACTCTTGTTATGCATTTGGTGGGATCAGCTTGGTGTCGTGTATTATGAGTTGCTCAAACCGAACGAAACCATTACTGGGGCTGTCTACCGAACACAATTGATGAGATTGAGTCGAGCACTCAAGGAAAAGCGCGCCTACTACTCCAGACACGACAAAGTTATTCTCCTGCATGATAATGCTCGTCCACATGTTGCGGCGCCGGTCAAAACCTGTTTGGAAACACTCAATTGGGAAGTTTTACCCCACCCGCCGTATTCACCAGACATTGCTCCTTCTGATTTCCACATGTTTAGATCGATGGCGCATGTCCTGTCTGAGCAACACTTCACATCATATGAAGATACCAAAAATTGGGTCGATTCGTGGATAGCCTTAAAAGATGAAGCATTCTTCCGACGCGGTATCCGTATACTGCCAGAAAGATGGGAAAAAGTAGTGGCAAGCGATGGACAATACTTCAAATAAAACATTAGGTTCCGTTCTTTCACAATAAATGCCCAATTTTTGATAAAAAACGGCGGAAACTTATTTGTACACCTAATAGTTTTTTTCATAAGTAGTACATGATGATAGGTAATTATTCAGAATCACGGCTCCACCTGCAAATGGGCTACAAATTTTTTTACGGACTTTTAATGTTTAGAAAGAAATATAAATAATCATTTTTAGTTGGGGGAGATCCAAAAAAAAAGTTATAGACCAAAAAAGGGTAATTATTTCGAATAAGGTTTTTTCTGAATTTTGACAAATATGATCGGATCTCTCGGTAAAACTTTTTGTTGTGACTCCAACAGTGATAATCAGTCGGGGGAGCCCATTCCCCATCACCCCCACCCTCCAAAAAACGAAAACACTCAAAAATTACCGAAAATTAGGTAATTATGTACTATAAAGTTCACCCCACAACCCAAACCAAATTTTAGTTTTAAATCAGAAATAGTTTTGGGTTAGGTTATATCTTCCGGAAGTGGAGCCCCCCCGTAGGGGGGGGGGCGTAACCCACTGCATCCATGCATACACTTTCCCATCCACACAACAATTGTGGGGTGGACCTCGCTTTGCTTTGTAAACTATATGCGTGGACACAATGGGTTCCGCCCCCCCCCCTATGGGGGGGCTCCACTTCCGGAAGATATAACCTAACCCAAACCTATTTCTGATTTAAAACTAAAATTTGGTTTGGGTTGTGGGGTGGACCTCGCTTTGCTTTGGTAATTTTTGGGGTTTTTCGGTTTTTTGGGGTGGTGGGGGTGATAGGGAACGTGCTCCCCCGACTGATTATCACTGTTGGAGTCACAACAAAGAGTTTTACCGAAAGATCCGATCATATTTGTCAAAATTCAGAAAAGGCCTTATTCGAAAGAATTACCCCGTTTTTTTCCGCTTTTTGTCTATAACTTTTTTTTTAGCCTCCCCCGATTAAAAATTGTTATTTACATTATTCTCTAAGTATAAAAAGTTATCAAAAAAATTTGCAACCCATTTGCAGGTGGAGCCGTGATTCTGAATAATTACCATATAATATTATCTAATATGATATGAACATATGGTAGACATGGTCATATTCTTAAAAGTATTTGTTGGTATTTGGCACAGATTATGTGCGACATCCGATATATATAAAAATATTATGCATAACAAAACATATATTATATTTTTTTTGCATATATAAATGTATAAAATCCTACGCAATTCTACACACACACACACACACACACGTACATACACATACATGCCCACGCACACATACCCACGCACACATACACGCATACACACACGCATGCACGCGCACACACGCATATTCGACCGAGGGTCATATATATCGAGTCGGAAGCCTACACCTTTATATGTTAAATCTGGACCTTCCAAAACTTGTAGCGCGGAAACCGCCCATAGGATAAAGTTGTGCCCATTGAGACATTTGTTTAGAATGACGAGAACTACAACATATCCAAAAATTAGCCAAATCCGCAAAAAAATATTTTCCAATAAGAATAGTGCGGAGTCCTTTATTGAATTAGAAATTATTTAGTTTACTTAAAAATAATGTCTGACACTATTTTCATATCGAAAATAATTTCTAAAAAATCTTTTATTCTCAATTGTTTTTTAACTTCAAAAAATTTAACGATTCTTTACGATTAACGAGAATTTAAAACGCTACAGCATTCTCTGCACATACACTCGATGTTTTCGTATTTAAAAAAATCGATTTTAAATCAATTACAGAACTTTTAGATAAAAAAACTATCATGATAATTCTACCAAATTCTAACACAATTTAACAAATAATAACTTTTTTTTAAACATTAATACAAGAATAATCATTTCTTATAATTATTTTGACGCTGAATATAATTTCAGTTTTGAAATTGTTCTATGCGTCACCATTTTGAAAAACTTGCAGTTAAAGTTGCAAGAAATGCTTATTTTATGTATTTGTCATATTATGTATTGTCATATTATAATATGATATATGGTTTGTTGGAAAAATGTTATTGCAATCGAAATTAAGTATGTTGTTAGAATTTTCAGTTCTCAAAAGGAATTTGTTATATTAACTATTATATTAATAAGATCTTCATATTTAATATAAAATCAATAATGAAAAAGTTGTGAAGATTGTACACATCGAGAATCTCTTCTAAATAGTTTTAAATAATGTTTATCTAAACTTAAGGCTTGGCAGAAGTGACGGGCGAACTTCACATTGATATGGAATGATTCAATCGATCGATCTATCGATATTGTGTGCAGCATTAGCTCAGTAAAGAGACACGTGATCATGATGCAAGTAGACATGGCGTGCTCTTGCGCATATTTTGCATTACAGTCAATCAGAACTTGGCCTTTTACTCGTCCATTTTTCAGCGGTAATTCAAATAAAATAAATGTTATTTTATTTCAATATGCATACTACGCCAATGAAACTCAGTTTCATATGTAATAAATATTATTTGTAATTTTATAATGATTCTTTTTATTTCTATTGCTTTTATATTTTATCTAATAACGTTGTTTTTTGCAATCAAAGTCAGAAAAATTTCTGAAATTCATATAGGAATGTTCTATAGGAATGAGATTAAAGATTAAAGATAAAAGAATATGTTACTTATTACCAGGCTTTGGCCAATAATATTCAAAAGAAATAATACAATAAAAATCAAATGCATTTTCAGAGGCGACGTAAATTAAAAAAAAAAATCAAGAGATACACTACTTACATTATTAATTAATTTACTAAAACCTAGGTGAATTAACATAAAAATTAAAGTGGGTTCATTAATAAAATAAGCAATAAAATGTACGTGTATGTGAATTATTTTTTATTTGTCAGTTTAAGTATTTTGTTGTTTACTTTTTTTATTCCAATTTGTATAGTTTTTATTATATTCTTTAAGACGAATATATGTTCTCGTTCTGACGAGACATGCTACCACTTCTCTTAGTATCTTCTTTTGGAGAAAATGATCCATTTTTTTTATTGTCATATTAGTAACTGTAGCGAAAATGAATGCTTCTTTTCTCAATCCAGAAGGACCATGATATTCTTCAAAAATAACGTTCATTAATTCGGTAACTCTGATTAAGTCATCAGAAGGATATATACACTCTCCTCTAGAAATGGTGTGGATCCAAGTGTACTTAGAATCGGTTACGAACTGGGTACGCTGTCCTAGATCATACTTGTGTTTGAATCGATAAGCAACGTATCCAGCGATGTAAATCATTCCTTCTTTCTCAATTACATCCATTGCCTCCGTAAATTGTTCGACTTCTTCGAGGAGGTTCACTTATCGGTTTATAACGGAAAACATCTGAGGATAATCATATTGGATGAAGATAAGGATAAGGATAACTTACCACTGCTTTCATTTTGCTCATCGTGACTTAATTTATTTTGCTCATCGTGACTTAATTCATTTTGCTCACTGTGACTTAATTCATTTTCAGTGACTTGGAAGATGTTGAATTCTACATCTTCCAACGTTGCATTGCTTTCAGATGATTGATCAAGAATGTCGCAGCAATTGGTCAAGCATAATTCTGTAGAATCGTGATTTTCAGTGTTAGCGCCTTCTGTAAATACGTCAGTGCTATTTTTTCCCAATTTGTACCAGCGTAATCGGTTTCGGAATTCTAGTGGCATCAGATAATCGTATCCAGAACCCATAGCTCGAATATACAAAAAAAAGTTTTCGATCACGTCCTGATTCAAGCGATTACATAGTATGTAATGAACAGGTGTTTCTGTGGTACTATATGATTGTTTCAAATAGTTATATAAATTTTTTAATGAAGAATTACATAGAAGAATTCCTTTTTGAAAAGGAAGAAGTGTTTTATGACCGCCGATCCTTACTTCTTGGATGAATAGAGTCATTTTCTCAAGTATCTGCTTTTCTAATTCTATACCATATGCATTCAGCCCTGGATCGTTTCCATACATATGCGTACTATTAAATATATCAAACCAATCATTAAATAACTTTAGAATGTATGCAGTTTGTAGCCAAGTTTCTGATTTCAAGAATCCTTTCAAACCACACCATTCAATAGCTGCAGCATTGGTATTTGAATATAATTGGGTAGCTATTTCTACTTTTTGCCGATCACTTTTTGCAACATCTAAGTGACTCTGTGTCAATTTGTGAGCTATTTTAAAGTTTTTACTATTAATGGCTAGTAATTCTTCAAGACATGACTTTTTGATACATTCTCCATTGTAGTTAAATCCTTGATCAATATAATGATTGCGAGCTAATTTTATAAGATGGGGTGGATCAGCAAATACAAATACGTTTAATGCATCATTACTTGGATGTTGAAAGTAGCATTTTTCATGTTCTTGTATGCCAATACCAAGTTCTTTCAATAATTTTTGGTTTGATGGACCTAGATCACAAGTTATTGCAATGACTCTGTAATCTGAATCGTATAAATGTCTTATAACTTTCATCAAAATGTCTTTTGTAACATCCTGATCAAATTTATAAAATACGGGCTGCTTCCATTTTTTGAATAATCCCCTAGCAAAAATCATTTGGCATTTTTTATATGGTCCGATAATTTGCTCACGCCGCCGATCAATGGCAATTGCATTCGACAGATGAATTTCATCAAAACTTACAACGGTCAACTTATCGACATCAGACATATCACGTCCTTTATATTTTATTACTTTAAATACATCGGTTAAAATTCCTTCATCGACGCAAAATGTTGATGCCCATTTCCTCAAAGTTGACAATCCCGGTAGCGGTATTTTTAAAACATTTTGTAAATATCTATAAGCTTTCGGGCTTACGCTGCGCAAAGATATAGCAGCTGCTATATCATCTGCTGACCACCTCATTTTTTGTATTGTAGGATTCAAAAGCATTTTTATTTGTCCCGGCGTAAATATTCCATTTAAAATGTTTTTCACTTTTTATTCCAATGTCTACTTTGTAATTTTAACTGACGCGGGAGACGACAATTTTCTTTTGCAATAGCTTTATATCTTCTTTTGTATTTAGAGTCTTTTTCAATAAAAACTGCATTATTTGATAGTACTTCCTCATTATTTATATCGTCATATATTAATGGTTCTGTGTGTCTGAAATCTATTCTACTACTGCTTGACGGTATTACTAAATCTGTTTTTGAACTTGTTGACGGTTCTGCTAAATCTATATTTACACTTATTGATGCTGCTTCCATATCTGTTTGTATTGTAGTTGACTGTATTTCACAATCTGTTGCCACGCTTGTTGACGCTGCATTTCCATCAATACCAGTTGATAATATTTTCTGTTGATCCATGTCAGCTGCCGATGTTTCCATTAAAGAGTTGTTAGTTTCTTCTGAGGAGACAATTATTATACATTAATTATATTTAATAAATTACTTTTTTTTAAATGTGTGTCTATATATATATTTACTCGTGTGATGTGTAGAAGGAACTGTTGATATATTCAAGAATTCCGTTGGAATCGCCCAATCTTAATTTTCTTCGAGTTTTTGGAGAAAAGCCTAATAACGGTGTTTGCCAAGAACTCTGATAACATGATGCTTGAAAATGTATGGAACATATGCGAGCTGCAAAAGTATATATTATATATTTAAATAGTAAAAATGTCATTAAAAAAACTTCTTTTTTTCTTTTTTTTTCTTTTTTTTTTCTTTTTTTTTTCTTTGTTTTTTTATAAAAATCGCCTCTGATATTAATCTTTTGTGGTAATTGGATTCTTGATCCAAAATCTTAACATTGTCCCAATCCATATGATGATTTATTTCAATTACATGTTGGGAAACCACTGATTGTTTTTTGTTAAGTTTATGTTCATTAATTCTGGTTTTTAATTGCCTCTTTGTTTGTCCTACATATGACGCATCGCAATCAGTACACTCAATTTTGTATATGACGTTTTTATTACAATAAGTAGGACTAACGTCCTTGTGGACTCTAATGAAACGGTTGAGGCGATTAAAACATTTGAATCCAGTGGCAACATCGATGTTTTTGAAATATACAGAAATTGATTCGGAGAGACCTTTAATGTAGGGTAACGCTATGAATTTTTTGTGGTTATTGTTGTCTGTGTCATTGTTTACCATGTGCGAGATGTTATGATTTCTATTTAAATTAACCGTGATAAGTTTTTTTATTTTGATGTGAATGTATTTGAAAATGTAAGGAAGAGGATAACCATTATTCATAAGTACATTGATGCAAAAAATAATATTTTTTTCATGAAATTCCGGATGAGATAATAAAATGGCTCTGTCGATTAAGTTGTATATAGTGCCTATTTTATGGCATGATGGATGGTTAGAAAAATATGACAGATATCTGCCGGAGTATGTTGGTTTTTGGAACCAATCAGTGACCAAATGTACACCACATCTGTAAATTTTAAGATCCAAAAAACTGATACATTGGTTCTCCTCTAACTCACACGTGAATTGTATTCTATTGTGGTATGAATTGTAAATTTGTAAGATCTTATCTATTGAACTCTTGGGAGCTGCCAAAAAAATGTCATCAACATATCTGTAATAAAGCGGTAAATCAAGTCCAATCTTAGCCAGATCTTTATTTTCTATGTCTTGTAAAACAATGTCCGCTATGATGGGGGACAATGGCGAACCCATGGGGGTGCCAAATGTTTGTTTGTAAATGTTATTGTCAAACGTAAAATAAGTGGATGTTAAAATGAATTTGATAATGTTGATGAAATCATTTTTTGGAATGTCAGTCATTTTCTGTTCAACTTGGAGACAGATTTTCACTTCCGTTTGGCAACAAAGAACATATGATTCATGAATTCATCAATGATGTTGAATGTAATATAAAAAAATTAGACAATAATACAAAGCTCGTGATTAGAAACAAAGCTGTCCAGCAATTGCAAAATTTTAAAAATAAAAAACCTACATTTCTACCGGTTGACAGTTCTCTTATCAGTTTGTACTGATCAACGGTCAATTTCACTAAAAAAAATAATAACATTATTTTCACGAGAGCCGACAAAGGCAATACAACTGTTGCCATGAACAGAGATAAATACATTTCTTACATTAATGAGATGCTGAGCGACAAAGACACATACATTACTGTTTAAAAAAATCCAATCAAAAAAATCGAATCTGACATTAATAACATGTTAAAAAAGTTCCTAGATAAAAAATACATTTCTATACAATCATACCATCACCTTAGATCAATTGATGGCTTACTTCCTAAAGCCTACGGTATTCCAAAAATTCATAAAACAGGCTATCCGTTACGCATCATAGTTTCCTCTATCAATAACCCATTATATGCAATCGGTAATTTTTTGCACAAAATCTTAAACGACAGTTTACCACAAGCTTGCGGCTATGTAAAAAACAGTTTTCAACTATTTGATTGCCTTTCCAATTTAAAGATAGATGAATCAGATATTTTAATTTCTCTAGATGTTGTCTCTTTGTTTACTAATGTTCCTGTAGATTTAGCATTGTCCGGGGTTAATGACAGATGGCCATATATACAGAAAATGACTGACATTCCAAAAAATGATTTCATCAACATTATCAAATTCATTTTAACATCCACTTATTTTACGTTTGACAATAACATTTACAAACAAACATTTGGCACCCCCATGGGTTCGCCATTGTCCCCCATCATAGCGGACATTGTTTTACAAGACATAGAAAATAAAGCTCTGGCTAAGATTGGACTTGATTTACCGCTTTATTACAGATATGTTGATGACATTTTTTTCGCAGCTCCCAAGAGCTCAATAGATAAGATCTTACAAATTTACAATTCATACCACAATAGAATACAATTCACGTGTGAGTTAGAGGAGAACCAATGTATCAGTTTTTTGGATCTTAAAATTTACAGATGTGGTGTACATTTGGTCATTGATTGGTTCCAAAAACCAACATACTCCGGCAGATATCTGTCATATTTTTCTAACCATCCATCATGCCATAAAATAGGCACTATATACAACTTAATCGACAGAGCTATTTTATTATCTCATCCGGAATTTCATGAAAAAAATATTATTTTTTGCATCAATGTACTTATGAATAATGGTTATCCTCTTCCTTACATTTTCAAATACATTCACATCAGAATAAAAAAACTTATCACGGTTAATTTAAATAGAAATCATAACATCTCGCACATGGTAAACAATGACACAGACAATAACCACAAAAAATTCATAGCGTTACCCTACATTAAAGGTCTCTCCGAATCAATTTCTGTATATTTCAAAAACATCGATGTTGACACTGGATTCAAATGTTTTAATCGCCTCAACCGTTTCATTAGAATCCACAAGGACGTTAGTCCTACTTATTGTAATAAAAACGTCATATACAAAATTGAGTGTACTGATTGCGATGCGTCATATGTAGGACAAACAAAGAGGCAATTAAAAACCAGAATTAATGAACATAAACTTAACAAAAAACAATCAGTGGTTTCCCAACATGTAATTGAAATAAATCATCATATGGATTGGGACAATGTTAAGATTTTGGATCAAGAATCCAATTACCACAAAAGATTAATATCAGAGGCGATTTTTATAAAAAAACAAAGAAACGGCCTTAATATCATGGACGAAATAGAATTATTAGACCATGCATACTTTCCGTTGCTTGATGTTCCAAAATTTTAAATAGCGAGTCTCACATTTCGCGTCTGCGTGTTTGACATGTGACGAAACATATAAAAGATCCACACAATGCCTGTATCTTTCATTTCGAGTCAGTGACAGCGCTAGAGAACTCCGCTTACATAATATTGTTCTTTCGGTTGACCAGTAGAAATAAAAATTATAATAACTGACTATGCATTGCGATACAAACAAATTTTACCAACATGACGTTCGATTTCATATGTGTAAACACAATGACTTCACTTAAAATTCGAAGCCAATGCACCACATGAGGAGCACATTTGCGACCATTGATAGAGGTGATAGATGCCATATACACGTTATATTAATCAAACCATGAGGTATGATTGATCTTGCGCCAGGCGCCTTATTGTTAATTTTTTGAGTGGCTGAGGAGACACAAGTAGAGTGTCGAAACGTCCCACAATTTTTATGTAATAAAGTTAAATTAAAACCATATTGTTCATCCATATATTGCTCGTAAAGGCCTTATTTATTTATTTATTTTTTGTTAAATTCTAACGAGCCTACTTTCAAATAAATTTTATATATATAGCATAAATTTTTATTTAGTTAGAGCAACTTTTTAATATTATTATTTTGTAAGAAATTTTAAAACAGCTGTTTTGTACGATTGTTTTCGGTTAAAATATTTGTTTAATTTTTATTCTCAGTTGGCGCAATTTATTGATATCATTATTTTTGTAGGATATATTTGTACAATTTTTTTTTGGTTAAAATAATTTTATAAGTCTTTATTTCCAATAATTTAAAGTGACACTATTTTATAAATATATATAAATACAGTTTTTCATATGTGTTGCGTGTATCTGGCGCCTTTCTTTTACCTTTTTTTAAAAAGGTAAGTTTTTAGGAATATCTTTCTTTTTGTAGTATATGTTAACATCTTTAAATAAATATAAATATACGATGGTATTATTAACAATAATAAATTTGTAGCTGTACAGAGCCAAATAAATCGAAAAGGTTTCGTAAATATTCTTTAGGTTTTGTCCACTATCTAAATAATAAATTTTTTTTTGATAATCCCAATATAAATCATTTAATCTGACTGCATTCGATGTGAAAAAAAGAGTAAATGTATATTATAATATATATACAGGGCGTCCCAAAGCACCCTTGACAACGCTCGTGAGCAGGTAGAGCACAGTAAACTGAACAGAAAAGTCCTGTACCATTTTTTTCTATAACGCTTAATAAAGGAGTTATTATTGAGTAAAGTCTGGTCAATCAGCGCAGACTTTTAGCCGGACGCACGTCAGTGAGCCGCTCGTCTGTTAGTGTGTGTCGCCGTAGCGACGGAGGGCTCACGCACACTACCAGGCGCGCGGCTAAAGGTCGACGCTGATTGGCCAGACTTTACTCAATAATAACTCCTTTATTAAGCGTTATAGAAAAAAATGGTACAGGACTTTTCTGTTCAGTTTACTGTGCTCTACCTGCTCACGAGCGTTGTCAAGGGTGCTTTGGGACACCCTGTATATATTGTTACGTCCGCGGGACTATTTCAATAAATCTCGAACACGCGTAACACAACCGGCACTCGCATACCACGCCGTGAATAAAGAATACATTTTATTAGAAGAACAAAAAGAACTTTAATAACAGAACTCAACCAAACACAGAACACAGAAGAGATAATAACTATAATATCGTAATTGGCAAACGTCTGCCCGGAATGACATCCGTCGCGAGACTCTCAAGATGGCCGTTCTCTCACAAGATGTCCGCCGTTGTTTTATAAAAACACACTCACACGTTGTCCCAAAAATCATCTTCATTTCCTTACCGCAACGAGCGGCATAATATCGTGGCACGGAAACATCATATAGGGTCGTAACAATGCCTCCCCTCTTCTTTAAAATTGTCGTCCCGACAATTCACCGGTACACCAAAATCTTGATCACACAGGATTATTATGACATAATATGAATAATGAGACAAATCAATTAGTAAAAAAAAAATAATTGTTTTTAAGAAAAAGTATGTAATTATTTACAATGTATTTTTTTAAACATTTATTTGTTTTTTTCTTTACACTAATTGATTTGTCTCATTATTCTGTACATAAAAGTATTACGGTAAGATTATCGAAAACTAAATATTTTACGAGGTATTTTATTTTTTATATCAAAATATGTCAGATTAAAATATAAAATAACTCAAAAGATACTTAATGAAAAAATACTGTATTATAGTGTTTTGAAAAGCTCTCGAGATAAGCTACAAGAATATGCAATAAAAAATGGGGAGTTCCATTTAAGAAAACATCGATCACATTGACTTGGCATTGAAAAGGTCATTCAAGGTCAAGTCCACATTTTCATCATGAGTCCACATTTTCATCATGTGTCCCCCTGTGAATCATACAACTTTTGTCTAAAACATTTTTATCTTAAATTTATAGATTTTAAGATATTTCAGTGGATACATTAAAATGGCCTACGCTGTATATATACAAGATGTTCGGTAAAGATTGTGCAAACGTTCGTGAGCGGGTAGAGCACAGTAAACTGAACAGAAAAGTCCTGTAACATTTTTTTATATAACGCTTAATAAAGGAGTTATTATTGAGTAAAGTTTGGTCACACAATCAGCACCGACTTTCAGCCAGATGCACGTCGGTGAGCCGCCCGCCTGGTAGTGTGCGCCGCCGTAGCGACGGAACGCTCACGCACACTATCAGGCGCGCGGCTAAAGGTCGGCGCTGATTGGCAGACTTTACTCAATAATAACTCCTTTATTAAGCGTTATAGAAAGAAATGTTACAGAACTTTTTTGTTCAGTTTACTGTGTTCTATCCGCTCACGAGCGTTGGCACAATCTTTACCGGATACCCTGTATATAGCATTATTATTCTTACTCATCTCTAAGCACGCATACACGCATTGTCAATCACATTAGTTATACTTTATTCGATTATGTTAAAAAATATATAAATATTTATATTTTGTATCAAACAAAGAAGCATAGCGGGAATGTATATGTGTGTGGGGGGGGGGGGGAGAAAGCTTCATTTATTAAGCGCTCTGGGACGAATCCCCTCAAGCGCAATAAATAAAAGTACATTGAAAAAAGTATATAACACGATTGTGACGTACATATTAAATAAGTGTGCGCGTGAGTGGATATGTAAATGTATGTAAATATGTGTAAATTTGTAAATGTGAAAGTGTGCGCTATGTGCATATACACGTGTAGATGTGTAAATGTGAAAGTGTGCGCAATGTGCATATACATGTGCAGAAAGAACAATATGTAAGTGTATAAATATGAATGTATATAGCTAGATTTTAAATACTTAATCTCTAAGGTATGCCAGAGAGAGATGCCAGAGTATTAAGAACATCCAGAGTCATGAAGATGCACAAATAAGCAAATGCGTATAAAGCCTTTGTTTAAAATCATTCAGTGTCGTCGCATTCCGGATAGATGGAGGAAGACCATTCCATAACCTAGCCGAAGAAAGCCTAAAAGAGCGTTTATACAATTCAGTCCTGCATTGTGGCTGGATTAAAATATCCTTCGGAGCTCTAGTAACACGGTTAGTTGTTGTACTCCTGCAGTTAAAATTGGAGTGCAGAAGACTTGGTTGTTTAGTTTGTAATATCTTATACAATAAGCATCCAACGAAGTAGTCTCTCCGAGAATCGACTTTAAGCCAACGTAGCCTTTCGTAGTAAGGTGTAATGTGCGTATCAGCCCTCACGTTACGAATAAATCTGATACAAGAATTCACTGTTCTATGAAGTCTCAGATTATGTTCGGCAGTTATGTCGGTATAAGCTGCATAGCAATAATTGACATATGGATAGATTAGTGAGATGACGAGCTTAGATTTAAGAGTTTCAGGAAATAGGTGTCTGCAAAGTTTTAACTGATATAGAGCTGAATGGATCTTGTTTGCCAATGGATCTTGGTTGCCTTGTTATATTAGTAACCTGCTTCCCCCAAGATAGAGTATTCATGATCGTAACACCAAGATACTTAATAGATGTAGATTACTGAATTGTGGACCTACTCACTTTTATTTCAGGAAGAATAGTCAGATCAATGACGTTGACAAATCTCGAGGTTCCCATAATTATAGTCTGAGTCTTATCTGAATTTAAGATGAGCTTGTTAGCAGTAGACCAGCCAAGAATAGCATCAATGTCCTCATTGACCTTCCGAATAGTGTCAGATAAATCTCTTGGTTCACAGTGAATGTAGGCTTGGAGATCGTCAGCATAAAAATAGTATTTGCAGTGTTTAACCACAAAACCAAAGTCAGCTAAATATAAAGTGAATAGCAAGAGTCCCAAAACAGAGTCCTGAGGCACTCCGGCCCTGACAAGAGATGGAGACGAGACAGTACATTCCATGCCATCCTTAATCGCTTGAGTCCGCTCCATCAGATTAGAGTGTATCCAACACAAGACACTATCAGAAAAGTTTAAGTTCTTCAACTTCTCGATTAGTAGGAAATGATTCAGCCTGTCAAAAGCCTTTGAAAAATTGAAGGACACAGACACAGTGACCATCCTACGATCAGCCGCGTGTCTCACTTCGTCCAACATCCTAATCAGACAAGTTTGTGGTTATACCGATAAGCAGAGTGACATGGATCGCAAAGGCTAGAGTCCTCAAGGTAGGCACGAATCTGCACACAGACTATCCACTCCAGAGCCTTCGACAATGTAGGAAAGATCGATATTGGTCGATAATGTTGCACCAATGTAGGATTCTCGACTTTAGGAATTGGATAAATAAGAGCCGATTCCCACTGTCTTGGAAAAACTCCATTCGTCAAGGAGAAGTTGAAAAGATGCTCCAAGATAAGCAGTATACAGTGAATTGTTAATTTCAACAATCTCAGAGAGATGCCATCCGATTGCATTTGATTTGGCCCTGAAAATCACCCTCGCGATATCCATCAGCACAATATAATTCCAGTGGAAACCCTTGTCATCAAAATCCCCCGCAAATACATCCTTAAGAGAGCCACCGCTCACAGAATCAGTATGCTCTTCACTGTGACCAAAAAATATATATAGCTCCTCAACAGAGTGTGAGAGACGCATTCCAGTATCCCTAGCCTTAATAAGACCAAGATATCTCAGCCTGCTCCAAACCTTAGATGCCCCGCCCCCACGATTAAAGATGTTGACATAAAAGTCGCGCTTTGCAGAACGCACAAGACTCTGTGCCTTATTGCGCAATATTTTGTATCGGTTGTAATATACGTCACTTTTATGTCTGCGCCAAGTTCTTTTGGCCAGATCTCTATTGCGCATTGCTAAACGTATCTCTTCAGTCAGCCATGGGGCAGGTAAATTCTTGAAGTATCGTCGCCTCAAAGGTACATGTGAGTTAAATATGTCAAGTAATTTAGTAGTAAAAGCCTCAATCTTTCCATCCATATTATCTGAGACTAACACGTCAGTCCAGTTGATGTCACATCCGATTGGAAGGATGTTGCATCAAAATCACGCCAGTCCCTGCAAACAACGAGCCTTCCACGACGCCACTGCAGTTTAATTCCGTATCTTATAAAGATAAGATCGTGAACTAATAGAAATGCTACTCCGTGCTGACCAAATTCTTTGAGTTTATACATGTCATCGATAATGCACAGGTCTAACAGCGTGCTGGAGTTCCTCAGATGGTGAGTCGACATAAACGGCACAAGATATAGGCTCGACGCAGAGATAAAGATGCCTAACTGCTGGCTATCAAACGTGATTTGATTCATATCGGCATTGAAATCTCCTAGGATGACCGAATGCCTATAGTTTACTTGAGATTCCAAGAATGACTGGAAAAACTCGTTCAGGTAACCTGAGTTCGGAGGTCGATATGGACCACGGCTAGCAAGAATTTAGACCAGTCATTAAATAAGATCTCCGCAATGATAAATTCTGGTCTGGCAGTAAGAGACCCCGCAGAGCAACAAAGAATGGAGGCACGAAGATGATCCGATAAATAAAATGCAACTCCACCACCCACTCTACCAACTCTATCGCACCTGAAGAGAGAATACCCAGGCAGTCTGATCATAGCGTCAGTAATAGCAGACCGAAGCCACTTCTCTGACATACAGAAGAAATGACGAAACTCATCAAGATGCGCGAAGAGAAATTGCCAGTTGACATGGCAAATTTTAAGGTCCTCAAAGTCATTTGCTATATCATTCATAGCTGGTGTTGGCTATTTTGTCCTTGATTTTCCTACCCAGTATTGGATACTTTGCAGCATCCGTGGCGGAGTGAGCCAGATCACCATGAGATACATGAAGACGCTCACAGTTCAGACATTTAAGTGGTTGATCTCTATTCTTGCAATTCTTCATCTCATGAGCTCCAGCACAATGCCCGCAAGAAGGCCCACCTTTGCAATCCTTGGCGATGTGTCCAAACGAGAGGCATCTGTAACATTGCACAATCCTCACATGATCCGCAAAACAGGCAGTATAACGTAAGTAGATCCGTCCGCATCCGAGTAAAGCCTTGCGTACAGCTGATGAAACCTCCAGAATGCTACTTGTAATGCGCCTGTTTTGTTTTGGCGTAAAAATATACACCACTTTTACGTCCCTCGCGGAAATATCATCCAGGTTCTGAGCAATAAGCTCATCCTTAATCTCTTCAGCCGACATTTCGGCAGGAACTCCGTGTATAATGAGCCTAGGATTTGATTTCATATTCTCACGCACCGTCAATCCAGCCCCAGCGAGGCCAGGGAGAGCCCTGATTTTCTCAATGTCAGGAGAAAATGCCTCAATCCTGACGCCATTATCCCGTACATAAGATATTCTTTTGACCTTTAAACCGCAGTCAGCAGGCTTTAAGACCTTGCACAAGGTCTCTTTAGTGACCTGAGATGAGACATATTTACCTTTCTTGATTTCGCTCGGCACAACCAGGAAGTGAGAGGTGTTAGATAACTCCACCGTTGGACCTCACGAACCTCAGATCCTGAGGAACCAGCAACGGACGCATACAATTTTACCTTATCACTCGAAGTTCCTGCAGGAGTAATATCACTACCCACATTAGTTATCCATTTTCTACTGAGGTCGTCTAGCGCCTCCACAACAACCTTCTTGATTTCCTCCGACGAGAAACTCGCAGATGTTCATCAATTAAATTAATTAAGACCGTGGACACCTCCATAAAAGCATCTTTGCATGCTCGAAAAGCAGACTCGATAACTACTATTTTTTCGAGCGTTTCCTTACTAGATAAAAGCAGCCTAGACACAGCTTCACTATGTCTATTAACTGTAGCTCTAAGCGCATTTACTCTCGAGGAATTCATTGCATCGATATTAGCTCTCTCTGACATACCTGAATGATTTAAAAGTGCCGTGCTGGAAGACTGTCTCGTGAGCCCCCTCCTTCCTACGCCACTGTCATTCTGTCCACCAGCGCCTACGCCGGCATCCATCCTTCAACCGTAAACAAAAATATGCCTAGGTCGAATCATATCCACGGTAAGATTCAATGCCAAGAAAATCCAATCAAAAAATCCCAGAAAAAATCCAACAAACCGGTTTTTCCTGCATTCATTTTTAACTTATTTATATTCATCCACTCTTCTACTATAGTAAATGCCATATTCATTTTGCTCTCTAATTCCGCGCTGCTTTCTCCAGTTACATATATTAACGTATCATCTGCAAACATTTTTATAGTACATCCTTCTGGACAGATTTTTATTATATCATTTATATATACTATAAATGTAACGGCAGGGCCGTTACTACGGCCAAATATATATATATATACACACGCACGGCGTGCTTATTCACCCAGCTCTACCTATCCCGCTACCGCCATCTTGCTTAACGCATGCGCGTCCTCTCTCGGCATGCGCTCTCGCTCACCGGCACGCGCTATCTCGCTCAGCATGCGCTCTCGCTCACCGGCACGCTCTATCTCTCTCGCGGGGTCCCCACACGTTACCGACTCTCACCGCCGAACCGACGGCGCACAGTGAGGGACGCCGGCCGAGTATATAAGCCCGGCTGGCCGAGACATCAGGACCAGATCCTGTCCCGACATCCAGCTCCAGACACCGACCTGCCTAGTACCTACCACCTCTCGGGGACAAGATTTCTCTTGTCTCTGCCGGGTTTCGCTGGCTCTCTCTACCTTCGGGCAGTGATGCCAGAATGCCCACGCTAGCAACACGCAACCGTAGTGGGAGGAATACGCACACAAACGAAAACCGTGTACATGTAATGCGCAGGGCGTTCTGCGCATTACATGTACATGGTTTTTGTTTGTGTGCGTATCCCTCCCACTACGGTTGCGTGTTGCTAGCGTGGGCATTCTGGCATCACTGCCTTCGGGCTGAGGTTTCGCTCAGCCCCGTCGGGTTTCGCCGACTCCTGTCACCACTCCTCGGGCTAAGGTTTCTCTTAGCCCTGTCGGGTTTCGCCGGCTCCTAGCACCTACCCGGGCTGAGGTTTCGCTCAGCCCTGCCGGGTTTCGCCGGTTTCCGTTGCCAAGGCAGGCCCGACGTGACACTCGGTCTTGCCCACAATACCTCAACACCTAACCTGACCCTAGATATAAGCTGCATGTAAATACCGCGTTGTACATAGAAGCCGCATGATAGTACTAAGTCCGCTAGCTATAACCGCATCCTAGTCTTAAGGCTTGCTAGTAATAAGACCTGTTAGTACTAAGTCCACTAGTTATAACCGCATCCTAGTCTTAAGGCTTGCTAGTAATAAGACCTGCCTAGAACTAAGTTCACTAGTTATAACCGCATCCTAATCTTAAGACCTGCTAGTAATAAGACCTGCCTAGTACTAAGTCCGCTAGTTATAAGGCCTGTTAGTGATAAGTCCGCCGCTTGTAAATAAAACCGGGAACCATTGCGCGCCGCACCTGTCTGGCGCTTCTCGCCGCTTGGCGCCCTTCGCTTCGCGTCCGCGCATTGCGCTCCGCAGATCCTGCTACCAGCGACCGCATTCACCGCACGCTATCGCCAGAACCTGCACGCTGTATCTATCTTTCTCTCTCACTGAATAAACTATCGTTTCTACCTATACTGTGTCTCGTAAGCTTGAGTCTCCCCTCCTCTCGAACCCGGACACCGACGAGCCGATCCGAGCGTCGAGCGAGGTGACCGCGTTACATAAATAACAAAGCTCCTAATACAGATCCTTGCGGTACTCCATATTCTGTGGTCATTAATTTAGACCATTTATTATTAAATTGAACCTGCTGTGTTCTATCCTTTAAATATGATCTTAACCATTCTATAACTATTCCCCTAATTCCATATTGATATAATTTCTCTAATAATCTTTCTCTATCTATTGTTTCAAAGGCTCGCTTAAGATCCATGAAAATTACCCCTACCATTTTTGCCTCACTAGCTATCAATTTCCATTCATCAATGACTGTTTGAATCGCTGTTTCACACGAATACTGTTTTCTAAAGCCCGACTGATGTTCGTTATAATACAATTATCTCCCAAATACGTTTCAATTTGCTTTTTAACTACTAATTCTAACACTTTTTCAAATATTAGTAACATATTTATAGGCCTAAATTCACTTGCTTTTCTAGCTTTCTCTATTTTTGAAATCGGTATTATTGTAGACGTTTTCCAACCTTTTAGACAGCAACCTTCCTTCAAAGAATTATTTATTATATCAACAAATTCCTCTTTTATTACGCAAAACTGCCTTTAATATATCGCTAGTTAGTCCCTCCTCTGTACCTTTCTTTTTCGGTAGTCGCATAACAATTTCCTGTAAATGCTCTATACTAATCATTTCAAAATTTTCCATAATTCCCTCGTTTTCAATAACATAAATAATTCTTTTACATGCATTCCCAGTTTTACTCCCATTTATAGATTTTAGTATACTATTAATACTTTGTATATAATATAAATTAAATTTATCTGCTATATTGCATCCTTCAGTGCTGTCTAATATTTCAAAATCTATATTCTCTACTTCCCTCTTACCTCCTGGTTCGCCTCTAATTATTTCTTTTAGTGTTTTCCACATAGATGTAGGATTTTCTTTATTAAGATCTATCATATTTTCATAATATTCTTTCTTCTTTGTCTTAATTAATTTAACTACTGTATTTCTTTCAATTTTAAATTGCAACCAATTTTGTTCCGTGTCAGCATACAATGCCTTCTTATATGCCTCATCCCTTTTAGCCGCTGTTTCTCTTATTTCATCCGAAAACCACTTTTTCCCTACCCATATTCTCGGAATTCTAAAATTTTTTCTAGGTGCTGTAGCGTCCAACGCATTTACTATACTATTAACAAATTTATTCGCTCTCGCACTGATATCCATATCTTGGTTTTTCTTTAATTTATTTTCCACTAATTTAATAAATTCATCTATATTAAACTCTCTATAATTCCTAACACTAAGTTCTCTGTATTTATTATTAAATTTATTCGCATTCAGTTCAACTTTTAGCCACGCATGGTCCGTTATTTTAGGTTCATGCATTACCTGCATTTCTATTTTATTATTAGCAAAAATTAAATCTATAATTGTTTTACTATATTTCGTAATTCTCGTCGGTTTATTTACATATTGTTTCATGCCTAAGTTCAACATTGTCGTTTGTAACTTCCTTGTATAAAACGAATCTAACATATCTATATTAAAGTCTCCTATTATCATACATTCTCCCCGTATTATTAACTCTTCTATTATATCCTCCAGAAATCTCACGAAATCACCATGCGATGCACTCGGTGAATGATATATTACCATTATTATTCCTCTATACAATTTATCTTTCACCTCAATCGCAGCACACCAACAATTCGATTCTAATTTTTTTACTAATACTATTTCATATTTAACATCATCCCTTATATATAAAACAACCCCTCCTGTATTTCTATTTTTAGCATCGCATCTAATTATACTATAACCTGGTACGTTCACTTCACTGTCATCAATTTCAGCAGTCAATCTTGTCTCTGATAACGCTATGAATGCCGGATTTATTTTCTTCACAATCTGATGCTGTATCTCATCTTTATGCACCATCAAACTTTGTGCGTTTGTATACAATATTATTTCCGCTTCCTTCTGTAGTTGCTATTTCGCATCTTCCCAGCCGGCTCTCCTCTTCTCCTCCTATATCGCCCTTTTAAATGTTGGACATTCTGGGCTAAGGGCGTCGTGTTCATCACTTATCTTCAGGTTGTATGTTCGAATTTTAAACATACAATTTACACATTTTTTCTTTGTTGTCGTACATTCAATCGCTTTATGATTTCCCGCACATTTATGGCATGTTTCATCTCGCGTACAATTTTTTGCAATATGATAGTATCCCCAGCATTTAAAGCATCTTTTAACATTAATGTGATTGAATATAGGACATTTTCTCCATCCTACATTTAGTTTTTCTTTTTTCAACATCAATTCATGCGTTTCTTCATCTACTTCAATTATTATCGAACCTTCTTCTTTTTCTCTTCTTCTAAGTTGATTATTATCATTTCTTTTTTCTTTAACTATTTTCTTTACTATTCGCATTTGGAATCCATCACTTATTGCATCAATTCTATTCTGCTTCTTGATTGTAGTTATTAAGTCATCATCATCCAATCTCATTTCTTCTTCGCTGACATTGATAATTTTTATTTTGGGCTTCATCTGCGGTGATTCCGTAACTTTGAAATTTTCTCCTAGTTTGTCCTGCACTGTGGCTTTCAACGTTCATTTCTTCTCCAGTTTCACAACCCATGATCATTGTCCCCTTGCTTCCTTTTTTTAGCTTCGTTATTCCCATCGCCATGTTTTTGATATCTACCTTTTCATTTTATCAATTTTTTTGTAACTTCACTCTCTTGTTGAATCTTGGGTTTGATAATTATAACATTCTCTTTCTTTTTCTCTTTAACTGCTTCACTATAGCTCCTTTGTATTCCTCCTGTTGATCCACATACTTCTCCCTGTATCATTCTTCTCAACTCTTCTAGCAGTTCCTGCTTAACATTTCCCAATTCTTCTCGAACTATTTCCTTAACCATCATTTTAATTTCCTTCTTACATGCTGTTTCATCTTTTATTTCTTTTACAATTTTTACCAGCCAATCTATTTTTACATTAATAGTTGATGATCCACTCGCTCCTGATATTCTATTTCCACTACTTGGCATCGTAAACGAACCTGTAGATCCTGTAGATCCTAGCCTGTCCCTGCCGCCCCCGGCCATTGCCGATGCCTTCTTCATATCTGCTTCACTTTCAATTGTAAATCTGTCAAATGGGCCAGAGCACGGTACCAATTCTTGATTTTTATCGTAAATCCTATGCTTGCTTACACATCCTGGATGGTAAAACAGCTTAATACGATCCACCTGATAGCAAGACTTGCATGTCACCACCTGATTTTTTATTGTCTTTTTACATGCCGAGCATCGATATTCGGCATATTCATCGTCCATGCCGATAATTATCGGCCGAAACTGCTAATATCAGCGTAAGCGATCAGTCACCTCTGTTCCACTGTCACACGTCAGCACTTTTGTGTCCACCTTTAATGTCTATCTGTCGTGTGAGACTTTGATGTCCCAGACAGGAAATGCACTTCTCGCGCCCACAAATCAGCATATCCCGGCTAGATAACACTCATGGCTAATGCCGGTCTATTCCGCTATGACTTGAATAACTTTCTATCACTCCCCGTAACTATTTAACCGTTTAAAAGTTATTACTTTTGCGGAACGATGTTTGACACGTCTTCTCCACTGCAAAGAGAGAGAGAGAAAGAGAGAGAGAAAGAGAGAGAGAGAGAGAGAAGCACAAGTGAGAGATAAGTTCTTCTGCGCGCCGGGATGCGCAGAACGCTTTAGAATCGTTGCATTAAATGTTCCAACACCCCCCCCCCCCCCTGAACGATTGTATTGCCTCAATTGATGCTTCGTTTGATCTCCACCAGTTGACATCCTTCTCGATGTTTTTTCAGCTTCACAGCTTCCATTGGCTTCGTCATCATGTCGGCGATCATCTCATCAGTTGAATAGTATTGTATCTCTACGATTCTCTTTTTGACTAAGTTCGTCACGAAGTGATATTTCACGTCTATGTGCTTAGCCCTGTTTCTCGATTCGCCGTTTTTTACTAATTTGATTGCGCTCTGGTTATCGATGTACATCGTGACTGGCTTGGTTTGCACCACGCCAAAGTCCTCAAGCAAACTTCTTATCCACAGTAGCTCTCTGTTCGCTTTCACTATGGCGATATATTCGGCTTCACAGCTCGACCAAGCTGTGCAAGATTGCTTTCTGCAAGCCCAAGCTATTGCACCTCCGTTTTATTGGAATCGGAATCCACTGTGTGACTTGCTGTCGGTCCTATCTTCTGCCCAATCTGCGTCTGCGTAAACTTCGAGCCCTTTCTTGCTGCCCATCAGCTTCAATTTTAATTCTTTTGTACCTTTCAGATATCTAAGGATTTTCTTAGCCTCGTTCCAGTCGGTCTCAGTCGGTTATTTGACCTTTCGACTCAATATTGACACACTGGCCGCTATGTCTGGTCGCGTGTGAGTCGCTACGTAGCAAAGCTCCAATGAGTTTTTGAAAAACATCATTGTTGTTCATTGCCTCTCCATTGCGAGCTATCTTCAAGTATCCAGTGTCCAGGGGTATCTTGGAGATTTTTACGTGCTGCAATCCAAATCTATCGATAACCTTCTGGATATATTGAGCTTGATCCATATAATATACCCAGTTCGAGTCTTTTTTCATGTTAATTCCGGGATAATTTTTTAATTTTCCAAGTCTCGTAAATTCAAATTCTTCGTCGAGTCCATTAGTTGTGATCTAAATTTCTTCCTCGTCCTCATCGGCGATCAGTAGGTCATTGACATATATTGCTACGTATTGAACACCTTTTGACCCTTTTCTTGAGTATAGACAAAGGTCTGCTGTACTCTGTATGAATCCCAGCTTAATAAGTTCTCCATGCAGTTTTTCGTTCCACACTTTTGCCGCCTGTTTTAATCCATATATGCTTTTGATGAGCCTGCAAACTAATCCTTTCTTCTTTGCATCGACAAAAGCTGTCTTTGCATCGAGATGGTGAATATTTAGTTTCCTTTATGTTGCTGCCACGAGTAACAGACGTAATGTCGTTGCTTTAACTACTGGTGCAAACACTTCGTCGCAGTCTGTTCCGTACTTCTGGCTGAAACCTTGTGCAACCAGCTAGTCTTCTCGCCTTGTATTTCACCGATTCAGTGATGACATTCTCTTTTCTTTTAAACACCCATTTGCAAACAATTGCTTTCCTGCTCTCAGGTAATTCAGTCAGTTCCCAAGTACCATTATCTGTCAAGGACTTTATTTCCTCGTTCATGGCTTTAATCGGGTGACACCCGTTTGAACACGGAACGATTGGACACCGCTCGATTGGACACGCAGTATTGGACACGCACACTGCACGATTGGACACTGCACGATTGGACACAGAATTATTGGACACCGCATAATTGGACACGCACACTGCACGATTGGACACTGCACGATTGGACACCGCACGATTGGACACTGCACGATTGGACACCGCACGATTGGACACGCACACTGCACGATTGGACACTGCACGATTGGACACCGTACGATTGGACACTGCACGATTGGACACCGCATCATTGGACACTGCACGATTGGACACCGCACGATTGGACACTGCACGATTGGACACAGCATTATTGGACATTGCACGATTGGATACCGCACGATTGAACACTGCACGATTGGACACAGTGGGTTCCGCCCCCACCTTCGGGGGGGCTCCACTAACAAAAAACTAGACACATAAGTTTGCGTTGAACCTCGCTTCGCGTGGAAAGTTGTAAACCTATGTGGAACCTTACTTCGCATTAAAAAGAATATGTGTGGAGGCTGTATGTTCCGCTCCCCTCCCCCCCTACGGGGGGGGCTCCACTATCAAAAAACTAGACACATAGGTTTGCGTTGAACCTCGCTTCGCGTGGAAAGTTGTAAACCTATGTAGAACCTTACTACGCATTAAAAAGTATATGCGTGGAGGCAGTATGTTCCGCCCCCCCCTACGGGGGGCTCCACTTCCGGAAGATATAACCTAACCCATACCTATTTCTGATTTAAAACTAAAATTTATGCTTCTGCTTGTGCCCTCTTTATGCATAATTACCGATGTCCAATCGTGCAGTGTCCAATCGTGCAGTGTGCGTGTCCAATCGTGCAGTGTCCAATCGTGCGGTGTCCAATCGTGCGGTGTCCAATCGTGCGGTGTCCAATCGTGCAGTGTCCAATCGTGCGGTGTCCAATCGTGCGGTGTCCAATCGTGCAGTGTGCGTGTCCAATTGTGCGGTGTCCAATCGTGCGGTGTCCAATAATTCTGTGTCCAATCGTGCAGTGTCCAATCGTTCCGTGTCCAATACTACGTGTCCAATCGAGCGGTGTCCAATCGTTCCGTGTCCAAACGGGATACGCCCCTTTAATCCAATCTTCTTTGTCAGCACCACAGAGTGCCTCTGCTCGGTTCTTTGGCTCTTTATACTCTGTCACGATTCTTGCATGATGCATGAATCTTTCAGGCGGCTGCCCATTCGTTTGCCTTTGTGAGCTTCTAATCTGTTGATTATTAAGTTCTTCAGGACTGCCTGGATAGACATAATTGTCATCGTCTGGTAACGATTGCTCTAGAGTTGAATCTTGACTGGCATCAAATGAAATCTGAGGTATATCATCTTTGCTAACCTCTCCATCTTCAGCTTCTGTGGTTTTTTGCAATAACTCATTTAAGTCTTGGTACTGTTTGTCTTCAAATTCGTTCTCAAAGATTGTCTCAGCCTGTCCTGAACGGGTCACCTCCTGCCTTTTCTTTACTGGAACATTTTTCTCCTCTTCTTCCTGCTTCTGTCGACTTGTATGTTCTTCGCTCCTCAAATCGTGCTCTATGAACTTTACGTCACGACTGATAGTGATTTTGTTAGTATTTTTGTTCAGCATTCTGTAGCCCTTTGACTCTGCTGAACATCCCACGAATGTGAGCAATATTGCTTTATCATATAGCTTTCGTCGTTTATCTTTCGGTATATGAGTGTATCCTTTACACCTTTCGTGACTGCCTTAGATGGTAGTATGTTTTGTAGATAACACGCTGTGTTAACTGCCTCCGCCCAGTATTTTTTCTCCATCTCAGCGTCGATCAACATACGCCTTGCTGCGTCCATTAGTGTTCTATTTTTTGCGTTCTGCAACGCCATTTTGAAACGCTGAATAGGGTGCTGTATATTGGACCTTTATTCCTTGCCGAGTTAGTGATTTCTTCTGCTCCTTTGTGACGTATTCTCGACCGTTGTCAGATCTTATGACCTTGAGCTTTTTCGAACTTGTTTTCTGCATATTTGGTATAGTCCTTGATGTATTTCGCAGCATCTGTCTTGTATCTTAAGAAGTACACCTCCGTAAATCTACTATAGTCATCAATCATGGTCATGAAATACCTTTTTCCATTTGGTGTTGTGTTCTGCATGTGCCCGCAGAGATCGATGTGTATTAATTCCAGTACCGACGTTGCTCTCGTTGTTGCTTCCTTTGGAATTGGACTTCTCTGCAATTTCTCTTTGATACAGCATTCACACACTTCTCTGATTCCGCAATCCTGTATCTTTAAGCCCGACACCAGCTCCTTATCTTGCAGTTTTTGAACATCCTCAGGATGTCTGTGTCCAAATCTCCTATGCCATGTGTGTTAACATCTCGATGTATGCTCATTTCCGTTAGCTGCCAGTGCTTTGTGCTTTACCTTCATTGCATACATGTTGGATGATAAGTTTGCTTAAGCCACCACAATATTATCTTTAGCAATTGTACATTCCTGATCCTTGAACTGTACTGTAAGACCCATTTCTGTGGGCCTTTTCACTGACAGTAAACTCTCCGTTAAGTCTAGCACATAGTAAGTCTTTTATTTTGACTTTAACCTCTTTATTATTTTCATTGAAGCACTTTAGTTGTCCAGAGCCAATCCCTAAAACTTTTGCGCCTTGATCATTTGCAAGGGTTACATCCCGCATATTCTTTCGCTCCAAAACGTCAAAGAACCTCTGATTATAGGTCATATGGCTTGTGGCGCCTAAATCAACATACCATGTATCCTGGTGACTCTCTGCTTCGTGTACATTGAAGCAAACGGAACCTGTTCGCTCATTTTCGCCTTTAGCTGCATTTGTCTTCTCTGTCTTGTCTTTATTGCTCTTCCATTTCTTATACTTGAAGCAATCGTGCTTGAAATGGCCTAATTTATGACAAAAAAGCATTGTTTGCCCTTATCTGCATTTGTACCCTTTTTCTGCGACGCCCTCAATGCCGTACTTGAATCCTCTGTGTCCGGAACGCCTCTTCTTCTTTTGTATTCGTCAATTAATTTGTTTTTGACTAAATTCAGCGTCAACTCTATCTCTGGTCTGCTTTCCAATGCGGTAATTAGCGTACTGTATGTTTCTGGCAGACTACTCAACAGCATGACTACGAAAAGATGATCCTTTATTTCCTTGCCGAGTGCTGTCAGTTTGTCTACCAAATCCTGCATATGTAAGACGCTATAGGGCCTATAACCCATTCAGCATAACTTTCTGCTGCCATCTGTATTGCGCGCGCAGCCGTTGTCTCGTTGCTTGCCAACTCGACAACAGCGCCTTCATTTGCTAATCACTTGGTAACCTATATTTGTTTGTGTTGTGAGGCAACCATGGGTTGTTAAGGGTTCGAGATACGGAAGAGCGAGTTGAGTCGCGACTCGTGTTCCGGCTCTCATACAGATAAGACCGTTTACTTATTTCTCCGTGCGTTCTTCCTCGCTATTCGCGTGAGCGCCCGTTAAGTATTTGATACGCGAGATCCAATCATTAAAGTGTTACAGTTGTGATACAAATTTCGTTTGTTAATAAACAACCAGTTCTAGCAAATTCCTTCACGCCTTCCTCCCTGACTCATTGAAATCTCATTAACCCCTCGGTACATCCTACACATAGTTGTTACATGTTCCTCCATGTTACCTGTCTCTGATAACTTTAAATTGCAGATCTCCCTTAAGAGATAGACTTTGCTTGTCAATGTTGTAGTGATCCACCCCATCGTTACCCGGCTACCGTCCGCCGGAAGGCTGCTGCCCGGCCTCCACCCGCCTCCACAAGCAGCGGCGCTGTGTGCCCTTTTTAAACATAGAAAACAAACGTAAGCCATTAAGCGGCCGCCATTGTTTGTACGCGCCGTTCAAACGATTCCCGGAGTCACTCGAGATCTCCCGGGAAGCACCGAACAACGTCATCCCCACCGCGCCGTTAATTAAGAACGCGGGAAACAATCGGCACGCCGCGTATAAAAGACGCTCGTTTCTGCTTAAAAGACGTTGTCTTCGCCGCTAGTTACCGAGCTAGGTACAGCGCCTAGCAATTCCGATTCCTGAGACGACCGAGAGAAAGAAAATCGGGGTGGAGTGTGCTCTGTCTCCGGCGTTCTCGGTATCTCGAAGTCGATCCTGATTTCCGACCGAAGCGAACCGGGATAGAATTACTCTATCTCCGTCGAGCGTTCTCGACTCCTTCGGAATCATCCTGACCGCTGTGCATGCCGGCCGTATTTACGGGGTGGAGAGTTCTCCGCCTCCGACGAGTGTTCTCGTCTACCGCCGTGCTCTCGACCACAGGACAATCCTAATGCAATCCGCATATAATTATCGCCGCGAGTTTTCGTACGACCAGATAAACATCGCGTCGACACCGATACACCGACACACCGATACCGACACCGACACACCGACACCAATACACCGACCCATTGTAATATCGCGATACCATTCATTCGCCACGCGCGCTCACACCTTCACGCGCTCAGACAGACGCGCACTCACACCATCGCACGCCGACATACACCAGCGACGCATTCTTACGCACCGCAAGCGACATATAATATACCCGAAATTACACTGCGCGCAGACATACACACACATACACCACACTTGTATATATACATACCACATATAATAAATACAAATTCTTTCAACCACATACAGCGCGTTCGTATTTCAATACCCCTTTCACGAGCCCTGATCCCGGGCGAGCTAATCCGAGCGCTCGCGAAAGCGGCCTGTTACAATGTTGATTTTTCGTGATAGCTTTTTAATGATACCCATACCTCTTTTGCTGTTGTAGCCCTACGTATGTGAATTAATTGTGAATCTTTGACTAGCAGTTCTATTATAGCGCGTACCTTGTCGTCCCTTTTTTTGCCATGCTGCTGCAGCAGTTTGATCTGTTGGATTCTCTGTGTTGACCTGACTCCACAAGTTATCCTTAATGAGAAGAAGCTCCACTTTAAATTTCCACACTGAATAATTGTCATTGTTCAGCTTGGTAATACCTGCACAGAACGTCTCTGCCATGCTTAACCTTAAAACTTGCCACGTGCAGCAAACGTATACTGGACGAACACCTTTACTTTCCTTTTATTCGCTTAAACCTCTCATGGGCCCATCATCATCATCATCATCATCATCATCATCACTCAGCCTGTTTCGTCCACTGCTGGACATAGGCCTCTCTCAATAATCTCCATCTATTCCGGTCTTGCGTATCCTGAATCCAATTTGTAGAGATACGCTTTATGTCGTCTGTCCACCGGGTTGGCGGACGTCCTCTGTTCCTGAAAACGCGTTCTCTGGGTCGCCATTCCATAATTCTTTTGGTCCATTTTTCGTTGGGCATTCTTGCGACATACCCAGCCCAGTTCCACTTTAGGTAAGCCATTCGCTCTATCGCATTTGTAACTCCAGTTCTTTGTCGTATTTGTTCGTTTGGGACTCTATCTCTCATTGTGATTCCCAGCATAGACCGTTCCATGGCACATTGCGCAACTCTTACTCTGTTTGCTGTTAGCGTCAACGTTGAGGTCTCCGAACCATAAGTCAAGACTGGCAAGATGCACTGATCAAAAACTTTACGTTTGAGGCATATTGGGATTTCTGATTTAAAAATATGTTTGAGCTTACCATAAGCAGCCCAGGTCAATCTAATTCTCCGCTCAATCTCACATGTCTGATTATTCCTACCGACTCTAATTTCATATCCTAGATATTTGTAGGATGTGACTTGGAGGATCTCTTTTCCTTCAAGCAGTATGTTTCGGCTGGGGACCAGATTTGTCATGAACTGTGTTTTGCCGTCGTTGATTTTGAGGCCAACTTTATGCGAAGCCGACGTCAACTTCAACAGCATTTCTCCTGCCTTGCCCAAGCAGTCTGTGATCAACATAATGTCGTCAGCAAACCGAAGATGGTTTAAATTTTCGCCGTCTACATTGATGCCCAGTCCTTCTAATTCGGTATTCTTAAACATGTATTCCAAAAGCATGGTAAACAGTTTAGGCGAGATTGTATCCCCCTGTCGGACCCCTCTCTGCACTCTGAATTTATCCGTCTTTTTCTGTACTCTCACACTTGCTGTTGCATGTTTCTAAATATGTTGCAGGATAGCAGGGCCCATAACCTGTTGGTTATATCGGGAATTCGGAAAGTTTGTTCCAGTCTTTTCAAAATACAAAGACACACTATTTTGATTGATAATAGAATAAATGTATTTTCTCGATTATACAGCGAATCTCACTTTTGCGTTGAGTGTGAACAGAAGTAACGGCGAGAGAGAGGGAGAGAGAAAGAGAAGCACAAGTGAGAGATAAGTTCTTCTGCGCGCCGGGATGCGCAGAACGCTTCAGAATCGTTGCATTAAATGTTTCAACAATTTGTTATTTCGATTACCGATATTCTCTGTCCTGTGTATAGTTGAGTTCTATGTTGTTATTAAAGTTTCTTTTGTTCCTTTTAAAAGAGTGTTTTTTATTACGTCATGGTACGCGAGTACTGGTTGTGTCGCGTACATTCGAAAAATATCGATATTAATCCGTGGACGTGACATTTTGGAGGCTCGTCCGAGATTGAACTGGATAACGCAACTCTGCCGAGATCGACGGCATCGGCAATGAGGTATGATCACATCATTTGCGCGGGAGAATATTCAAGCCATGTTTCCGTTTCGTACAACTGCAGACAAAGGAACAGCTGGGACGATGTTACTCAAAGCTCCGCGAGATTCAGGAGCCATGCAAAGAGCATTTACAACTAAGTCCTTTCAATAATAGAGAATTAATATGGATCCGAAGCCCAATCAAATGTTATTTGTTACTTGTTACTCGTTTAAATTTTTATTTTCTTAAGGAGTTCAATGAAGAAGACGCTGTGAAATATTCATTATCTGGAATTCGGTTGAAACACAAAATCATTATTGAAGACTACCTAACCTGCGGTTTTTGAGCCGTGGTTTTTCCGTCGGGCCGTAGGGCAAATACCGAGGTAGGGGCTTGAGGAGTTCACTTATGAGGACGATGGGTTTACGATAGATACCTCCCTCTTGTCCGAAGATTCCCTCCTTTATTTTGAAATGCGTGCATTGGATATTTTCGGAAGTCAGACGAAGAACAGGGGACAACTAATGCAGTTTCGAGTTTTATCGGAATCGATTGGGACCTGGTTAATGACGAAGCTCAGTAACCTGCAACAACAGCTCAGGATAGAGCAGGAAACCGTTTTAGTGCCCTGGAGCCGACATTGGATGATATTCTCGTCAAGCTGGTAATGAAGCGGGTTCGATGGAAGTACTTTGTTTATTCCTGGAAGGTGTATGATTGGGACCGACAAATAATGGCGCTCGGTAACCTGCAGCAGCAGTTCAGGGTAGAGCAGGAAGCTGTTAAGGCACCCTGGAGTCAACGCCTTGAAAAAAAAAGGACAACGGTCAACCCATTCGAAATGAGCACTTTTACCGTTGATTGTCGGAACGACAATCCTGAAAAAGAGGGGCGGTGTTGCGTGCGCCTTTTATGTTTTGTCCCTGCGTGTCGTCTGTTGCGATTATTCTTGAATTCGCTGTATCTGTCTCTAGGAGATCATCCGCTAACACGTTGCTAAGGGGATTGTTGAAAGACAACGATTGACATCTTGTTTGGAGAGCCGCCATCTTAGAGTCTGGCGACGGATGTCATCCCGTGCAGATGTATTTGTTATTACTGATATTCTCTGTTCTGTGTTCTGTATTACGTCATGGTACGCGAATGCCAGTTGTGTCGCGCGCGTTCGAGAAATATCGATATCAATCCGCCGATGCACCAATATATTTGCTTTATAAATATTATAATTATTAGCAACGAAAAATAATATTTTATTATCTAATAGAATATATATTGAATTCAATATTTTTCTTAAATCCATAACAGTGACCTTGACACAAAAAATGTATAGAGCGAAAAAGAAATATGCAATGCACATTTGTAACGTATTAATCTTTGTTATAAGTATTGTTATAAGTATCTTCTAAATTTTATTAAAAATAGCACCCTGTTATATCATATAATTTATGATAATTTAATAAAGAAGACAAACACTAAAACTTTAAAAAAAGCATAAGTATGTGTGTCAAAACATAAACAATAATAAAAATTGTAACAATGCATCTAATGCACCGTTACTAACATGCCTCCCATGCCGACCACCCGCTCGGAATAGAGGCTCGGCGCCAATGGCGCCTTTAAAGCGCTTTCACCGCTGGTGGCTCCACCATGGACGCCACGCGCTGTAGCGCAAATGGAGGACCAGCCGGATATAAAAGCAGAACTACCAGATTGCAGACGCAACAGCATTCTTACAGCATGTGGAGGGGATATGCTGGCAGCGCATATTAAAGCATGACCCCTTGTCCGTGTGCGCTCGACGCTCGGCCAGCTTCAAGATATAGAAGAAGACAGTTATATTACCTTTTGTTTCCTTCTTTCTTGAATTATAGATATAGCTATGTGATTCTACAAATCTTGAGCTGGCGAATTGGCTAAGCGACATGCGACGCACATTTATTAACAATCATTTTTTATAAATTATTTTCTATAAACTTTCTCCTATTTTTTCCAAAAATAGATATTACACAAAAAATAGATATAAAATTGAAATATAATATATTTTACATATAAATTAAATAATTTATATTAAAAATATTACTAAATAACATTAATTAAATTAAGTAATAATAATAATAATTAATAGTAATATTAATAATAATAATAAAATTAATAATCAAATAAGGACAAAGGAAGGCCAATTAGAACCCAGACGCGGTACTTAAAGCGTAAACAATGTAATATTTCTTGAGATACATATTAAAGATGTACTATAAATTGATTCTAACGTTTCAATCTACTTCGGGTCTTTCTTAATAATAATAAAATAGAAATTTTAAAAAACGCAAGTAAACGGCAAAATGACATGAGCAATACGATGATAGATATAAATAGAAAACGCAATGCAACAAAGTTACAAATTGTATCCCGATGCGCTTACAATATACAGGGTGATTCAGAAGTGATGGTACAAAATATAATGATGAAATGTACAGACTAGTAGAAGCAAAAAAGTCTTAGTAAACATGGGTCCGCAAATAAACCGTTTACGAGATACGTGCGAATGTTATGTTAAGATCAATAAGATTAATAAGATTAATAATAAAAAAATAAGATTAAAAAATGAACCGGAATTGTTTGAAAGAATTCGGAACTCAATGCTGAGAAGATTACTTTATTGCGTGCAGATGAGAGGATAACATTTTGAACACCTTCTTTAACACACCGTACCATATAACATCGAGTGAGTCCCAGTTGCGCACAGAATAAATCGGACACAGCAGGTTGAATGAATCGGACACAGACTCAATCGGACACAATAAGAAACGGACACACGGCGGTTGGAATTGGAAACAGTGACAATCGGACACAATACCAATCGGACACAGTGTCAATCGGACACAGTAGGAAACGGACACACGGTGGTTGCAATCGGACACAGCAGAAAACGGACACATCGTGGTTGCAATCGGATACAGATTCAATCGGACACAATAAGAAACGGACACACGGCGGTTGGAATTGCATACAATGACAATCGGACACAATACCAATCGGACACAGTGTCAATCGGACACAATAGGAAATGGACACACCCTGGTTGCAATCGAACACAGCGTCAATCGGACACAGTAGGAAACGGACACACCGTGGTTGCAAACGGACACAGTGTCAATTGGACACAGTAGGAAACGGACACACCGTAGTTGCAATTGGACATAGTGCCGATCAGACACAGTAGGAAACTTAAGTTAGTTAGGTGAATTTCACTTCGTTTTGCAGAGTACATGTGTGGACACAGTGGGTTCCGCCCCCCCCCCCCCTACGGGAGGGCTCCACTTCCGAAAGATATAACCTAACCCAAACCAAATTTGTGTCCGATCGACACTGTGTCCGATTGCAACCACTGTGTGTCCGTTTCCTACTGTGTCCGATTGACACTGTGTCCGATTGCAACTACCGTGTGTCCGATTCCTATTGTGTCCAATTGACACTGTGTCCGATTGGTATTGTGTCCGATTGTCACTGTGTCCAATTCCAATCGCCGTGTGTCCGTTTCTTATTGTGTCCGATTGAGTCTGTGTCCGATTGCAACCACGATGTGTCCGTTTTCTACTGTGTCCGATTGACGCTGTGTCCAATTGCAACCACCGTGTGTCCGTTTCCTACTGTGTCCGATTGACACTGTGTCTGATTGGTATTGTGTCCGATTGTCACTGTGTCCAATTCCAATCGCCGTGTGTCCGTTTCTTATTGTGTCCGATTGAGTCTGTGTCCGATTCATTCAACCCGCTGTGTCCGATTTATTCTGTGCGCAACTGGGACTTCCCCGTAACATCTTGCTTGTTAAAGTCAGTACAACTGAAATACCTTATGTTTAATAAAAATATTCATAGTGAGGTGTACGTTTTGTTTTTTGTTATTTGTTGCTACACCAGTACAACGGCATCTAATATATAAGTGTGCAAGGAGAATAAGACACGATGAGCATGGGTATAAACACACAAGTCAGTGGCGGATCTTAACATAACATTTGCACGTATCTCGTAAACGGTTCATTTGCAGACCTGTTTACTAAGACCTTTTTGCTTCTACTAGTGTGTACATTTCATCATTACATTTTGTACCATCACTTCTGAATCACCCTGTCTATACATAATATCAGATTATGTATTGTTAGGGACAAAAAAATAACATAATTAAGATTTTCACAATAATCAAACTCACCACGCAAAATTTAGACTCTCCTTCCAAATGATGTGATGACTCATTACAAAATAAACGATATTGCCAACACAAATACATGTCAATTGTTCAAATTATCCATTGGTAAAAGCCAAAAGAGTGACGAAATGAAGAAATAAAAACGGAGGACTCTCTGAGAGTCCGGTGTGAGCGTAAAGTCTCAGGAACTGTAGGAGTGATGAAAATTAATACATGAATGTGCCTATACAATGTATAATAAAAACGATGACTATGTCGGAAAAAAATCATAAAAACATAAGCGCAAAAGAAATACAAAAAAATAAAAGTGTTAACAGTGCTGAATGAAATTATTAATCAGCTCAATTAATAAGAATAATTTGAATTTAAACTGATACATAAGGAAAATAAATGTATCTGTAGAACATCTCGATAGTGTAGGTATGGAAATATTTATCCTGCCTTATATCCTGCTATATCTCACCTAATCGATCGAATCGATCGAGGAGTACCTTGAGTTCCTGGATGAGTTAACTGATATTGCTCAGAACTTGAATGGCAAGTTGCTAATTTATGGCGACTTTGATGCCGAATCGGTTCAATGGGGCTCTCCTATTACAGATCGCAGTAGTGAACTCCTTGAAGAATGGGCAGCCAAAAATGAGCTGAGGCTGGCCAACATTGGTGAGTCTCCCAACTTACGTCAGGCCACAAGGTTTATCCATCGTGGACCTTACATGGACGTCTTCAGAAATCGTAGGATATATCAAAGATTGGGGGATGATGACTAATATAAAACATTATCTGATCATTTGTACATTTGTTGATGGAACTTTGACATAGTTGATGGAACCTCGGGAAGAGAGATCCCAGAAAGAGAGATCCTATCCAAAGCAAGTGGAATCTAAATAAGTTGGATAAAGACATGTTCGCGATGGCTTTGGAGTGGAGCTGCGAAACGGATCCCCTAGTGGAAGAAGCCTCTATAGCGATTAGCTTTGGTGCTTGGATCGACTGCACCATGTTGGAGGTATGCGACGCCTCGGCTCCGCACGTTGGAAATACGAAGGCCAGGAAGCATTGGTCCACTGATGGAGCGAGATCATTGCCGAGCTTAGAAGTGACTGCATCCGTGCGAGAGGATCACCAGCGGACATGGATGAGTGCAGAAAAGCCTACAAGCAGAGGGAGAAGGACCTGAGAAAAACAATTAGTAAGACCAAAGCCGCGGCGAGGAATGAACTTACCAATATTATCAATAGAGATCTGTGGGGTTTCCCTTATTGTATAGCGCTCAAGCGCCTTAGAACTGCGTCTCCGAGTATGAGTGAACTGGAAGAGGATGTACTCAATAAGCTTTTGAAGTTTTTGTTCCCGGGAGGGAAGTTCACGATCCCACGACTGATTGGCTAAACTGGCAAGGGGAAGACTGCTGAGCCCTTCACCCTGGTGAAGTTTTCAGGGTGATTAAGAAGAGAAGCGCCTCTAACACGGCTCCAAGATCAGATGATCTAAAGATGATCTTGTGGAGAAAAGTCCCCAACTCCATGATCGATCAGTTGACAGATTGTTTTACCATCTATCTTAAGGAGAGTGTATTTTCCGAGAAATAGAAGAGGGCAAACCTGGTACTAATACCCAACGAAAAGAGCAATAAATTGGGTCTCTCGAAGGTTAGATCAATCTGCTTCTCTATGAGGTTGGCAAAAACTTTGAAAGAGTACTTGCGGATAGGATACTTATTTAGTTACAGGACAATCCTCAAGCTGATCTCTCTAATAATCATTACAAGTTCAGGAAGCACAGGTCCATATGCGACGCGTTGATCAAAATCAGTGAGTTGGCTGCCAATGCAGTTCAAGACAGTGGAGTTGTCATTGCTGTGAATTTAGACATCACAAACGCGTTTAAGTCCATCCCATGGTAATAAGAGAGGTCCTGAGAGAAAAGGGCTTTCCGGAGTACATCAGACGTATGGTCGATATCTACTTGTCGAATTGAACGGTTACTTACCCGGTGAACGGCGGCAAGGCCCAAACTAGAGCAGTAAAGGCCGGTGTGCTTCAAGGTTCAGTCCTGGGGCCTCTATTATGGAATATTGCTTTCGATTCTGTCTTCTGGACCGGGGCTGAAGAGGGGTGTACCATTATTTGCTACGATGACACTTTCATTCTCGCAACAGTCAGCAATGCAACATGTGCTAGCCTCAGGATCACATACAAGTAGGACGAATCTTGCTCCGTATAAAGAGTTTAGGCCTCCGCATGTCGGACTCAAACTGAGGTTATCATATTTCATGGATGTCATAAACCGGAAATCATTCTCGAGATAGTGGTAGATGACATCAGGATTAAAGGGATCCATGAAATACCTTGGTATTATCGTGGCAAATGGTTCATGAGACCATTTTGACTACGCAGAGGTGAAAACGGCCAAAATTGCGAAGGCTCTAGGTTGACCGATGCCCAACCTCAAAGAGCATAATAGCAAAAGGCATCTTTATACAAAGACAATGATGTCCATCCTCTTTTATGGAGCGCTGGTCTGTAGCGACGTGCTCTCAACATCAAGTGGGGCTCAGCAATTGCTGCGTCACCTACAAAGGGACTATTGAAGCAGAGACCGTGATTGTGAGGAAAGAAAAATCGAGTTGAGGAGGATAAGAAAATGTTGAAAGACGCGTTTCTAAAAACACAACTTTTTATCACAGACTATTTATTCTCTCTTGTATAGTTGCAGTAACCAGACTGACCGGACGTGACGCAACGACGCTCAGCTCTCCGAGTAGCGCTCACAGCGCTCGAATAGACACTAGGCTGTAAGCCAATCACGGAGTGCATAAGCTCGCTTTCTTACCGATCATTGTCGATACAATATCCATTAAACTACATTAATACTCTCACCGTTTAAGCATGTTGTACACTCTACTATGCTCATACTTTCACGCATCATTCTGAATCTTTCTTTAGGTAACGCTTTTGTAAAGATATCGGCCTTTTGTGCTTTAAAAGAGATGTGCTTAACCATTATCTCTCTTTCCTCATATTTTTCTCGTATATAGTGATAACGGACATCAATGTGCTTTGAACGCTGATGGAATTCGGGATTCTTTACTAATTTTATTGCACTTTCATTATCTACAAAAATTATTGTTGCCTCTGCACATGGATGTCCGATATCTCTTATAAATCTTCGTAACCAAATGGCCTCTCTCGCTGCAGCCGACGCTGCCACATACTCGGATTCCATCGTACTCGTCGTTACAAGTCTTTGTCTCTGGGAGCACCACGTGATTGGACCGGACGCTAGCTCGAAAAGGTATCCAGTGGTTGATCTTCTGGTCTCCATATCACTCGCAAAATCGGCATCGGAATAGCCAATCAATTTTAGCGCGTTTTTGCCACCGCGAAACTCGATTCCATACTCGACCGTTCCAGCAAGGTACGCTAGTATGCACTTCACTGCTCGCCAATGAGCGTCATTGTGTTTGCTTAAATATTTGCATACCGAATTGACTGAATATACGATATCTGGGCGTGAGACTATAGCCAGGAACATAAGTGACCCTACAGCTTCGCGATATGGTACATTTTTGAACTCTATTTCGTCTTTTGTTACGGGATACAGTACCGTGTGCGGATCGCTCGGTATGCTAACCGGATTAGTGTTACTCATACGAAACTTATTGATCACTCTCTTTGCATACGCACTCTGATGTACAAAAATAGATTTTCTCTCTCTATCTCGCTCAATCTGCATACCCACAAACATACTCGCATCTCCTATAGTGATTTTGAACGCACTGTCCAGATGCTCAATCACAGACCCGAGAATCGTTCGAGTTTTTGCTGCAATTAACCCGTCATCAACATACAATGCTAAATACACTACAGATTTCTCGACGCTACCTACGAAAATACATTTGTCTGCCTCTATTTCCTTAAAATTAAACTCTCTAAGAAAAGCACTGAACTTCTTGTTCCAACACCTAGGAGCTTGTTTCAGTCCGTAAAGTGATTTTTGCAAGTGACACACAACATCCTTTTTTTTTTGCACTATCACTTAACTCTTTGACTCCTAGACCCTCTGGAACCGCCATGTAGATTTCTTCCTCCAATTCCCCATGTAGAAATGCTGTCTGCACATCGAATTGGGCCAGCTCGAGATCCTCAGATGCAACCACTGCGAGTAGCGTCCTAAGCGAGTCGTACCTTACGACTGGAGCAAATGTCTCTGTAAAATCCACTCCCTGCTGCTGCATAAATCCTCTAGCACACAATCGTGCTTTAAACCTGTGCACGTTTCCTTTCTCGTCTTTCATGAGTTTGAAGACCCACTTTGAATCTATTATTTTCATACCTGGCTTTCTTTCGACCAATGACCAGGTTCTGTTCTCGCGATGCGCTTTCAATTCGCTATTGATTGCATCAATCCACTGAAAAGCTTCTTCACTTTCTATTGCTTCCTTAAACGACAACGGTGCGATTAACGCAGCCACATTCGATTCATAACGAGCTGGGCGTCTCAAACTCTCTCGATTTCTTAAGTTTTGTCTTGGTTGGGTTGTTTTCGCTCGCTCTGCACGTTCCACTTCTTCGTTATCCGCAACTGGCAGAAAGACCTCGTTCTCTTCATTGTCGTCCTCGTTGTCCAGTAAACAAATTTCTTGCTCGTCCTTTGGCAAAATTATTTCAGTGTCCTCTTCGCTGGCTGCTGTCTTTATTGTCCCAATTTTTTCGTTAAATACAACATCACGTGACACTGTTACCTTTTTCGACAACGAATCATAGATTCGATAATTCGATGACTGTTTTTCATTACCAACTAATAGCACTCTTCTCGCTCGCACGTCTAACTTAGTTGTCAGCTGCTTCGGTACGTGCATGTATGCTTCCGAACCGAATATTCGCAGGTGTTGTAGATTCGGCTTCTTGCCGACCCAAAGCTCGTACGGTGTCTTCTTAATTCGTGCACTCGTTGATCCTGAACGATTCATTAAATACACAGCAGTATTTGCTGCCTCTGCCCACAGGGTTAAGGGAAGACACTTGGCACGAATCATCGTTCTCGCGCATTCAATGATGGTTCTATTATCGCGTTCTGCTCTACCATTTTGCTCCGGTGTGTACGGGGCCGTGTTTTCTCTTTGGATTCCCCGAGTCTCAAGATAAATGTTCATATTTTTATTGCGAAATTCCAAACCATTGTCTGAACGCAGCACTCTCATTGTCTTTCCGAATTTGTTCTCGATTAATTTGTCGAACACTTTGAACTTTTCGTATACATCATTTTTATGCCGCAGGAAATAAACGTAGCGAAAACTTGTTGCGTCGTCCTTGAATGTCAGCAGATACTGCTGACTCGTGCTCCACCGGGAGTCTCGACGGACATCGGTCCACACACATCAGTGTGTATCACTTCGCCAGGCACAGTCAACTCTCGATCGCGACTCTTTAGAAAAGCTTGCCTGTGTGACTTTCCGAGCTGACACGCGTTGCAAAAGAAATCACTTTTGCTTGATAACTTTATACCGTCCACGAGTCCTTTGTCCACTAATTCGCGCAACGTGCGACCGTTCACGTGGCCGAGCCGCTCGTGCCACACTCGCAAGTTAGCCACAGACACATTAGCTTCACTGACGCTAGCTTTTCTATTTGTTCGGAACAGCATTCGATAGATTTCGTTCCGATGTTTCACTCCCGACGCGAGCACTCGATTCCCGTCCGTTATTTTTACAAATTTGTCCTTGAATGACACTTCGTATCCTTTTGTAGTACACTTCCCGACTGAGAAAAGGTTCTTTTTCATGTCTGGCGCGTAGAGCACTTCCTCGATACGCGCTTCTTGCCATTCTCCATCAACAAACTTTTCTATTGGAATCGTTCCTATGCCAACAATGTCGCACTCCTTGTCGTTTCCCAGAGATATTGTACCACCGTTGCTCAATTCTCGATAGTCGGTAAACCACTCACGTCTATGCGTTATGTGAGCTGATGCACTACTGTCGGTAATCCAGATTTCGTCCCGATCAGCGTTCAGCAGCCAATTTATCATACCGACTGGAGGATCCGAGCCTCCCTTCTTATCGACCTTGTCTGGTGGTTTGCTTCCGTTCTCTGCTATGAACGCACACCCGAGTGATTCACGAGATTCACTTCCGTCTTTCTCACTGTTTTCCCGCCTTTTGTTTTTACATTCGCGCGCGAAATAACCTTTTTCTTTACACTTGAAGCACTCCACGTCTTTACGCTCTTTCGGTTTTCGCTGTTTCTTGTTCCCTTTTGATCTCGATTCGTCACTTTTTCCCGCACTTTTCTTTCTAACTGTCGAAAAAGCCCCTTGATTGTCGCCGTCGGAGTTTAACCGAGCTTCCTCTCGAATGAGTCTTTCCTGCAAATTTTCAAGCGTCTGCCGCTCCGGATCCACGCTGTCCCAGGCCGTTTGTAACGTCGCGTATTTGGACGATAAACTTGCGAGCACTTTCGCCATGATTGTCTCGTCCGATATCGCTTCACCCACGTCGAGCAATTGCGCAGCCATGTTCTGCACTTTTGCGACATGCTGCACGATCGAGTCTCCCGGAGACATTCTATACTCGTGAAACCTTTGAGTGAGTATCAACTTGTTTGACGCAGACTTTTGTTCATGGATGCGAGACAACTTGTCCCACATTTCTTTTGCCGTTGAACACACTAGTAGCGATTCCAGTTGCTCACTCTCTATCGATGACGATATTAAAAACATAGCACGTGCATTGTCTTTAATCCACGTTTTCTTCGCGACTTCTTGACCCGCACCGGTCGATATCGTTCGCTCGCCATCCACAATGTCACGTATCCCATGAGCCATGAATAACGTGTTTACTTGAAACTTCCAACCTTGGAAGTTTGATCCGTTGAACTTCGTAATATTCCGCGCCGAGATGTCGTCAGACATTTTCGGATTCCCGACACACACGTACACGCGACAATTATCTCGATTAATACCACGTGCCAAAAATGGCTGCCTCGCTGCGACGCCGCTCGTGTTCGCGCTTCTCCTCAATGCTCTCAATCTCACAATTATTCCTCAGGCTAGGGTCACTGGGCCCATAACCTATTGAAACAGAGACCGTGATTGTGAGGAAAGAAAAATCGAGTTGAGGAGGATAAGAAAATGTTGAAAGACGCGTTTCTAAAAACACAACTTTTTATCACAGACTATTTATTCTCTCTTGTATAGTTGCAGTAACCAGACTGACCGGACGTGACGCAACGACGCTCAGCTCTCCGAGTAGCGCTCACAGCGCTCGAATAGACACTAGGCTGTAAGCCAATCACGGAGTGCATAAGCTCGCTTTCTTACCGATCATTGTCGATACAATATGCATTAAACTACATTAATAGGGACAATCGCCATAAAAGTGATATCGGCATATCATACACTGTCTTTTGACGTTGCTACGTTATTCGCGAGGATCCCGCCGCTCTATCTCCTTGCTACGGCTAAGAAAGAATCTTCGAGCGAGTGCACGACTTGAGATTCAGAAACGAGTGGTCGAGAGACGCCGAAAACGAAATTAAGTCCAATGAGATGTTGATTATGAGATGACAATGGGGGATTCATCTAAACGGATCCGATAGACCCGGAACAAGAACCAGAACGGCCATCAGTCCTATATTGATAAAGTGAAACGGAAATACGGTAGTATGTCCTTCCATGTTACGAAATTGATGACGGGTCGCAACTGCTTTGGACAGAATTTGTTCCAAATTGGCAGGAGAGAAGATGCGGCTTGTTTTCAATGTGACGACGATGAACCGGATTCAGCGGAACACACTGTAAAGTACTGCATGGAATGCTGAAAGAACGGATCTGAAAGGAAAGTTGGGTGTGGAAGATCTTATCTTGGAGGAAGTAGCGAAGGTCATACTCAGAACCAAAAATCTTTGGAAAGTTTTCTCCCAATTTGCGGTAAAGATCATGAGAAGCAAGGAGGAAGAGGAGAGACGACGCGAGAGAGAGGCACGTCCCTCCCCCCTCCCCAGTTGAAATTGACACCACCGATAGCTAGCACCGTAAGTGTGGCTGATTGAAAAAATTCAGATGACCGACCGGCCCTCTCTTCCCTTGATAGGAGAGGAGGCCGCGGCTAATGTAACATAAAGTAGGCCTGCTGAGTCGCTGGTGGGATACGACTTCGGCCTGGTGGAGAAGAGGATGGGATGGGAAGGCTAGAGACCCTCAAGTAAGAGACATGCGAACCGGTCGGCACGTCGGGATTGGTTAATGGCTGACTTTGCAAGAATATGGCGGAACCAATGAAATAATTTTATTTTACCCCTATCGATAAAATAAAGATGCGGTAGAAATAAATAATGAAGCTAATTTAGAGAATTTATACATACGTAAAACAAAAGAAAAGGGACAAAAATTAATGCATAAAACATAATATATACATATACACAATTTTATTGAAAGGATACATGAATGAAATTAACCTGAAAAAAAGATTTAGTTATCTTTAACACAAAAATAAAAAATTAAAGAAAATAATTTAATTAAAAATTAAAGAAAAAAATTGAAGAAAAAAAAAAGAAATATTTATATTTTTTAATTTAAGAAAAAAAGAAAAAATAAGACAATTAAAGAAATAAAAAGAAAAAGTATTTAATATTAAATATAAATTAACATTTTTGATAAACTTACAATATAGAACATATATATAAACATATAGAATAAACTAATGTAAAGTTAAATAACACTATAAATATAATATACTTTTTAGAAAATATATATCTTATAAAACTTATAATTTAATATCAATTGTTTATTTGACTCCTAGATGCATTACCATAGATTTGCTACTGTAGTAATTTTCATTATTAGTATCTTTTTTGCAGCACATTTTCATGCGAAAAATGATGAATCGATCCATTATTTTTGATGATAAATTATAGTAGTTTTTTTATCACAGTAAAAGTAATATTACTCATTTTAAAACAAAAAAAACTTTTGAGATCTAAGTAAACATCATTAATATATGGAAGGTAACTACGTATGACATTTTCCATCTCCTGAAAATACTGAAATATATTTTCGTTAACAAAAAATAAAGTGTTTTCTTTATAGCAGCTTAATTTAACTAGTTTGGCATATTTATAATCAAGTACATTGCTTATAGAGCCAGCAAAACTTAAACATTTATTGCACGCAGTCCTAGTTTTTGAAATACTATGTAAAATATACCCAGCAATGTAATATAACACATTTAATTCAATATCATCATTAAGATTTAATAATGGTAGATTTAATTCAGGAAATATGAGCAATTTCTTTTTTTTTTTTTTGCTCGATGCTTTTTGTATGTTTAAAAAACCATCAATAAATTCGCGATCATTCTCTTCATAGCTACTATTTGATAAAGATTTCATATATATGGCTATTTCTTTTAAACATTGCTTAAAATGAAGAGCGTTAGGAACTGGCCGTCTCGCTCAAACTAAAGAAAATAAGTTTTCTACGCAATCTTGTGTTAACCTGCCTGCTAAGATGAACAAATAATGCTTCTCTTTCAATAAATAGTCACTTAATTCAATTACTGATTTTGTAGTTAAAATTATTCCAGTTTGTACAGGCTTAAACTCATATATAAAATTTTTATTGTTGTTAATTTGCCTTTGAACAATTTTGGAAGTCTCTCGGTTCGTTTTTGGTGTTTTCCCAATACCAATCTGAATGTTTTGGAAAAGTTTCATTACGGAATATAAAAAATTTATTGCATTATATTTTTAATTGCTTTCCTGAGTTTCATTTTTTCCTAGCGCTACTTGAAGACTTCGTGAGGTTATTAATAAAAACCATTTCGACACCATCTCAATGAACCATGCTGTTGTTGTATATTCTTTTTTTCCAATGTGATCAGCTATAAACTTTAATGATGAACTAACTTCTGTATTAAGAATCTGTCTTGCTTTATTTACTTTCATCTTAGCAAAACGATCATTTTTCAAATCGTCAGATTTAAGTTTTCGAGTTAATTTAAATGTGATATTTTCTTGAATTTCAAGAAGTTCTCTCAAGTGATCACATTTTACATAAGAGAAATTAATATTTTAATTATCGCGAACAATTTCTTCGGGTATTTGAAAAAACTTATTGTTAACTAAAGAATTTTTAAGATTTTTTAGAAGGTGAGGTCCGTCAGCTAGAAAAAATAATCTTCTGTTTTTGTTAATTGGATGCGAGATAGAATTCTCTATTGTAGAATAGCGAGAGACACCTATACCAAATGTTCTCCACTTGGCTAGGTTAATTGATCCCATATCAGAAGTTACGAGAGTTGTATGATAAGTACCCGTGTTAGGGAAGGAAACGCATTTTTTTTTTAATTTTGTTTATCTATTTCTCAACATAGTCTCCTTTCAGCTCGATACACTTAGTCCAGCGATATTCCAATTTTTTTAAGCCATCCAAAAAATATGATTTGTCGAACTTTGCGCTCTTCATCAAAAACGGATGTTCGGCCACGCTTGAATTCATTGAACCAATATCTGGTAGTCATCGAAGGTGCATGGTCCTTATAAACGGCATGCTACTTCACTTTGATTTCCTCACACGTCTTCCCATCCAAAAAAAGGAATCGAATCACTAACCGATATTACTCTTTTTCCATGGTTGCAAACAAACACAAACTTGCCCACTTTCAACAGCTATCAAAACAAAACTACTCGATAAATCTGTCTGAAATTTTGACAGGCGTCGTTCGAAAGATGGCGTTAAACGATGGTATACAGATTTTGAGTCAGTGGCGCTATCAGTCGTTAAACACGGGTACTTATCATACAGCCTTCGTATGCTATGAATATATAGACCATCTTCCTCTGCCTTTAGAATAATTTTCAAAATAATATGTTTTAATTGAGATCCATCGTCACCACGAGGGGTAAAATAAAATGCTACAACCTGTTTCCATCTTGCACAAATTCCGCCTATCATAATTACTAATGCATGTGAGGCTTTTTCTAGAGAATGGAAAATTAAAAGAAGAAAATCAGAAGAAAACATGATGGATTATTAGTCACTTAAAACATGATAATATTAATAAGGAAAACTAAAGCAATATAATCAATTTCTTACCAATTTCTCCTTTGCTATTAGGTAATGAACTATATCCATAAAATGATCTAGTTGATTGGTCAAATTGCGTTCCGCTATTAATGCTCATTTCATCCAGCGCAATCATAGCATCTTTATCCCTTTCATCTTCAAAGTCGCGTACTTTTTGTTTTAAAATATCAAAAATTTCTTCGCGAATGCCCTCTTCAAGGGTGAAATGTTTCGAGTTTTCTCTCAAAAGTGAAATGTTTCGAGTTTTTCTTGTAAAGTACGCACTGACGGCAAAGAAATATGTTGTTGTAAAAGTTCTTTGTATCCATTCTCAATCCGCAAGCTAATTTCAGTCGAATTGCTTTTTTAATTGTTTCGTCAGATCACTTACTTAGCCTCGTGTTGATTTATTCCAATGCTCTTATTTGATCATCAGTAAATATTTTTCTAATAACGGACTGTGATCTTCTAATCTTTACGTATTGCTTTTGCAGACTTATTTTTTCTGCATTCAGCTTTTTCATCTTTTCTTTAAGAATATTATCAAATTTGTTATATTTTCTTAGAATACTAGCATAAGTCTTTTCACGCTTTTTATATAAATCATTAAGTTTTAGATAGATTCGGTTCATTTTCAGTAACCTCAATGACAGATTCAGTGGGTTCTTTAGGAATTCCAATGGAAATTTCATTGCTGACGAGATTTGATTTGTCACCCATATAAACAGTTTGACAGAATGATTGCGTTACTTCATTATTTGTAGATGCAACTGTTTTAGAGATTACTTCAAAAATGGTTGGTATTGCATTGTGTTTCAAAATTCTTTTTCCATCAACCCGCAGTTTTTCCCACACCTCTGGTGAAAAATGTATCTTAAACATGAAGGAAATAATTAATATTAAATTTGTACTAAGAAATTAGCTGTTAGTTAAATAAGTACCATACCTCACAAATACAGCTATAATCCGTTGGTACCCAATTTGGTCGCGGAATATTCAAAGCCCATTGAGCCCTTATTTCTAGGTTTTTTGAGAAATGTTTCATTAAATATCCCTTAGCTGATGGGTTTTTGCAATTCGGAACGCAACAGCCTGGCATTTTAATATTCCGGATATCCACTACAATTTTTTATATACATATCATATAAAATATAGGTTAAGAATATGACTATCTTAAGATATTTTCAATTTTCATATGCCTCATGACTTTTTCATGTGAAATAATAATCTAATATGAGATTAAATGTTTTACACATATATTATATATATACATATATATTAATTTTATATTTATACTTTTCTTATAAACCTTACATACTGATCACGTAAGTACCAACCGCAGGCCGCCATATTCTTGAAAACGACCACAGTTCGCATGTCTCTTACTTGAGGGTCTCTAGGGAAGGCTAAAGATAGGTTAAGGGGATGGGAAAAGTAATTGGGACGCATACATTCAAATAAATACATACACACAATACGCACATACATCACCAAGGAGGGAAGGGTAAAGAGGGAGGCTGGATAGAGATCAGAGTGGGGGGGGGGGGGGGTAAGACCTGAGGTAAAGAGATGTCGCTATCGAGACGTCCTACAGGTTCGTTTATCTTTCTCACGTATCATTTTGACGGCTTAAATTCAAGTTACTCTTATTAAATGAACTGGTTAATTATTTCATTCAACACTTCTAGTACTTCTATTCTTTTGTAAGTATTTCTTTTATGCTTATATTTTTATGGTTTTTTTCCGACATATGTCATTTTTGTTATACATTTTGTAGGCACATCCATGTATTAATTTTTATCACTTTTACAGTACTTGAGACTTTACGCTCGCACCGTACCCTCAGTTCTCCGTTTTTATATTTTCATTTCGCCACTCTTTTGGCTTTTACCAACGAATAAATGGAACTGACATATATTTGCGTTGGCGATTTTGTTTACTTTGTAATGAGTTATCACATCGTTTGGAAAAAGAGTCTAAATTTTGCGTGATGTGTTTGATTATTGTGAAGATCTTAATTATGTTATCTTTTTTATCCTATCTGACATTATGTATTGTTGCGTTCGTCGCTTTCTCACTCTCTCACACTCGCGCACACGCAATGAAAAGACATTTCCGTAAAAATGAAAATAACTTTATATACAGAAATATAATGTACAACAAGAACGGAATGTTCATTCGTATTCGAGACTGACACATCCTTTCTTAAGTCGAAAGTCCCGAAAACAACCACCACCCGACTTTGTTTAACAAATCCCACTCGTTGTTAGGGAGAACGCCTTGCAGCTAATGTAACACCAAGCATCCAGCGCGAACGTAACACCGAGCGTTCAGCACGAACGTAACACTGCCCTCCTTCTTCAAGATTGTCGTCCCGACAATCCAGAAGAGCAGATTTCAAGCGGTTTTCTGTCCCTTTTCGTCATCTTGAAGATTCAGGGTACCGAAAATGGTCTCTTGCCCTACCTCGAGCTGCTGCCACGAGTTACCAGGCCCTATTTTTCCCCGGTCTTCACCTACGACTTTGGGACTGCATTGCGGATTTTCTTGAAGATAGAGAACTGGCCAGGCTTCCTTCTTCTTCAACTTCCGCACGCCCTCATAGGATTTCCGCTCTTCTTTAACGTGAACTTCCTCAATGTTAGTACTGCTTCAACGTAATCTTGCAAGTCTTCGGACAAGAGGGGGGTATCTACTGTGGAGCCGACATCCTCCAATGAGGACTCCTCAAGCCCCTGCCTCGGCATTCGTCCTAAGACCTGACGGGAAAACCACAGCTCAAAAACCGCGGGTGAGGCAGTCTTCAAAAATTAAATATCCTTCTTCCTGTAGAGATTGACGGAAGTTTTAAAGGGAACACTTCAGGAGACCATGCTTTCTGAAATGGGCAAAATATTTAACGCAGAAAACAGAAAAATGTTTTTTTTTTTTTAACAAATAAATTAATTTTAGATGAGACTCTGAGCTTCAAAGTCTTTCTAATTATCCTTCAACTCTCGCTCAAAAAATGGAGCCAACCTATCCGCATGAACAACCTTTCTCTTATGTTTCGATGATTTTTGGATACAAAATACGACATCGTTTAGTCTCTTAATTATGTGAAAGAGACCCTCCCAGTTGCACTGCAACTTTGGAACTCTTCCTTTAACCCTACGGGGATTAAAGAACCAAACTTTCTGCCCCTTTTGGAAAAGAATTTCTCTAGCCCCCCGATCATATCGGACTTTCATCCGAGAGGACTTCAGATTCATTTGTTCTCTAACATAAGAATGAATCTTCTCCAATTCCTTTTTCAAATTGCTCAGAAAATCTTCTTCCGGAAATGATTTTTCCTCAGAAAACTGTGGATAGCTTCCTCGTAATAAATTGACAGGTAACTTAAGATCTCGAGCAAAATATAACTCCGCAGGAGTTAACCCGGTAGTCTCATGTTTCGAAGATCTATAAGCAAGAAGAAACATGGGAACCCATTGATCCAAATCTCTTTGATTCTGAGCAACTTATATTGCAAGATATCTAGTTATTGTCTGATGCTGGCGTTCAACCTGCCCGTCAGACTGAGGATGAAGAGCAGTAGTCCTCGTTTTCTTTATTCCTAGAAGCCTCATTAACTCAGAGAAAAGTTTTGATTCAAAGTTCTTTCCCCGATCGATCTGAACCTCAACAGGCACTCCGTGCCTAGAGATGAACTGTTTGACAAAAATTTCTGCCACCGTCTCAGTTTTAATATTTCTCAAAGGAAAGGCTTCCACCCATTTCGTAAAACAATCCACGACGACAAGCAAAAACCTATTTCCAGAATCAGTCAATGGAAAAGGATCAAGGATATACATTTGCACTCTTTCCAATGGAGCTCCAACATTATATATTTGAAGAGGAGACTTTCCTTTTCTCAAGGGACGTTTTTTTGAAATACAAACTCCACAAGTTCTACACCAGTCCTCAACATCTTGCTTGCAGGTAGCCCAGAAGAAGCGTTTTCGAACCATTTCCAAGGTCTTATTTATTCCAAAATATCCTCCCGAAGGAGAATCGTACGTCATCTGCAAAATTTCCTTTACTCGGTTTCGCAGAACAACAAGTTGAAGAAAACTGAAGGTAAATATAGCGAAAAGGGGACCCAGCCCCAATGACCTTGACCTTGATATATGTTGTCAAGGACATAATTCTGAGTAACTTTTTCTTCTAATTTAATCGTCGCTCGTTGCTTATTAAAAAGTTATTAACAAACAAAAATTTGTAAAAATCAAGATTTATACATAGTTTATACAACTTATAAAGTACATGCTACATTGTAAAGCGAGGTCCACCCTGCCTACCGGCGGGGCGGGTGCGGGAGGGGGGCCGAAGGCCCCCCTTGCCCCCCCCCCCCGTGTGTGTGTGTGTGTGTGTGTGTGTGTGTGTGTGTGTGTGTGTGCGCGCGCGTGCTTCCTGTCCGTGCATGTACTTTGGTATATTTCAAACTTTTTTTGTTAATAACTTTTTAATAAGCAACGAGCGACGATTAAATTAGAAGAAAAAGTTACTCAGAATTATGTCCTTGATAACATATGTCAAGGTCAAGGTCATTGGGGCTGAGTCCCCTATTCGCTATATTTATCTCGAAAACTTGTATTCACATCTATATCTATATATATATAAGTCGCGTCTGTCTGTCTGTCTGTCGGACCGCGAACTACTTTTACATTTATGGACCGATTTTCTCGAAATTTGTACCAAAATTTTGCTAATTTTTCGGGGATGGCTACTATGTGGTTTTTTTTAGTTTTACACCCCCACCCATCCACCCACGCACCCACACACCATGTTCCACATTTATGGACCGATTTTCTCGAAATTGGTACCAAAATTTTGCTAATTTTTCGGGGATGGCTACTATGTGGTTTTTTTCTAGTTTTTCACCAACACCCACCCACCCACGCACTCACTATGTTCCACATTTATGGACCGATTTTCTCGAAATTGGTACCAAAATTTTGTTAATTTTTCGGGGATGGCTACTATGTGGTTTTTTTTTAGTTTTTCACTACCACCCACCCACCCACGCACCTACACACTATGTTCCACATTTATGGACCGATTTTCTCGAAATTGATATCAAAATTTTGCTAATTTTTCGGGGATGGCTACTATGCGGTTTTTTTTAGTTTTACACCTTTTATTCGAAAAGGGTATGTTCGAGAAAGTAAGAGTTTTATAAATTATATTATTAATTTTGCTTCTCGAACGTTCTAAAGCGAGACATTATGATCGAAGCCTTGTTTTCGTTCCGTTTTTGTGGTTTCTTCGTATCGTTCGATTCTGACAAACACCTCGTTGTCGATCGCCGATTGGCTCTCGGAATCGAACGATCGAAATTCCGTTTTTTTTTTGATACACGTATCGACCGGGACTATTGTCCGTGGATCGAAAAGTAGGGCTTTTCGTCGGGACTTCGTCGCAAGCCTTCACCGGGAGCACATCGAAAGTCTAACGCTCCTATAATTATAGTTAGAACGATAATTCGCGTGTCCGATTAAATCTTGCTGTCGCGTGCGATTACCTAAGACGGTCCGGGAGTTGGTGTCGAAAGGAATAAACACTTTTCCACAAACTAACCCCGCTCAAATAATTTACGTCCTGTCTCCCTGATCGGCGAAACAAATAAATTCTGTTAATGTGGACGTGTAAATCGAAGGCGCGGCTACATTAAATGGTCCTTCGAGCCGGATTCTGGAAAAACAGACAGTGATTCGGTAATCAGTTCGCGGAGTGCGAGTGAGAACGCTGACACGCTAAGGTAACAGCACTTATAAAAACTGTCGCGTGAGGCGGAGATGGTGCGCGATATCAAAACATCTATCCGCATTCCGCTGCCGCAAATAATAACGCGAGTGCGTTGAAAGGACTCCCGGGAAAATAAAGTTCGCGCAGTCAACTTTGCGTCATTTTGCACTGTTAAAGTTGTGCTCTTAAACACAACGTATCATTATTATTTGCGCCCTGCGTAATCCGCAGTGACGCGCAAATCTCGCGCTTCTTAGCGCTTTGCACAGCTTAAGTGCAATCTTTGTGCTCTTTAGCACTCCGCACCTCAGAGTGCGTCCTGCGTAATCCGCATTTACACATAGTTGTCGCACGCTTTCGCGCGCTGCACAGTTAAGTGAAAATTATAGTGCGTCTTTGCACATCCGCGTGCGACGGACTGTCGTCACGCTTCAGCACCTCAACGACCAACGAGTGGTAAATTGTTGCTGAAAGCCTTCATCTTATCGGCCTACCATCATGACGGACTCGCTGCAGGGCCTCCTCATCGAGCAATCTATTACAATAAGCTCTATGAAGCGAGTATTCCCCAACTTTAAGAAAATGGGCAAGGCCAACGTCACGCAATATAAGGCGAAGAGTCGACTGGACGCCTTGGAGACATTATGGGAAAGGTGTCAACGTCTCAACGTCCAGCTTCAGCAGATAGCAACGGCCGACGAACAGCGTACCGTCAAATACTTCACCGAGGAGGAATTCTTTGCAGCCGAGGACGTCTACCACGAAGCGGCGGACTACCTCGCAGACGTGATAGGTAAACTCTCCCGGTACGACCCGAATGCGGCATCATCGGTAAGCGACGTTTCTTCTCGCGAATTGTCTGGTGCAGTTTCATTGCAATTACCACGAATCCCGTTGCCGAAATTTTCCGGTAATTTTGCGGAATGGGAAAACTTTCGCGGAATATTCGAATCGCTCGTCGCTTCGAAAGAATCGCTGTCGAATACGCAGAAATTACATTATTTAAAAGCCAGTGTCACGGGCGAAGCCGCGGTATTAATTAATCACGTTAAGATTGCAGACACAAATTACGATGGTGCGTGGAAATTACTTATCGAAAAGTACGATAATCAAAACGCGATTATTCATGCCCATATTAATGCTTTCGCAGATTTGCCTATTATGAAAACGGAATCCGCTGTCGAACTCAAAAGTTTACGCGATACCGTTGCCGCGTCATTAGCCGCGTTAACAAATTTAGGCCGACCTGTTGAAAAATGGGATGACTTATTAGTCTATATTATTTCGCAAAAATTTAGTCCACGCACACGTAATGAGTGGAATCTGCAACGCGGTAAATCAACCGCATCTCCGACGTATGAAGAGATTCGCGATTTTATGACGCTGCGAATTCGAGGTCTTACCGATCATTCTAAGTTAAATGCCGATACTTCGTCTCATAAAAATAAAAGCTCTAATCGGGCCTCGGTGAATAACGTAGCCACCGAAAGATGTTTGAATTGCTCCGGCAATCATAATTTGATGTTATGCGACGAGTTTAAGCGTAAATCCGTCGAACAGAGAACTCAGTTTCTCAAATCGCATAAATGTTGCTTTAATTGTTTAAAAGTCGGCCATTTCCCGACCTCTTGCAAGAGTAAAAAACGTTGTAATTTGTGCCGACGAGCACATCATACGCTCTTGCATCGTGACTCGAATATACCGGTACAGAAGATTAGTGAAAATTCTGTTTCGGAAAACAAAACGCTTAACGCTCAACCGAGCGGCTCAGCCGCCCCTGAGATAAAGAACGAGACCGCCGTCGCTTCCGTTCAAACAATTCATTCGCCGCTGAAAAATCCGCCGAACGTGTTACTAGCCACCGCATGGGTAATACTTCGTACCATCGAAGGACGTAATTTTAAAGTTCGTGCGTTGTTAGATCAAGGCTCGGCTGTTATCTTTATCACGGAATCGTTGTGTCAAACTATGCGCACGAAACGTTCCCGCGCGAGCCTCCACGTACAGTGTTTCGGCGAACGATAGAGTGGCGTAGCGAAATCTCAGGTGTCTCTTACTCTCGAGTCTTGTAACGGGCGAGGTTCCTCAACCTTTCCTTTGACGGCTTTCGTATATCAAAAAATTACGTCATACGCTGGCTCAAGAACTAAAACCGTAGATTATTGGCCGCATTTACGAAAATTATCTCTCGCGGATCCGGATCCGTTTAGCAATCATCCGATCCATCTGCTCATCGGATCAGATTTATATGGATCGTTATTAAAGCAAAAGGTAAAACATGGTCCGACTGGAACTCCGACGGCCCAGCTTACTGCTTTAGGATGGATATTATCCGGTCCTACCGGAACTTCTAATTCAATCACCGGTTCCGCGACTTCATTGAATTGCGTAACGATTCCTTCGCTCGATTCTCTCCTTCAAAAATTTTGGGAGATCGAGGAAATTTCTTCCGAACCTCAGCTGTCGGAAGAAGATAAAAAATGCGAACAACATTTTATCGAAACACATCAGCGCGCCGAAGACGGCCGCTATGTAATACGGTTACCATTTAAAACTAACCCTCCGCTCGATATAGGATCTTCGCGCGAAAATGCCGCGCTTCTTTATTCAATATTAGAACAACGCCTTCGAAAAAATCCAGGTCTCGCGAAACACTATCATTCTTTCTTAAATGAATATAAATCTATGGGTCATATGGAACCTGTCTCCGACGAAAATCCGACGCTTTACCAAGCGGTATATATACCGCATCATCCGGTACTACGCGAGTCTAGCAGCACGACGAAACTTCGCGTAGTATTTAACGCGTCGTGCAAAACGAGTAACGGTTCTACATTAAATAATCATTTAATGACCGGGCCTAAATTACAACGCGATTTGTCCTCAATTATCCTTCGTTGGCGTCAGTTTCGTTATGTGTACACCGCCGATATCGAAAAGATGTTTCGACAAATATGCGTTCATCGAGACGATGTCGATTTTTTACGGATTTTTTGGCGATCTAATATTCATTCTCCGATACAATCTTATCGATTGCTTACAGTTACATACGGTACTGCTCCAGCTCCGTATTTAGCTATGCGCGTTATTAATCAATTAGCGCTCGACGAAGGTCATTCTTTTCCAAAAGCGCAAGCAATAGTACAAGATTTTATTTACGTCGACGACGTTCTATTTGGCGCCGATGAAGTTCCGTCGCTAAAGGAAAGTCGCGATCAGCTTACGAAATTGATGGCGCTAGGCGGTTTTCATTTACGCAAATGGGCTGCCAATTCTATAGAATTATTAACAGACATTCCTCCGGGAGAGCATGAACTCGCTATCGCTCGTACATTCGATAAGGATGATACGCTTAAAGTGCTCGGACTTGAGTGGATACCCCGAGAAGATTCTTTTCGTTTTCAAATCGAGTCACCTTCGGTCAATATGAATACGAAACGTTTGATACTATCATTTATCGCGAAGTTCTTCGATCCACTGGGATGGGTTTCTCCGGTAATAATCACCGCGAAAATTATGATTCAAGAACTGTGGCTAAGAAAACTTGATTGGGATTTTCCTATCGAGGCGGACTTGTTAGAGTCCTGGAAAAAATATTGCGCGGAATTCATAAATTTAAAAGAAATTCGCATTCCGCGATGGACTGGAATGCATCCGGAAAATCTGGCTGTCGAGTTGCACGGGTTCGCCGACGCGTCTAATCGCGCATACGCCGCTGTCGTTTATTTAAGAATTCTCCGATCGCTCAGCGAATTTTCAGTAGTCTTAATCACTGCAAAATCAAAGGTAGCGCCGATTAAAACGATTAGCGTGCCGCGTCTAGAATTGAATGCCATAGTCTTATTAACTCGATTGCTAGAATTCGTGCAAAGATCGTTAAATTTGCAGCATATTCCGATGTACGGATGGACAGATCCTTCTGTCGCGCTCGCATGGTTACGAGGCCATCCATCAAGATGGACTACTTATGTGGCGAATCGTGTATCGGAAGTACAAACCCGGCTGCCGTCGGTTAAATGGAATCACGTTCCATCTAAAGAAAATCCAGCGGATTGCGCGTCGCGAGGTTTGTCACCCGCTGAATTCCGCGATTTCGAACTTTGGTGGGCTGGCCCTGCCTGGTTGCGTTCACCTTCTACCGCGTGGCCGATACATGATAAATTAAAAGGTCAACTTGATGCCGATCGTCAGATAATCCAAACCGAAACGCGAAATACGATCGTTTGTCATGCTCAACAGATTCTGGAGTGGAAATTACCAAACGAAATCTCTATGTGGAAGAAGTTAATTCGAGTCACGGCACGCGTGCAACGTTTTATTAATAATCTAAAATGTCGCGCGAGCAATACGACCGCAAATACGACGTGCTTGTCCGCTGCCGAACTCAAAGAAGCTTCCTTGTTTTGGCTCCGTTACGTGCAACAACGTCATTTTCCATCCGAAATTCAAGCGTTAAGCGATAATTGTTTACTGCCGAGATCCAGTTCTTTGTTATCGCTTCACCCCTTTCTCGGGAAAGATAAATTAATTCGCCTTGGCGGGCGGATTGACAATTCGTCACTCAGTTATAATGAACGGCATCCTATAATTTTACCGAAACATCGAATTTCGGATTTATTAATCGCTCAAGCTCATAAAGCCTCTCTTCATGGAGGCACTCAATTAATGTTAAGAATTTTACGCCAAAATTATTGGATAATTTCAGCGCGTACCAGTGTAAAATCTTTTATACGTAGTTGCGTAAAGTGCGTACGCGAACGCGCGCGTACCTCGCAACAGCTGATGGGGAATCTCCCCCGGCCCCGCGTCACGCCTTCGGCTCCGTTCTCGCACACAGGCGTCAATTACGCCGGGCCGATGAATATTATTCCGTCAGTCGGCCGCGGCCAACGATCCAAGAAATATTATGTTGCCGTTTTTATTTGTCTCTCGACAAAGGCCGTCCATTTAGAATACGTAGATGATTACGCTACTAACGGTTTTCTCTCCGCCTTTCGGAGATTTGCAAGCCGTCGCGGTCTTCCATCCGACATGTACAGTGATAACGGCACTAATTTTCAAGGCGCGGACCGCGAATTATACACTACTTTTCAGCGACTTGTCGCCGACCCTCAAATACAAGACGCTATTGCTAATGATAACGTAAAATGGCATTTTATACCTCCCTCCGCTCCGCATTTCGGCGGACTTTGGGAAGCCGGTGTCAAAGGATTAAAGTTTCATTTGAAACGAGCGATTGGTTCCCGAACATTATCGCAGATCGAATTCGCTACGCTGCTGTGTCAAATCGAGGCTTGCCTAAATTCCCGCCCGATTTCCGCGTTAACTCCGGGTCATTTTTTAGTCGGTCGTCCGTTAGTAAGCCCGCCTGAAGAATCTGTTTTAGATATCGATTCGAATCGGCTGTCTCGATGGCAGCAAGTGCGTGCGATTTTAGAGCAGATCTGGCGTTCTTGGTCTTCTGATTATTTGCATACATTGCAACAAAGGCGTAAATGGCGAGAAAATAAACCGGAGCTCCAAATTAACGAGCTAGTATTGGTGAAAAATAATTTGGTACCTCCTTTGAAATGGGAACTTGCCAGAATATTAGACGTACATCCGGGATCGGATGGTCATGTCCGAGTAGTTACATTGCGTACTGCCAAAACCACTCTAAAGAGACCAATAACGCAGATCTGTCAGCTACCGATATCAAGTGACACTGGCTCTTAAATTAATTCGCGTTTTCTTTATGCGTTAATCATTAGGTTCGACTTTAATTATCGTCACACTCTATGTATGTACATATATCTATTATAAGAACGCCTATGTAAATAACTCTATGCTAAGATTTACCGATTATGTTAACACGTTTATTTCGATTGAATCACCAACGATCTTTATCTGTACTCTTCTATTATTGTATGTTTAAAAATTTGCTGTAGAGCTCTTCGGACCGTCTGATCGAGAATTATCATTAAGTTGCCGCGTATCGATTATGTTGGTAGGATTTAACCAGTTATTTCGTAACCTACCCGGTATACGAGGCGAGCGGGATGTTCGAGAAAGTAAGAGTTTTATAAATTATATTATTAATTTTGCTTCTCGAACGTTCTAAAGCGAGACATTATGATCGAAGCCTTGTTTTCATTCCGTTTTTGTGGTTTCTTCGTATCGTTCGATTCTGACAAACACCTCGTTGTCGATCGCCGATTGGCTCTCGGAATCGAACGATCGAAATTCCGTTTTTTTTTTGATACACGTATCGACCGGGACTATTGTCCGTGGATCGAAAAGTAGGGCTTTTCGTCGGGACTTCGTCGCAAGCCTTCACCGGGAGCACATCGAAAGTCTAACGCTCCTATAATTATAGTTAGAACGATAATTCGCGTATCCGATTAAATCTTGCTGTCGCGTGCGATTACCTAAGACGGTCCGGGAGTTGGTGTCGAAAGGAATAAACACTTTTCCACAAACTAACCCCGCTCAAATAATTTACGTCCTGTCTCCCTGATCGGCGAAACAAATAAATTCTGTTAATGTGGACGTGTAAATCGAAGGCGCGGCTACAGGGTATAATAAAAAATAAAAAAAAAAGTTAAGTAAAATATTTATAACATTTGCGAAATTTAAATCAATAATTAAAGGAACTAAAAGCGAAATTGTTAAAATTAATATTGATAAATTCAGCAATTAAGAGAATCTTATTTCAGAAAATCACAAATCTTTTTGGAAAAATATAGTATATAGAGAGAAGTTTTATAAATAGAAAAATTATAAAAATAAATTATAGCAAATAATAGTGGATTAATGGTGAATACATAATAATAGTGGATTAACGGTGAGTACGTCAATCGTGAAAAAAAATATGTAAATAAATAATAAAAAATATAACATCTATTATATGCTAGGTAAAATATTGAAGATGGATAGACTTTGAAGCCGGCGCGAAGCGCGGGCCTAAAAGCTAGTTATATAATAAAAGTGCTGTTAGATTTTTGAATAGACTTTAGTTCCTGAAATATCTTAATCGAAAATTTTATTTGACGTGATTTGAGGTAACATTCCAGATAAGCTACATTTTAGCCCCGCGGCCTCTATACATAGGCAAAACTGTTGACAAGCCAGTAAATATTTTTTTTTATGTATTTGGCGTAGCGACACTACCGCGTTGCTTGATTATTTACATTACGGCCAAACTCACAGATTTCAATGATCTTGATATATATTATCAAGGACTCTGAGTAACTTTCAAAAGGTTTTAGCCATCGCTCGCAAGTTATTAAAAAGTTATAAACAAAACAAGTTTAATGAATAGAACGTAATTTTCGTTTAAGAAGGAATATATTTGGTGGAATATGTGTTTTCTTCTCAATACATAGTAATCATAATATTGCGTTTAATATGCTATATTTGTTTACATTTTTTGTAAGTTATTCGCGGTGTAATCTTGTATTTTTGCTTAAAAATTAGATCTGAATTTTAAAAAACTTATCGATGATCGGTGAGTAAGAGGAATCGAATAACTCCGTGTCACTTTGCAAGTTTAAACATCGATAAGTTCGGTAAGATTTAAATTTAGCGCATTTTAATTTCGGTTTTATGCCTATTTGTTGCCTCATTGATCTTTCTTTATTTTCATACGTGTTTGTTTTCCGCGCCCGCTCGGTAGTTAGGGTTTTGCTGCGAAGCGTTACTGTCACGCGAGTTTCGTGCATGACTTTGATTATGCCTAGTATGGACCCCCCCATGGGTGAATCGCGTTTTTGGTAAGCTACGAATTTTATCATTCTTAATTCTCATTATTCCACCACTGTTAAATTTTCAGGCGGTTGCTTGACTCCAATTTTCTTCCCGCAAATTCTGGGAAAAACTTTGTGGTAGATAATAAACTTTGACATATGCTGATGTGCCTTTGGAGTATCTATGAGCAACTTTTGACAAACTCTGCCTTTTTTTACCTATAGACCGTTTGTATTTTTATTTAATTAATTTCTCATCTACCACTGAAGAGAGTCCAATCGAGGACAGAAACGTTTGTTATTTATTTTTTTGCGATTCGCGTCTTTTGTTATCATTATTCATGAGAATGTTTAATTTCAAAAGTTTTCCGGTAAGACATTCGGGTGCGCTTATTATTAAATTATTTTTTGTGATCCGCGTCCTTTTTTTATTTATTCACATTAAAATATGTAATTTTACAAATTATCCGTTAAGACATTCGCGAATTGTACAATTTTCATGACCTGAATATATTGCGCGGGCATCCGCTACTGCTCCTTAAGCCTATTTATTTATTTCTTTGTTTTGATTTCATGGAAATTACAGAATAGGACACCCACCTCCAGTGGACTTTGGCTTCGACATATGTTGTCAAGGTTCAGGTCATGATCCTGAGTAACATCCAAGAGGTTTTAATCGTCGCTCGTTGTTTATTAAAAAGTTATTAACAATTAAATTGTACGATAAGAATAAGTATTAAATACGATAATTTGAATTTTTCCGATTTAAAAATAACCATGAATTTTAAATTAGTTATATATTTAAGTATTTATACAAATGCGTGATCGGGGGGAGGGCTCCCCCCTGCACCCCCACCCCCAAAAAAACTAACCTAACCCAAACCAATTTCTATTTTTTGAATAAAAATTAGATTTGGATTAGGTTAGTTTTTTGGGAGTAGGGGCCCATGGGAGGGGTGGAGCCCCTTTCCCATCTACGTATTTACATAAATACTTAAACATATAACTAATATAAAAATCATAGTTTTTTTTTAATTCAGATTTTCGCATTTAATACTTGTTCTTATAGCACGATTTAATAGTTAGTAACTTTTTAACAAATAACGAGCGACGGCTAACACTTCTTGAATGTTATTCAGAGTCATGACTTTGACAACATATGTCAAAGTCATTGACTTTTCAAAGGGTTGACCTTATGTGAATACTTACCTCCAGATATTTAGATGTGCCGATGTTAATGCCTCAAATCTTTAATGTTCAAATACTTTTGAATTATGAGTCTGAATTAAAAATGTTTGTGGCAAAAATTTATTGTTTTTTTTGCGTAGTGTAACAAGCACATTGCGCTTTGTTACGATTAATCCCCGGGCTACCATCCGCACGGAAAACGATACTCGGCCACTAACAATAAATCTCGACACTCATACTACAGCCCCTCTACAGCGATCGCCCCATCACGTACCGCGAACCGCGTAAGCGGAGGACCGACCGACGAATATATAAACCGGCTCAGCAGGAGATTGGATTGACCACCAGTTCCTGATCTTGAGTTCTAGATTCGAGATCCGAACGGTCCTGCCTGACCACGCATACGAGCGCTCTCGTTGCGACGGTCGTTCTCGACCATTGGTTTCGGCCAACAGTTCTTAGTTTCTGTCAGATCACGTATACGAGCGTTCTCATTGCGAAGGCCGAGCGTATTCAACCGTTGATCTGTTTCCTGTTATCTGACCGAATAATTAGATATGTACATATCGCGTAGTTTTAAAATTCGCTTGTCTTCTGTTTGTGTTGTAACGATGCACCCCCCATCGTTATCCGGCAGTTGACCCGCCGGAAGTCTGCCCGGCGAACACCAGCCGGGCAGGAGCGAAGGCGCTTAGCGTCCTTTTTAATACTCATTGTCAGATAGTAATTAAGAGAGCCGTACGGCCCGTACCAAAACCGAGAACCGCCGAGCGCTTCCGGAAAACACCGAACTCTCAACCGCCGAAACGTCGCGTCGTTTTCCCGCCAGAGGGTAACAGCGCGTTAATCGTTAATTACCGCCGCCGAAAACAACGCGTCGTTATCCCCACCCGTTTAGGGAAACGACGCGATTCCCGTTATTCTCTCGGTATAAAAAGACCGCCGAATTACATCTCGGCACCAGACCGGTACCTGAAGCCTCTCGAGTAGTACGCTCGAAATATTCCGCAAACCGATCCTATTACTCACAGAACGACAGAACGAGGGATTGACGAGTTTGCAGCCTCTGCCGAGCATTCTCGGCTTCCGCACCGACTGCGAATTCTGACCGACCTTCCGACCGATTCAAACGAGAGCGAAGTGTTTGCCACTCTCCTAGATCTACGGTCTAACATCCGATCGCTCCGGCCAAACGGACCGCGGGTTAGCGAGTTCGCTGCCCCATCGACCTTTCTCGACTCCGCCGGCCATCCTTAGATCTGCGTGCGGAATAGAGATGGAGAGTTCTCCTGATTGGGAGTACCCGATTTCCTGCCGCATCCCCGAACAGCTGGGAATACGCTACGCGTCCACAACACTTCGACGCATAATTAAAACACGGGTTTGCCGTCCGCGCAAATCAATCGCCGCGCCGAATACCTGTCGCACCGTTTATTATTGTCCTGCGCCCGTCAAAGTAAACACGGCCTTGTCATACGCGCGCCGAATAACCACCGCGCTTTAAATATATCTAGCGCTTTAATATTCGCCGCGCGACCGCTCCGCAGGAATTAATCACTTCTGTATTTAACATCTCTGTAAACTGACCATTGCCGAAGGAAGCAAATAAACAGACCAATTAAATTACGCGGCTATCGTCGTGTCTCGATCCTTTCACGAGCCCTGATCTCGATCGAGCATATCTGAACTCGCGAAAGCGGCCCGTTACAGTGTATTCCGCCGTGTAAATATCTCGCGTAGTTTTAATATTCATTTATACACCTGTCGTCGGATATACCGCATAACAAATAATCCGTTGTTTGAGAATCGATGTGTCATTCGATTACCAATATGTATATTCTGGTTTATAAAAAAGAATAAAGCTTGTATGTTTATGAGATTAACGAATTTGAGTTTCCTTCCTTCGCCCGAACTCTGACACCGGCGAGCCAATCCGGAGCATCGGGAAAGGTGAATCGTTATAGTAGAATAAGAATCTGTTAAAAAAAATATTGGTTCCTATTTAAAAAAACAAAGTTGACCTTGAAATAACTTTGAAAACGTCCACCAAATTAAAAATAAATAATGCTGTTTTCCTTCCCTCTCAAAAACATACAACTTTTGTCTGAAAAATTTTTTTCTAAAATTATTTATTTTCGAGTTATTTTGCTTTGCCAATTTAAATGCCGCATCCTGTATATCTCTCCTTTGATTGAACTTAAGCTTTAACTATCTTTTTCTTATAATAATAATAAAAAAAATTTTAATGAGTGTATTATAAATCTATCATTTCTTATTAGCTTTGCAGGATTAGTAGATGATCCCGACCCATTCCAGCAACCGTCACCTTTAAAATTATGTCATCAATTGGCAGAAGATGTAAAATGGTTTAAGGTACTTCTAATTTGACTTCTAATATTAAAATTATACAAAAAAGTTTTTATTATATTTGAAAATAAAGTTTGAAAACTTTAACAAAGTAAGATTTTTTGAAAAAACTCTTTTAAAAACAAAATATTATCCAATTTTAAAATTTTATTTTCAACCTTGATAATATTGACACTTATACATATTGTTGCGCCCGCGAACTCTTTCGAATAAAATCTCGAACGCGCGTAACACAACCGGCACTCGCGTACCACGCCGTAAATAAGGAATACACTTTATTAGAAAGGATAAAGGAACTTTAACAATAGAACTCAACCAAACACAGAAACACAGAACAAATAATAATTATAGTCGTAATCGGCAAATATGTCCGCACGGAAGAGAATGTCATCCGTCGCGAGACTAAGATGGCGGCTCTTCTCTTCTTCAAGATGTCACCCGTTGTTGTTAAACAAATCCCCGGCAACGCGCTTAGAAACGATCTCTCGGAGACGGGCCTACTTTCGATACAGGGTTGAAATCCAGGGACGCAACAATATTATTTAGGGTGTCCCACCAAAAGTGGCGACCCCCTTTTATCTTTTAAACTAAAAGATAGATTGTAACAAATATATATCAAATTAAAAATGGTTCAAACTAAACTCTATTGTGAGCATGTGGTTGTTTCCAAAAGCTATCTGTGTTAACAAACGGAGAGGTATGCATAATTTTTTTATAATAATGTAGATATTTCGATATAATAAAAATTATAGCGCTGTTTGAAATAAATACAACAATGTATAATATAATGTAAACATTTTACATATTATACGAGTTTTATCAACTTGAAATAACGTGGGCGACGTCTATCTTTTCACTTTCTGCCCTGCGATATGGCCAACTTCTGACTCGTGCATTAGAAATTGACATATGTCATGTTGTTATTTGATCATAATACTCAATCCAAAGTTAGCTACATCACAGGGCCGAAAATGAAAAGGTAGACATCGCTCACGATATTTCAAGTTGGTAAAATTCGTATAATATGTAAAATATCTATTTTATATTATACATCGTATTCGTTTCAAACAGCGCTACAACTTTCTTTCATATCGAAATATTCATATTATCATAAAAAAATTGTGCATACCTCTCCGTTCGTTAACACAGATAGCTTTTGAAAGCAACCACTATGGTCTCAATAGAGTTTAGTTTGAACCATTTAATTTGATACATTTGTTACGCTCTATCTTTTTTAGTTTAAAAGATAAAAGCGGGTGATCACTTTTGGTGGAATACCTTGTATATATATATATATATATTTCTTTTTAATTAATTTAAATTATTTAATAGTTATATACATATAGCTTCTTAAAAAAAAAAGATTAATATAAAATGATAACAGCACTTAGCTCAGAGTACTAATGAAATTAGATAAGGAAATTGGTAAATAAGAGCCGACGCGCGGCAATTCGAGCATAAACTTTTTTATTATTTAATTTCATTAACAAATATATATTAAATATATACGTTTTGGACCGTTTTTGGTTTATCTTCAGTATAGTATACAAAATTAAATTTGTGATTAAAATAAACATGCGCAATATTACACAGAAAACTCAACAAGCTACCGAATGCATATCCTACGATATTTTGCTGACTACATACATTCCTTTAGCTGTTCTAATCTTTGTGGGATATCGCAGCACTTCGAACGGCATTCATACATGATAGATCTCAATATACATATATGAGTGATTCGTACATCTCCAAAACCCGCGTAGAGTTTGTACAAATTAATCGATAACATCAAAACGTCACCGTCACATGTGTATCCGTCGATGATTAAAAATGTAAATCAATTTTTTCACCTAATGTTGTTATAAAATGTATCAACAAAAATAATGTACACACATACAATGTCGGAGGATAGTTCTCGAAAAATTAAATAATGAAAGTATTTGCGATTTGGGACTTCCGTTTCCGATGAGCTAGAGAGAGAGTGTGGACGAAAGTGTGATAGAAAAAAGAGAGAGGAGGAGAGGTAGCAAAGGAGAGAGAGAGAAAGAGTGGAAAATGAAAGGGAGAAGAGTGAAGTGAGATGTGTGTGGTGGAGTAAAGGTGAAGATGACGGAGTGAAGAAACGGAAATAGGAAGGAGTGGAAAAGGTTGATGAGTTAGAGCTTAGGGAGATAGTGAGAGAGAGAGAAAAAGAGTTACGTGGTAGGTGACGGAAAGAAAGCTGGAAGCATAGAACAAGTAGAGCGGCGACTAAACGGGCAGGAACGGAGAGGGGGAAGAATTCGCGAGATTAGAGAGAGAGACGACTGGATAGGTAGGAATGAAGAGTAGGAAAGGAGTAGTGGGAGTATATAGAGAGGCGACAAAACAAAAAAAAAGAGATACTAGAGAAAGGAATCGCAGAGGAAAAAAAGAAGGGTAAAGAGGGAATGAGAGGAACGGAGAGGAGAAGAAGCACAGGGAATATAGAAGAGACGTGGAAAAAGAAAAGGGAATTGATGGAAGGGTAGGAAGGGAGAAAAGTAGAAGAGAAGATGGGGATGTTAAAGAAAGTGAAAAGATAGACGTCGCCCACGTTATTTCAAGTTGATAAAACTCGTATAATATGTAAAATATTTACATTATATTATACATTGTTGTATTTATTTCAAACAGCGCTACAATTTTTATTATATCGAAATATGTACATTATTATATAAAAATTATGCATACCTCTCCGTTTGTTAGCACAGATAGCTTTTGGAAGCAACCACATGCTCACAATAGAGTTTAGTTTGAACCATTTTTAATTTGATATATATTTGTTAAAAATAAAGGGAGATGTGTGAGGGGCAAGAGAGAAGGAGAGAAGGGAATGGCGATAGTTAAGTTAAATGAAGTAGAGGGGAAGAAAGAGGTAATGAAAAAAAAGGAGAGGATTAAAGGATAAAGAGATAAGAATAGATGACGATCTGACATGGAAGGAAAGAAAGATGGGATGGAAGTTGAAGGAGATAGCAAGGAGAAAGAAAGGGAAGGGGAAGAAAATATGGGTAGGTTATGGTAAAATACAAATAGAGGGGAAATAGTGGAGATGGGAAGAAGAAGATGAGAGGCTGAGGAATAATGAGGGAAAGATAGAGTGAACAGGGAAAAGGACAAGAGATGACAGAGAAGGGAGAACGATAGAAAGGAGAAGGAGAGAAAGGGAAGAGCAGGAGGGGGTGTGGAAAGTGGCCTTCTGGAATGTAGCGGGGATACGAAATACGGATAGGGATTTCTGGCATAGGGTATAGTAGTATTGTCGGAAACATGGATAGAGGAGAGAGGGTGGGGAAAATTGAAAGAAAGACTGCCGAAGGAGTTCACTTGGAAGGCGCAGATGGCAAGGAGAAGAAATAAAAAGGGAAGAGCGAGGGGAGGGATGCTGATAGGGAATAAAAAGAATATGACGATAGAGGAAGAGAGGGAGGAAGAGGAGAGGAGAAAGAGGAGGAGGGAAGAATAGTATGTAGAGTAAAAGTGGGAAGAGAGAATTGGAGGATAATGGGTATATATTTAAATAGGGCTATATATTTGGATAGGAAACTGGAGGCATTAAAGGGATGGATTTAGGAAGAGGAAGAGAAAGTAAGGACGAGAATAGGGGGAGATTTTAATGCGAACACGGGAGAAGAAAGAGGGTGCAGAAGAGCAACAGAAGGTAGCAGAGAAAGGAAGAAAGTGAAAGGACAAGAAAATGGACGGAGAAGGAAGGAGATTGGTGGAATGTATAGAGAGAAGGGGATGGTCAATACTGAATGGAAGCGTGAAGGGAGACGAGGAGGGAGAATACATGTATACGGGAGGAAGGGAAGAAACAGCCATTGATTACGTTTTAGAGGACGGAAAGATAAGAGAGAAAGTGAAGAGACTAAAAATAGGAGAGGAAGTGAACTCAGATCATCAACCGGTGATTGTGTGGATAAGGGGAAGAGTGAGGGAAGGTGTTAGGTGACAGGGGGAAGTAAGGATAAGGAAAAGGGGGATTTGGGATGAAAAAGGAAGAGCGGAGTTTAGGAAAGAATTGGAGAGAGTGGAGAGAGGAGAGAGAGAGGGATGCAGGAGGAAATGGGAAAAAGGATAAGGAAAACATTAGAGAGGTGCGAAGAAAAGAGCGGAAAAGAAAAGGGAAATAGAAAGGGGTGATGGGATGAGGAGTGCAGAAAGAGAAAGAAAGAAGTAAGAAAAGAGTTGCGAAGTTGGAGAAGAAAGGGAGGAAGAGGAGATATAGAGAAAGGAAAAGGGGATATAAGGAATTGTGCGAAAAAAGGGAAGAAAGAAAGAGAATGGTGAGAGAAGCAGGGGAAGCAAAGACAGAGGGGAAAGTAGTAAACAATAGTAAACAAAATAGTAAACAATAGAATAGAAAACAAAGGAAAAAATGGGTGAGTGAAGGGATAAAGATGGAAGAATGGAAGGAGTATTTTATGCAATTGCTGGGAGAAGTGGAAAGAAAGATGGTAAGAGGAGGGAGGGAAAGAAGGGAAGAGAAGGACAAGTCAAAACTAGAGTGGGAGGAGGTAAAGAGGGTGATAGCAAGTCTGAAAGATGAGAAGGCGATGGGAAAGGACGGGATTCCGAACGAGGTATGGAAATATGGAGGAGATGAAATAGAGAGATGGGTATGGGAAGTATGTGGAGGAGTGTGGAAGGGAGAGAGATAGCCAGAGGAATGGAAAGAGGGCATTATAGTTCCGATTGTTAAGAAAGGAGGGGAGAGAACGTGGAAGATTATAGAGGAGTGACCCTGATGCCGTCGATGTATAAAATATACACGGCGGCATTAGGGGAAAGGTTAAGAATGGAGGTGGAGGAGAAAGAAGTACTATCGGGGAGTCAGACAGGGTTCAGGAAAGGAATGGGAATAATGGATCAGGTGTACGCCCTAAATTATTTAGTAAATAGACAGCTGGGGAAGAAGGAAGGAAAAATGACGACGGTGTTTGCAGATCTGAGGGTGGCATTTGATTCAGTAAACAGGGAGATATTGGTGAGGTCGATGAGGGAGAGAGGGATGAGAGAAGGATTAGTAGTGAGCATAGAAGAGGTGGTAAGGGAGACAAAAAGTAGGGTAAGAGTAGGAGAGAGAATAGGGGAAGAGTTTTGAACGGCGAAAGGTTTAAGGCAGGTATGTCCACTGAGTCCAATGCTATTTAACATACTGATAGCGGATTTGGAGAAGGAAATGGCAAGGGGAGGGTGGGGAGAAATGCGGCTGGGAGTAGAAAAGATTTACATGTTAGCGTATGCCGATGATGGCGGAAGAGGAACAAAATATGAGGGCAATGCTGAGCAGATTAGAGAGATATGTAAAAAGAAAGGGCCTAGAACTGAACGCAAAAAAGACAAAGGTAATGAGATTTAGGAAGGGAGAGGGAAGGACAAAGAAGGTAGATTAGAGATGGAAGGGGAAGAAATTAAAGGAGGTGAAGGAAATCAAATATCTGGGATACACCCTACAAAGGAACGAATGGCAGGAGGCACATGTGAAGGAAAAAGAAAGAAGGGCGGCAGTGGTGATGAGAGAGATGTGAGGAATAGGAAAGAGGCTTTGGAGGAAGGACTGGGAAAGGAGAATGTGGTTATATGACACATTGATGTGGACGGTAATGGATTATGGAGCGGAGGCATGGGGATGGAAAGAGAGAAAGGAGACAGAGGGAATACATGAGAGATATATGAGTGGACGATAGGGTTAGATTGGAGAACGCCAGGATATATGGTTAGGCAGAAGGTGGAGAGAAGCCCGAGAGGGAGAGCAGGGAAAAGGGCATGGAATTTTGAAAAGAGGCTAGAGGAAAGAAAGGGGGAAGAAGTCGTTCTCACGGCTACTCAAAATCAGTTGTTCTCACGACTACTCAAAATCAGTTGTTCTCACGGCTACTCAAAATCAGTTGTTCTCACGACTACTCAAAATCAGTTGTTCTCACGGCTACTCAAAATCAGTTGTTTTCACAGATTTTAGGCAGATTAAAAATTAAACGTTTTAAAAATGGCTGGCGAATTGTCGGAACGTGAAAGAATCACTATCCACATGATGCGTGGATGGGGTGACAACGAGCGATCGTACGCTGCTGTCGCTCGATTATTTAATGAGACGTATCCGAATCGTCGAATTAATAAGTCCACTGTCTTAAAAACAATAGAACGTTTTAGAGAAACTGGTAGCGTAAAAAATCGCCCTAAATCAGGGAGATCATCGTCTGCCACTAACGAAGAAAAACAACTTGATATTATGCAGACATTTATTGAAGATCCCAATTCTACTATTAACAGAGCCGCTCAAATTCACGATATTGCTCCTAAGTCCGTCTGGAGAATTTTAAAGAAAAACAAGTTCTATCCATACAAATTACAATATGTTCAAGAATTGCAAGACGGAGATCTGGAGCGTCGTATAGGTTTTTGTGAAAGAATGATGGCACTAATAGATGTCCGGCTCATCATCCCTTATCAAATTGTTTTTACAGACGAGGCAACTTTCACGTTAACGGGAGAAGTTAATAATCAAAATTTTCGTTTCTGGTCAGATGAGAATCCGAATTGAGTGCGGGAAACTCACACACAATATCCACAAAAAATTAATGTATGGTGTGGAATAATAGACGGCTACTTAATAGGGTCGTTTTTTTTTAAGAAAATCTGAACGCTCAAAGATATGAGAGATTACTTGTAGATCAAATAATTCCAGCCATACGAAATATTTTTCCAAATAATTTCGAAGAAATATGGTTTCAGCATGATGGAGCTCCTGCTCATTTTGGTTTACGGCCACGTCAAATTTTAAATGAGACTTTTCGATTACGATGAATAGGAAAAAGGAACAGAAATGAGGGAGGAGAGGATTGGCCACCTCGGTCACCAGATCTAACTCCTCTTGATTATTATCTATGGGAATATCTGAAGAGTAAGGTTTACAAAACAAAACCTGAAAGCATCCAAGAATTGATACAGCGAATAAGGGATGAAATAGATTTGATACCTTTTGAGACGAATCATAGAGCCATTTCTGCATTCTATCAAAGATTGGCATATTGTCAGGAAGTAAATGGCAGCCACTTTCAGCATTTACTTTAACATACTGAGTAAAATTTATTTTAAAACACGGAGTAAAAGGTTTTGAATCATTAAAGAGAGATAACAGTTTTCAATCGTCTGTTCTGCAACCTATCACCACTATGTACACATTCACACTTGTTTAGCCACACACACACACACAAGGAATCAAATTCATGCCACTTCCACGCAGTTGATCCTGGATAACACTAAGTGCATGAAATTTCGAAATTTGAACGGCCGCCATTTTGAATGAGGGGGTCGTAACGACTTAAAATTTTAAGGGTGTGTTTGTTATGAAAAGACCTTTCAAACGAGCCCCCACTCGACCCTTAATCCAATTTAAAATTTTCAACCCCCCTCTTACCCCCGCGTACCAGGGGGTAGGTGATGATCGGTATCCATGTCATAGGGTAGCTTTTTTGATAAATCAAAATACGTGTTTTACCGTTTTTTGATATTTTCATTTTTACAAAAATTATTTAGGGGTTTCCACACTTTTGACAAACCTTGTAGAATATAAGTTTAGACGTAAGGATTAGTGTAAGAATTAAAATAAGAAGATGAGGTAGAAGGAGAGAGAGAGAGAGAACAAAGTAGGAAAGCGAGATAGGCTGCGGCGAAAGACGGAAAAATAGGTTAAGCTAAATAGAAATATAAGGAAAATTAGGTTAAGACAATGTTACGTCCTGGTGACTCCACGATTCCTTCCTTCCACAAAGTTGCGGCAATGACAATCGATCGGTGATTAGAAATGAGTCGTTCAGTAGATAGAGCATCCTGCGTCACACATTCCTTAACATTTAGTCACTTATCAATATCTATATCTACGAGTAACCGTGAGAACGATGCGACGAAGCCGCGCCGGTCGCCTAAAAACAAATAAAAACCAGTAGATACCCTCGCAGTGGAATTCTCCAACGGAATAAAAAAAAAGCCGATAACGAAAAGATAATAAGATTCTCACAAAATACCCGATGAATACAACTAAATCAATAATGACGAAACTTCTGTGACATCACATTTGGACTTTGTCCGAATCAAATCACGCGCATAAGGGAAGCCTAGAGGGACTTTGAACTCAAGGGATTCTGAACTGATCACCAATCGACGATCGTCATGAGTAAAAATTTGAAAAGTAGGAGAAACACCCCGCCTAATGAAGACACTGGCACAACTTTTAATTCGTTAAAGTTTGGGAAGATTCCCACTCTTAAAAATTAGAATACACCCCGAAAAGAGAGATATAAAAAGAGGACTCGAAGGGACATACGATCACTTACTTACTTACTCACGCACTTACTTACTTACTTGCTCTCCGGGTTCGACATAGTCTTTTTTAAGTGCCTTGGCACCGCGATACGCAAAAATCAGAGTTAATAGTGTACCAGTGTCCTCATCCTCCATCATCGTTGGTCAACCAGAGCGACCCACAAGGCACAAACCCAGTCTGAACTATAAACTTGCATCTTCCACCTTCAAAATAAAAAGTAAGTCACATTCATCCATTTCATTTATACCATTAATAAATAAGCGCTACATTACACGCACTCTGGTTTCGTAGTGAAAACCAGATCCGGTACTAAATGTACAATAAAATCCAGCCGAATAGCAATTCGCAGGAGTCGGAGGACTCGCCGTCCGTTAAACTGCGAATTTTGCAACACGCATAATAAAAAGCTGCTACGCGTACCCGCTGAATCCACTCTTCCTTCCTCGCCAAGACACCCCTCCCCCAGTTACTCCCCTCTCTATTTTCCCGACTATATCACTCCAGCGACCGAACCTCCGCTTTCCCCACGCTCCTTCTCATCACTATCAACCGTCCTTCTGCACAACTCACCCCCATCCTCCTTGCAGTGTTCAAAAGCAGAATTTCTAAAAGCCATAGACGAATTCTGCAACGAACTACCCGATTTAGAATCCGCTTCATCCTATCAAGATTAGAGTAACTGAAATATCCCCTTTCATTCTCTCCCTCCATGACTTCATATTTCCTGTCTCACACACACACACACACACACATTTGTTTGTTTCTTATTTATTTAATTAAACCACGATATTGTATTCACCCAGTCAGATCCTAAATTTAACAGTAAAATCATTCCATTGCATTTCTGACTGATGTCCTCCGTATTGATGTAACACCCGCGAATAGAAAACACACATACACATGTACACTCACCAAGAAATTATATTTTATTTTCATTTTTATTATATAATCATGTATATCCATTTATTTTAAAATAAATAAATTTATATTTTGTTAATCCAAAAATCAAAATAACTCTTTATTAAACCTCCCCCACTCATTCCTCCAGTCGAAAGATCGCACTTGGTCCCATCCCGCGTAACAGAGATTAAATTCTCTTACCAAAAAGGGACCACCGAACGAACGTCTGAATAACCAGCGTAACAGCGACTCAGTCGTTTACCTGCTTTTCAGACCTATCAGTTCGTTCGACCCGATTCCAAACGCCACGAGACGTTTAATTTCGGGAAAATTAAAGATAGTTGTTGCGCCCTTCCGTCGACTCATCCTTCCTCGAGTCTGGACGTAACAACAAGATAGGTTAAGTATAATCCCATAGGGAAACAATAAATATTACATATAATACAAGTATTTGCGATTATTTATCTGAATTAATAGTTTTTGAGACATAGGAATTTAAATGCTCAATTACAGAATACCTTTAGATTTTTACCTCTTTGTAAATCGTACGTGCATCATTAATATTATACATATGCAGCTGATGTAGTTTGTAATAGATCAGTTTTAAACTTGTATGTCTCAAAAACTATTACTTGATATAGAAACTCGAAAATACTTATATTATTTCATTTTTTGAGAAGTTTCCTGCTATAATACTTCGATTAGCGAATTTTGCAATACATTCTATATGTGTATACATACACATATTCAGTGTATTTGAAAAAGTACGAGGGCTGTATGATAAGTACCCGTGTTAGGGAAGGAAACGCATTTTTATTTAAATTTTTTTAATCTATTTCTCAACATAATCTCCTTTCAGCTCGATACATTTAATCCAGCGATATTCCAATTTTGTTAAGCCATCCAAAAAATATGATTTGTCGAACTCTAAGCTCTTCATCAAAAACGGATGTTCGGCCACGCTTGAATTCATTGAACCAATATCTGATGGTAGTCATCGAAGGTGCATGGTCCTTATAAACGGCATGCAACTTCACTTTGATTTCCTCACACGTCTTCCCATCCAAAAAAAGGAATCGAATCATTAACCGATATTGCTCTTTTTCCATGGTTGCAAACAAACACAAACTTGCCCACTTTCAACAGCTATCAAAACAAAACTACTCGATAAATCTGTCTGAAATTTTGACAGGCGTCGTTCGAAAGATGGCGTTAAACGATGGTATACAGATTTTGAGTCAGTGGTACTATCAGTCATACCCGTTAAACACGGGTACTTATCATACAGCCCTCGTATGCAGAACTTATGGTAGATACTCCCGAAGTAGAATAAAAAATTCCTAGTAAACATTCAAAACTGAATCTTTTCGAAGATAGAAATTATTTTTTATATTAAAAGATCTTGTTGCTCATTCATTTCCAAGTACAGAGCGCAACCTAGAAAACAGGTTTGTTGTGTTAGATCTTTATTTTAATATTTACAAACAATGTTTTATGTACTATATTTTTTTCTATTCTCACATACATAGTTCCATATAGATAGGGGATTATTTTAAAAGTATGCTTCTATAAATCAGTCAGTTATTCGTCTTTGCAGCTAGCTATTATGTATCTATTCTGTGACTACATGAATTTTGGTGAAATAGCTAATCCAATGAAATAATTACCGAAGATATCCATCCATAGATTTAAAGAAGTGACACTAGCGGTTTATCTTAATAATTGCATGTGGAAAATCCACCTTCTCTGCCCATATGTGATTATTGTGGAAATTGGTAATTCCGTTTTTTGTAAATGCAGCCTTTTTAATGAATAAAATACAAGCTATGAAATATGGATTCAATGCACACATTTTGGGAGAAGCTAATAACAATAAAAGAAATATATCCTAACTGGATAGTCTATTGGAGTTAAGAAGATGCCGAAGTAGCAATCGAACTCCGACGGGTTAGCGCGTCCATATAATTAAAAGTGTCGGTATATTAAAAATTTCAGCCCTGTCATTCGTAAAATATGATCGCTTCCTGTTTAAAAACTATTATAGTCTCGACATTTCTGTATTAAAATTTTCGTCTTGAAATGTTCTAAGGAATCTGCCATTAAGAGGAAATACGGTAGTTTTAGGACACCCTGTATATATATAGCGATGGAGGGGCCCATTCCCGTGAGAACGTAACCATATATGTATTCTTTCATCTTCGATTTACAAACTAAACATTTGTATTGAGTTTTTTTCCAACGATATTCATTATATATATCAGTGCTGGGATTTACTTGCACATTTCGGCCCGATTCCGTGGCTCACGCCTATTGCCCCCCACTCACTGCTCGTGCGTTAGCAACGAGTCGCCAGATACGCGTAACTAAGGAGCGCGACGGTTCGTCTCAGGAGCGTTCATATGTAGGAATGCCCAAATATAATAATAAGACAATACTTTTCTAAATGCTCCGCAAAAATTCTCAAAATTAAAAGTTTTTCTTCAATATTTTATATTTCATTGATATAAAATATTGAAGAAAAACTTTTAATTATAGAAAAGTATTGTCTTATTATTATATTTGGGCATTCTTATATACGGACGCTCCTGGGACAAAGCGTCGCGCTCCTTAGTTACGCGTATCTAGCGACTCGTTGCTAACGCACGAGCGGTGAGTGGGGGGCAATAGGCGTGAGCCACGGAATCGGGCCGAAATGTGCAAGTAAATCCCAGCATATATATATATATATATATATATATATATATATATATACACATATATATATACCAGGTATATAAATATGAAACCGGAATTTTTGTATAGAAAATACACGTTTATTGTATGAAAATGATGAGAAATATTTTATTCGAAGTATTGCCCATTGCTAGCTATACATTTTTCCCATCTCTCTGACAATTTGTGGATGCCACGCCAAGAAAACTGTTGCTCCTTTGAGGCAAACCAATCATCGAGCCATTTTCGTACATTTTCGTAAGAAGTGAAGTGCTGCTCAGCAAGTGCGTGTCCCATTGATGCAAATAAGTAGTAATCGGATGGAGCCAAGTCTGGTGAGTAAGCCGCATGCGAAAGTATTTCCCAACTAAACGCCTTAATCGTTTCCTTGACCGGTTTTGCTGTGTGTGATGGTGCATTATCATGAAGCAAAATCACTTTGTGTTGCCTTTTTTGATATTCTGGTCGTTTTTCATGCAAAGCTTGATTCAAATCGATCATTTGTTGTCGGTAGCGTTCAGTATTAACGGTTTCGCCAGGTTTTAGCAGCTCATAATAGATCATACCCTTCTTCCACGTTCTTCGTTTCTCACGTCAAAATCGCCACTTTTGAATTTTTTAAACCACTCAAAGCACTGTGATTTACCAAGAGCATGCTCACCGTAAGCTTCGACAAGCATTGGATGCGATTCTGCAGCAGTTTTTTTCAAATGGTAACAGAAAATCAATGCTGTCCGCAAATCGTAGTTTCCAGGCACGAAATTCGACATGTTCAACGCTATTAAAAACTATGCTGTTGTATGAAACTTGTTGTGAGTTGAAAATCTTTATCAGATGCCAAAACAAGAAAATGGCGCCAATGACGCGGTTTGACGGTAACTACATTGACAGCTAGGGCCATCTATGGGCAAATTCCGATTTCATATTTATATACCTGGTATATATATATATGTCTGATCATTTTTGACACACCCGAAGTGTGAAGGTAGATTTGTTCAAACTGAGTCGAAAAATCCTGAAACGTTTTTTTATAATGCTTAATAAAGGAGTTATTATTGAGTAAAGTCTGGCCAATCAGCGCCGACCTTTAGCCGGGCGCACGTCGGTGAGCCGCGCACCGTGAAGTAGCGCCGCCGCATACTACCAGGCGCGCAGCTCACCGACATGCGCCCGGCTAAAGGTCGGTGTTGATTGGCCAGACTTTACTCAATAATAACTCGTATATTAAGCGTTATAAAAAAAATGGTACAGGACTTTTTTTTTCAGTTTGACCCTGAGCTTCAGTTTGACCCTAACCTAACCTAAAAAAAATAATTGTTTTTAAGAAAAAATATGTAATTATTTACAATGTATTTTTTTAAACAATTATTTGGCTTTTTTACATTAGTTGATTTGTCTCATTATTCTGTACATAATAGTATTAAGGTAAGATTATCGAAAACTAAATATTTTACGAGATATTTTATTTTTTATGTCAAAATATGACAGATTAAAATATAAAATAACTCGAGAAGTACTTAATGTAAAAATACTTTATTATAGTGTTTCGAAAAGCTCTCGAAGTAAGCTACAAGAATATGCAATAAAAAATGGGGAGTTTTGTTTAAGAAAATATCGATCATATTGACCTGGCCTTGAAAAGGTCGCTCAAGGTCAAGTCCATATTTTCATCATACGGCCCCCTCGAAACCATGCAACTTTTGTCTGAAACATTTTTGTCAATTTAATAATTAATTATTCTACATTTTCTTCTAAAAATAAAAAAAAAGAAATTGCAGAAGTATATCTGCGCATACAGCGCATGCATGTATCCGAATGGTGCGGGCGGCACAGGCACGTACTTTGAATGTACAGGGGGGGGGATGGTGTTCCTATCCTCGTGTCTACAGGTAGTAGCGATCATCACGCCTTTTTTAAAAACACCGTTTCCTTACTCGGATTTGAACCCGAGTCTTTGCAGTAACAAACCTGCACTTAGAAGGGGAACACCAGACATGGCCCCCTCCGATTTCACCGAGCTTGAGGAATATTATAGTCCTACCCTCCCACTAATCCATGGTAAAGTAATACGACCCAACTCTCAAGCATTCGCGAAAAAAACGCATTTAAAAATTTGCGTGCTCTTTATATACCGAGCTGTAAGTACAGTATTGCAACTAATCGGCGTGGCTTGGTATATTGTTTGGTTTAGTCTATTTCTCTTTACTATATTTCTATTTTTCTCTATCTTTCTATCTCCCTTATTTACTTTTATTTTGCATGCTCATGGCTTGTATGCATAACGAAAACGTCGCGTGAAGAAAAGCTACGCGATACCTAAATCAATTCTTTATTCTTACGGAAAAGCGCTAAATTGTTTGATTATAGCATCGCTTTTTGTGCTGTGCGGGGTTTTCACATCCTATGTCATTTCATATTATTTCTGTTCGCTAGATATAACATTTTCTTTCCTCTTGCTCACATCATTCTTTCATTCACGTCGCTTTCTGCTCTTTTTTCTATACAAATCAATTAATTTTTGGTAAACCTTCGGAAAACCCACCTATATGAAATAATGGGTAAGAATACCCAATTCTTATGTATTTTTGTCTCCTGAACACGAATATGAAACTTAAAAATGGCGGTCGGACTCGCAAATCGAAGAGAAACGCAAAAATCCAACCAAACGCGAAAATCCAACCCATGTCCGAGAGATGCATTTTTATTAGTAATAATTCACCCCTGGGATATAGGTTTGGGTTAGGTTATATCTTCCGGAAGTGGAGCCCCCCCTACGGGAAGTCCGACCTCCATTTTTAAGTTTCATATTCATGTTCAGGAGGTAAAAATGCATAAGAATTGGGCGTTCTTTCCCATTATTTCATATAGATGGGTTTTCCGAAGGTTTACCCGCGTTTGATTGGATTTTTGCGTTTTTCTTCGATTTGCGAGTCCGACCGCCATTTTTAAGTTTCATATTCGTGTTCAGGAGACAAAAATACATAAGAATTGGATATTCTTACCCATTATTTCATATAGGTGGGTTTTCCGAAGGTTTACCTAATTTTTTTATATACATTTTCATTTCAGAGAAGATATCATTAAATAAAACAATTAAATTACTTTTTTTTCTGTTTTGCTATTCTCTAAATATATTTATATAATATAATCTGTATATTTTTTACATTTGCAATAACCAATTGTGATCAATTGGTTATTTTATATACAATAATAGCATTTTATATAAAGTAGTAAAACAGAGAAAAAAGTAATTTAATTGTATATTTTATGTAATGATATATTCCATGAAATGAAAATAAAAAAATTAATTTATTTGTATAGAGAAAAGAGCAGAAAGTAATGTGAATGAAAGAAAGATGTGAACAAAAGGAAAAAAAATGTTATAGCGAGCGAACAGAAATAATATGAAATGACACAGGACGCGAAAATGCTGCACAGTAAAAAGCGACGCTATAACCAAAAAATTTAGCGCTTTTCTGTAAAAATAAAAAATTGATTCAGGTATCGCGTCGCTTTCTTTCGCGCGACATTTTCGTAATGTGTAGAAGCTATGAGCATGCAAAGATAAAAGTAAATGAGGGAGATAGAAAGACAGGAAAAAATAGGGATATAGTAAAGAGAGATAAAATAAACATGTAATCAAAGAAAAAGTTAAAAACATAATTAAAAAAAAGGAATAAGAAAAAAGAAAGAAATAACAAAATAAAAAATAAAAAGAAATCAGAAATTAATAAAATATAATATAATGGAAAACAGCTATTCATTAATTTACGAACCGAAAAGAAAAATCGGTAGATATTTTACCTTTTTATATTATCAAATATGTTGGCAGAATAAGTAAATTATTTCAACGTATAATGTAAGAATAAAATTCTAAACATTTTTGCTTTAGGAAAAAGTTTGGTTGCTTATAAATATATAGACAAGCATAAGCTTGTGTAAGAAATTGGCTATTGACCATGTGATGGCGTTGGAATCGTTTTACTAACGATCGCGCTAGCAGCGTTCCCGCATGCGTATAATGATAGGCGCCATAATTTGAATGCTTATTGGTAATAGTAATTAACAACTTAGTAACATGTTATAAACAATGTGTAAACGTTCCCCTAACAACGAGCCTTGTTAGACAACGAATGTACGTTTCCCTAGTAACGGGGAATGTTGCATGAGTGAGCTGTGACTGACCGGGCGTCTTTTGCACGCGTTTTTGAATACGCGTAACAGTACGGACGTCTCGTCGGTCTCCAGCGTTAAAGCTCTTATTGCTTAGCTGCCTCCGTTTCTCGAGTGATAGTTTGTGTGTTCGATTATTTGCTCTGACCAATTATACGTGTTCGTTTAAGTATTTGTGTTTACTAACATTGTGCATTAACGATTTATTGCGTTCTGTATTAAAATATACGACATTGCTCCTGTACGCATCATTCTTCTATTTAAACGATATCCTTTTCCGAAAGCCATTCTCCTGACAAACTCCAAATTGACTCGCTGTCTTACACTTGTATAAATATATTTATATAATATAACGTATATTTATTTTTTACATTTGCAATAAATATCTTTATGACAATTGATTATTATTTACAGCTATTTATGAATTTATGAATGGAAAATTAGATAAATTTTATCCATTGATGTTATTAAACATGTATATAAATGCATATATAAATGTGTATATTTTTAAAAATATATACATTTATATATACATTTATCGTCTGAAATATATATATTTATCTGGTCTGAACATTCAAATAAAATACTTCATTTGTATGCTATTTATACGGGGTGTCCTAAAACTACCGGACTTCCTCTTAATGGCAGATTCCTTAGAACATTTCAAGATGAAAATCCTAATACAAAAATGTCGAGGCTATAATAGTTTTTAAACGGGAAGCGATTATATTTTACGAATGACAGGGCTGAGATTTCGCGCGTTCAGGTACGGCGAAATAACAAATGAGAAAAAGGGCGCTTCATTCATAAAGCACTTTTTTCACTTGTTATCTCGCCGTGCCTGAGCGCGCAAAATCTCAGCCTTGTCATTCGTAAAATATAATCGCTTTCCGTTTAAGAACTATTATAGCCTCGACATTTTTGTATTAGATGTACAACTTTGCTTCCGCCGTTTTTTTTCCGAAATTCGAGGCTTTATTGTAAAAAACTGGTTATACATTTATGATTCAAAGTATTGTCCATCGCTGGCCACTACTTTCTCCCATCTTTCGGGCAGCGTACAAATCCCGCGTTGAAAAAACTGGTCATCTTTTGAAGCGATCCACGAATCGATCCAATTTCTTACTTCTTCTGCAAAATCACTTTATCGTGTCTCTCGTTGTATTGCGGCCGTTTGTCTTTTAATGCTCGGCTCAAACGCATTAATTGCGTTCGATAACGATCGCCTGTGATTGTTTCAGTCGGTTTTAACAGCTCATAATATAATACGCCGAGCTGGTCCCACCAAATACAGGGCATGACCTTGGAGCCGTGAATATTCGGTTTGGCCGTCGACGTGGAAGCAGGGCCGGGATATCCCCATGATTTTCTGCGCTTGGAGTTATCGTAATGAACCCATTTTTCGTCAGTCACAATGCGATGCAGAAATCCCTTCCGTCTTTGCCTTTCAAGCAACTGTTCACGATCAAACAAACGCCGTTCAACATCTCTCGGTTTCAACTCGTACGGCACCCAATTTCCTTGCTTCTGAATCATATTCATGTTTTTGAGGCGTTTTGAAATTGCTTGTTGAGTTACTCCCAATGATCCCAATGCCAATTCTTCTTGACTTTGACTCGAGTCTTCATTAAGTAATGCCTCCAATTCTGCATCTTCGAAAACCTTCTCTCTTCCACCGCTATGCCGGTCTTCGACGTGAAAATCACCGTTCTTGAAGCGTTGAAACCACTCACGACACGTTTTTTTCACTAATAGCGGCCTCACCATAAGTATTTGAGAGCATTCGATGAGCCTCAGCCGCAGATTTCTTCATATTGAAGCAGAAAATTAAAACCTCCCGCAAATGACGAGAATTTGGCTCGTAAACTGACATTTTCAATCGAGAATAACTTTATCATGCAGACACAAATCGACTAATGTTTCTATGGGGTTATGTTGACAGATGCCCAAGTTTATTGCATGACGTCTATGATCTATTTATTTCGACCACTACTTACCGCTAAAATCATCTATAGGAAAACGGCGGAAGCAAAGTTGTACACCTAATATATATACAAATACTTTTACCATTTTATTATAATTTTCACTGGTCATTCCCAATGCTTTTACATTAATTTTCACCCACAACATTATACAGCAATGTCCGAATTTTATTTTAAATAAAAATAAATAAATTAACATAAATAAATGTACACAAATTCTTGTTATTTCTTATTACATGTAACGAATATTGCATATTATTAGTATTTTGCTACAAAGAATAACAAAACTTAATTAAAAATATAGTCGTTACTAAAAAAAAAAAAGTTGGCACTGCGAGGTCTCGAACTCTCCGCCACAGATGAAAAAATAGTACGTAAATAATAATAATATTTTCGTAATATTTACGAGAGAATAGCAAAATAAAAAGAGAAAGTAACTTATAGCATTTTTCATATGTTTAAAAAGTGCGTAAAATAATTTATTTTTATGTAGGAAGACGAAAATAGAAAGGATAAAAAATGAATAAAAGAATATAATAAAAGAATAGAAGAATATAATATAATGTAATATAATATAATGCGAATGTGAAAGAATATAATAATGAACTAGCATGGAGAGAGAGCGAGAGCGAGCGAGAGAGAAAGAAAGAGAGAGAGAGAGAGAGAGAGAGAGAGAGAAGCGGGAGTGAACGTGTAAGCGAATATGTGCGACGAGAATGAAGCTGATCGATATGTAGTACGTAGTGAGCGAGCGATTAGAAAGAGACAGAATAAGCGTGTGATCGAGAGAAAGAAGATACGAGAAACGGGATCGTCCCGATTGCGCATATTACCGATCGGACATGACAATATGTCTCGATCGGACACAGACCCAATCGGACACAATTCCGATCGGACACATGGTTGCAATCGGACACCATCCCGATCGGACACAGGCTCGATCGGACACAGGCCCGATCGGACACAAACTCGATTGGACACAGACGCTATCCGATACAGTCCCGATCAAACCTAAACTTTGTTGGAAATATTTAGTTTCAGGGTAATTATTTGGAATAAAGCCTTTTCTGAATTTTAACAAATATGATCGGATCTCTCGGTCAGCATATACTTTACAAAGCAAAGCGAGGTCCACCCCACAATTGTTGTGTGAATGGGAAAGTGTATGCGTGGACGCATTGGGTTCCGCCCCCACTACGGGGGGCTCCTCTTCCGAAAGATATAACCTAACCCAAACCAAATTATAGTTTTAAATCAGAAATAGGTTTGGGTTAGGTTATATCATTCGGAAATGAAGACCCCTGTGGTGAGGGGGGGGGGAGGGGCGGAACCCATTGCGCCCACGCATACACTTTCCCATCCATACAACAATTGCGGGGTGAACCTCGCTTTGCTTTGTAAAGTATATGCTGACTGAGAGATCCGATCATATTTGTCAAAATTCAGAAAAGGCTTTATTCCTAATAAATAATTACCCTGAAACTAAATATTTCAAACAAGGTTTATGTTCGATCGGGACTGTATCCAATAGCGTTTGTGTCCAATCGAGTCTGTGTCCGATCGAGTCTGTGTCCAATCGGGAAATATTGTCGTGTCCGATCGGTAATGTGCGCGATCAGGACTCACTCCGAGAAACTGCTATAATGTTAGTACGCATATATATATTACTCTCATACACATGAAAGAGACAAAGATAATACGATTATATCTGTCCTTATCATGTAAGGCTGCAGCTCTGTCTATCGCGACATCACGCAACTAATCTATTGCTCTGATCTCGCGCACACACATATGCACGAAACTTTTGCAAACAGTAATCTTTCTAAGTAGGTTTCTAAACACGTTTCTAAACGTTCATTTATATTCTTTCATGCATTTCCGAGTGGAGAGGTATTTTATTTTGCACGTACACACTGCAAAACTTTTACATTAAACAAGTATTGTTACGACTTGAAGCCGATAAAAAAACTGTAATTTTTTAGTTTTTTCTGTTTTTAATATAAACTCGGGATGTCTCTTCTTTGTTTTAATGTGTACTTAAATCGTAGAAAAGGATTATTTTATTCAACCAAAAACAAGATTTTTGTGTGCAAAAAAATAATCATTTTAGTCGGTAAAACAGAATAGTCGACATCCTCTTAAGCCCGTATCAGACTACGCATTGAAGATTAAGATTGAAGATTGAAGATTGAAATTTGACCAATCAGGACAAAGAAATTTTAGTTCCTTTTGTTCTGATTAGTCAAATTCCAATCTTTAATCTTCAATCTTCAATTTTCAATGCGTAGTCTGATACGGGCTTAAAGGCCTGTATTTGTTACAGACTTGTTGATATAGATACAATGATTGTTTATGGAGACTTCTATGAACAAGGGGAAAACTGACACATATAGCTGCCAATATTCTTCTTACGCAGATTCCTGGGTTTTGTCTGAATGCACTTAAAATGTGTGTTAAGAATAGATATAGCTTAAGTCTTCCAGAGTCTTAATGACATGTTCTAAATAAACCCGATTCACACAAAGGCGTTGTTAGATTCTTGTTATTATATTAAGGAGAACTCTTTAATTCGGATATTTTGGTGCGTGAAAACATCGTGTGACTGTTATATTTTTGTCGAGTGAAGAGAAGAATGACATATAGAGAGAATGCATATCTACTATTTTTTGATTTAAATAAGAAGCCAACATCACGAACAGAATATTTTGAAAAGAAATGTAGTCACAGAAAAGATTCGTAATAGCTAGGTGTAATGCTTCGTGGTTTCGTCAAGGTACATAAAGACAATTCCAAAGGATATATATAACAATTTAGTACACCGTTTGTTTAAAAAATAACGGGACTGATGCTGTAAAAATTAAAATACATTATGATATATAGATATATTATGAAAATACCTTTTTTTAAATTTAAAATAAGATCCTTTTGAGAGTTTGTTACCGCCCACGGACGTAGAACGGACGTGTTTTAATGCGCTGCGCGTGTTTTGTTTGGATCTTATTTTTGGGTTTCGTTCTCTTCTAAGGAGGATTTTAAGGAACTTATACAGGGTGAGTCTTTTTAATCTTAACAGGCAAATATCTCAAAACCTGTAAGTTTTAGAAGGAAACTTTTTAGACAAAAGTTGTTTGGTTCTGAGGGGGAAAAGAGATAGGAATATTAGTTAGACCTTATGTGGCATTGTTAAGGTCATATCAAGATCGCATTGAATTTTTTAAATTGAAACCTCTATTTTTTATTGCATATTCTTATAGCCCTTGTCGAGACCTTTTCAAAACTCTATAATAAAGTATGTTTTCATTAAGTACTTTTTGATATCTTATTTTATATCTTATTTTATATCTTAATCTGACATATTCTGATATAAAAATATATAAAATATATATATAAAATATATATAAAATATATAAAATATCTCGTAAAATATTTAATTTTCGATAATCTTACTGTAATATTTTTATGTACAGAATAATGAGACAAATCAATTGGTATAAAAAAAAATTGTTTTTGAGAAAATACAATAATACCTTCTTCTATCCTTGGTTTTATCATTTTCTCTATTTTGTCATTAACTTCTTCTCTTACTGTACTTCTTAAATCTTCTTGTTTAAGTTTTTCATAAGCTATTTTTTATTGTGAGACCGGTTTTTTATGTTTTGCTAGACTGGTTTTGAATTGCTAGCAACAATGTGTGGTCAGATGGGACATTTGCGCCAGGGTTAGTACATGTTTTCGTGACCGAAGATCCGAAGCGCTTATTAATAAGTATATAGTCTATCTGATTGCGGATCACATCCCCAGGATTATCATTTCGCGGCCATCATGTATAGTCGACGAGGTGGCAGCCAGAACCAAGTATTGATAACCTTCGTATCTTCTTCTGGGCAGAATTGCAAAAAGCGGTCGCCTCTTTCATTTCTCGTTCCTAGATCGAATGGACTCACCAAATCTTCAAATCTTCCATCTTCTAGCTTGGAGTTGATGTCACCCATGATTATATTAATTTCGTGTTCCTTCGTGAGTCTCAGCAGTTCTTTTATTTTACCATAAAACATTTCCATCTCTTGATCCGTTGAGTCCGCGGTTGGAGCGTATACCTGGATAATGATAAGATTGGTGGGCTTGGCATTGAACTTTATCAACGCTCCCTTATCAAAATATTGTTGCGCCCGCGCGTCGACTTCGATATTACTCGAACACGCGTGACACAACCGGCACTCGCGTACCGCGAAGTAAATAATAAACACTCTTTTAAAAGAACGAAGGGAACTTTAATAACAGCTTAGAACACAGAACACAAAGCACAGAACAGATAGTCTCGTAAATCAGCCCATACGTCCGATCGGAATCACCACCGACGCGAAACCCTCAAGATGGCCGATCTCTCTCAAGATGTCCGCCGTTGTTTTAACAACAACCCTCAGCAACGTGTTTGGAGATGATCTCTTAGAGACGGGAGCAACTTCAGGATTAACTACCACAGACGACTCGCAGAGACGAAGTACACAGGGACAGGCGTAACAATATGTTACAAAATCGATGACACAACTGGTAAGATGCTCCGCGACAATAAATCTAACTTTTTTCGTATAATTCCTGTCCTGATTACTAGAATAGTAAAGGGTGCCTCCTGATGTGGAACACATTCCAGCGTCGAGCCATTATGTTTCTGCTGCGCTCAATATATCAATGTTGAGCCTTTTCACCTTGTCGTAACCCGACCGATTTCTTAATATTAAAAGATAAAACAAGTAAAGGAGAACAGAAAAGATTGAGAAAGAGCTGATTAAAGCAAAGCATTAGAATCAGGGAAAGAGCCCAAGGAAAAGTAATTAAGAAAGAATAAAAGATTATTAATAAAATAAAAGTAAGATACGTGACTAAAGAGAAGGAAGTCACGGTCAAGTTCTCGGAAGCTGAGTAAGCAGCTGACGAGACGGACTGACAAGCGGAGCACGAGACATGCTCCGGTCAGGGTCACCACACTCCTCCCTAATCAACGACCTAATTAATTAAGATATATAATAAGCGCGAGATGCACCGACGCCGGCATACTCGCTCGCTCAGTAATATTATCGCACAGTATCGAAGTATTGTACGTATCGCGCCCGACCATTATAATCGCGAATAAGTGACAAGTGTACAGAATCTTGCAAAATATACTAATCTACCTAACATCCGGGAGTGTCTTATTTCGAGCGTGGATCCTAATCCTTTAGGCGTACAAATCCCTAAAAACCTCTTCCTTAGCGGCTAGAGGCACAACATTAATTGGTGGCAGCAGTGGGATACGCTAGCTCTAACAAGATCGACACCGGCAAAGGTCCACAACCACGAGGAAGAAAATTTCCGTGGAATCGACAGAACGAGAGACAACAAAGGAAACTCCGTCAAACGGTCAACAACTACAACCGAGAGAAAAGGAAGTCCATCAGGAACTTCGAGTCACCCGGTACATCGAGGCGACAACGATAAGCGCAACCTGAGAAGGCGCACCGACCTATCTCAACGGCATGCGACGATCGACGCCCGACGGCCGACACCGAACAAGAGACAATGCTGCTCATCGTACTATTGTAAGTCGAACAATCAAAAATTTGTAAACGCGTGAATGTCGGAAAACCGAAACGCGCAACAAAAAAGCGTAGCGAATAAATCATGGCTATTTAGCGAACTAGCGAATAGAGACATTAGAAATAGCGCAGTAAACCCTATAAGAGTAGCAGTAGAAGCACTCCGGGATATACGCGATAACGTACGAAGGAATCTAAGCGCATTAAATTCAAGCGAGAGTTTGTCCGAACCAGAACTCGGAGCAAACATTGTAATCGAACGCGAATTTTCATTCAGCGAATTAGACAACAGCTTAATAGCGAATAATATAAAACTAGATGTTGAGGCTGGATCATCAATAAGCGCGTCTAGCAGACTAACACATCGCCGCGAATTCTCACTAACGTCATACGACTCGAGTATCTTTGACCCCGACGAAATCTATCGCACGAACATGTATAACTCAAACGCTTCCGCATCGCAACCCATCACATCGGAAGAGATCGAGCAGGAAATTAAGCGATTACAAGAAGAGGCAAATAGAAACGCGACACAATCAAACGCGCGAGCTCAATACAAACCGCAGAAAGAAACGGACGAAGCAGCCGACGACCTTAGAGAAATATTGCGGGAAATGAGAGAGGAAATGAGAGGGGAAATTAGAAGTATGCATGCCGAGATATACGATTTAAGAATGAGAGGACCGCAACCCCGACAAAACAACAAGCATAGAACTCCGCCGGGAGAAAGAACCGAGACCGCGTACGAGTCCACACCCGAGGATGTACGACTTCGAAGAGGACGCGGAATTTTACCATCAAAAGAGGCTCGCGAAATGATTCCGGAATTCGACGGATCGCCAAATAAATTGCAAGAATTTTTGAGCGCGACTACATATGCAGTAGAACATATCGACCCGTTAGATGAAGTAACGCTATTAGGAGCAGTATTATGCACGAAATTAAAAGGCAGAGCAATGCTAGATTTTCAAACGCGTAAAATTCGAGACTTCGCACAGTTGAAACGAGAATTAGAGGTCTGTTACGCAAGTAGAAAGAGCACGATCCATCTACAAATCGAATTTAACACGCTAAAAAAAAACCAGGAGAAAGCGCGCGAAGTTACGGACTTAGAGCAGACAAATTAGCTATGGAGCTATACGAGTCAATGATGGAAGGACGTCATCATACAGTAGATAATAAATGCGCAATAATGGAAATAATACAGCAGCATGCCTTAAAAAATTTCCAAATAGGATTGCAAGACGAAATTAAAACAATTATTCGATCACGAGGATATGCTACGTTGCAAGAAGCAATAGCAGCAGCGGCCAGCGCGAAAGAAAATGTTAAAGCACCGTCCGCGACCGGCACGCGAAGCAAAATCTATTTTACACCGACGTATAAACAAGAAAATAAAATGAATGTGCAGTGTCAAAAATGCGGAAAAACCGAGCATTACGGTCGAGATTGTCGAACTAGCCGATACGCGAACCGATTTTCATTGCCGAAACCAGATAGACAACCCCGCGTAAATACGGTAAATAAATATTGCAATTATTGCAAAAAATCCGGACACGATCGCGAAGAATGTTGGCTATTACACGGACGACCCAAGAGATCAATCGAGCCGAACCAATCAGTATAATTCGCGACCGGAAAATAAAAACCGCAAGAGTAGCGAGCAAGGAAAAAAGAAATTTAACTCCGCGCAAAGGATGAGGAGGAAAGGAACGAAAGAAGGTCGCACCGACCTGCAATTGAATATCAAGTATCACACTTTAAAAATACGCCGCATATACAGACAGGATTGGACCTTGTTACATTACCAATGCGAGAAGCGAAACGCGAAAAAATAAATTTGCTATTCGATACAGGAGCCGCAATATCACTAATTAAAATGAAACATTTAAAAGGCGAAACGTTAATAGGAGAAGGAAAGATAACGCTCACCGACGTAACGGGACATAAAATATGTACAATTGGAAAATTTAATGCGACAATAACTCTGGAAGAGCGCCGAATCAAACACATTATGTACGTTGTTAAGGATGATTTTCCGATAGAATATGACGGAATACTAGGAGTTGATTTCCTACGAAAACATCAAGCCACTTGCAATTATAAAACAAAACAATTAAAGGTAGGACAGCATATCTTAAAGCTTTACCCCTATCTAAAAATGACGTTGAAACCACGTAGCGAAACAACAATACAGGTCGCCACTGATAAAAACACGATAGGCGTGATACAGGCAGAAGAAACCATACCAGGAATATTTATAGGTAATTGCCTAGTAGAACCTACGAATTACCTATGTGCAGCATGTATTCTAAATACAACGGATAACATAATCGAAATGTTAATGCCGCAAGTAAGTATAGAGGAAATCAAACGAAGTGAAACAGAAGAAATTAACATAATACGAACGCCAAATAAAGAGGAAATAATCCCGCGTAGTGAAAAAGTTTTACGATTATTACGTACACAACATTTAAATAAAGAAGAAAAAAAATTATAATGGAAATCTGCAAGGATTTTAGCGATATATTCCACATCCAAGGAAAACCACTGACTTGCACCAACACAATCGCGCATAAGATTGCAACGCAAGCAGATAGCTCACCGGTCAACGTACGGCCTTACCGCCTGCCGGAGAAGCATAAAGAGAAAGTAAATCGGCAAGTCCGAGAAGTATTAAAAAATAAAATATTCCGACCAAGCACGATCCAATGGAACGCACCGTTATTGGTAGTCCCTAAGAAAGCCGATGCGTCAGGAAAACCGAAATTACGGGTAGTCGTAGATTTCAGAAAATTAAATGATAACTATAGGAGATTCATTTTCCTTACCGAATATAACGGATATATCAGATCAGCTTGGAAACGCCAAGTACTTTACAACCCTGGATTTAGCATCCGGATACCACCAAATTCCGATGGAAGAAGGCGACAAATGCAAAACTGCTTTTTCCACACCTCACGGGCATTACGAATACAATAGAATGCCCTTCGGATTAAAAAATGCGCCAGCCACATTTCAAAGGCTAATGAATTCAATACTGATAGGCATACAAGGAATAAAATGCTTACAAGTAACACTAGGGAAGTGTCATACGGCGATTTTCCTGAAACTTGGCATACAAGTAGTACATGGAAAACTATTAGACACGTATATTGTTATATCGGCCCGAAAGCCGTTTGAAGGATAGAAATCACCCTTATCTATTTTGGGAGTAGGTTCGACTATTTTACGAATTATTTTTACGATTGTTGCGAAATCAGGTAACTAAGGGTTTTTGGGGTCGCTGATAACGAATCTGAAGTCCGTTTTTAAGAATTCAAAATGGCGGATCCAATATGGCGGTCGCGTTTTTTCAAAAGTTTTACACCCTGTCAAAAAGTGCGAAAATTGCAAAAAAGTAAGAAATGAGCATAACTTTGAGGCGAATTTGTAGCAAAAAGGTCCTAATCGAGAACTACCCCTAACAGTAACGAAACATCGAAAAACAAAAGAGGAAGCAGATAAAACCAAAACAATCAATTTGTCTACAAATTTTAATTTGATCTTCTAGGACTTAGAAGATCAAATTAAAATATATTACATATATAATATGTGAATAATAAAAATTTTGATATTAATTAATTATGAAAATAAAAATTATCTATTAGCAAAATTTTAATGGCGATTTGGCGGAAGGTACGATCCCAGCATATTTTTGATATAAAGACGCTCCTGTGTGAGGCACAGCGTTACCCGCGCGATCGGCGGCTCGGCTGTCGAGGCTCGAACGGTAGTGGGGGGACCCTCACTACTCGCTTCAGAAATCCGATCGAAAAGGGCAACTAATTCCGAGCACTGATTTAAAGTACCTGTAAAGATAATGTCGATGAATCCAAGAAACATTGTTTTTTTATGACAAAGAAGTTTTAATTCTCCTGAATATGATGTGTATTCAGTTATTACAGACGAGGAAAAATCTTTTGCAGCTAATTTGGAGAATTTAATTAAAGATGCTATAGATGCACGATATTTGTCGAAAGCATTGATACTTTAAGCTTTAATGAAGAAAGTGTATATCCTGAAGCAATTTCTGTTGATGAGGTTTCTCAAAGTGATTTCGAAGAATCAATAAAGGATTGCAAGAATACTATAATTGATATTGATATCAAATATAAAACAAAGGCTGTACAATTTTGGCGTTCCGGGAAGACAAAAGCTTTCTTAAAAACGGACTTCAGATTTGTTATCAGCGACCCCAAAAACCCTTAGTTACCTGATTTCACAACAATCGTAAAAATAATTCGTAAAATAGTCGAACCTACCCCCAAAATAGATAAGGGTGATTTCTACCCTTCAAACGGCTTTCGGGCCGATATAACAATATACGTGTCTAATAGTTTTCCATGTACTACTTGTATGCCAAGTTTCAGGAAAATCGCCGTATGACACTTCCCTAGTGTTACTTGTTAGTATTGTTGCGTCCGCGGATCGAAATCGATATTACTCGAACACGCGCGACACAACCGGCATTCGCGTACCGCGACGTAAATGATTAACACTCTTTTAAAAGACGTGCTGCCGCATCTCCGCATTTCAAAATAAGGGACCGAATCTTCGGACAAGAGGGGGGTATCTACCGTGGACCCGACATCCTCATATGAGGACTCCTTAAGCCCCTGCCTCGGCATTCGACCTAAAACCCGACAGGAAAACCACGGCTAAAAATCCGCGGGTGAGGCAGTCTTCTATCAAAAGAATTCTCTTCTCTCTTACAACTCTGTCTCTTTCCGTAGAACTCTCCTCCCCTCTTCTCTCCTTTCATCATCTCCCCAAGAAATTATTTCCTTAAACACAAGCAAAGAAAACAAACACACGCAAGAATATTCACTTAAAATTGAAAATTGTAAAATATAATTATCATTATTTAATTATTGGGTTTCAATTTATAACCGAGCTCATTTTCTCTAAAAGAATTTTGGCTTCGAGCTACCGAATCTCTATTATTAGTTGGACTTAGCTGTGTTTGCCGTTGTCGGAAAATCTCTCCCATTCGATGTAGCTCACTATCCCGCTCACGCAGTTGCGATTCAAACTCAGCTCGCATCCGCAATCGCTCCTCGCGAAGCTCCCGAATTTCCCGCATTGCAGATTGCAGAGTAATTGCCTCCAACGATGGCCTCGATGTCGCATCTTGAAGCGTCGTCGTAGCACGAACTCTCTTTCGTGTGGAAACTCCCGTTATTGGATCCTGTTGCTCCATTGCCATAGCTCAGGCTTTTCTTTTAAAATACACAAAACGGTCCGCCGTATCCCGGACGAGCCCCCAAAATGTTGCGTCCGCGGATCGAAATCGATATTACTCGACACGCGCGACACAACCGGCACTCGCGTACCGCGACGTAAATGGTTAACACTCTTTTAAAAGAACAAAAAGAACTTTAATAATAACACAGAACACAATTAAACAAGGAACTCAGAACGGGTAATAACGGTAATCGTAATCTCAAATACGTCTGCCCGGAATGGCATCCGTCGCGAGACTCCAAGATGGCCGATCTCTCTCAAGATGTCCGCCGTTGTTTAACAACAACTTAGCAACGTGTTTGGGGATGTTCTCCCGGAGACGGATACAGCAGATTCAGGAATAACCGCCACAGACGACTCGCAGGGACGCAACAGTATATTTAGATGACATCGTAATCTACGGAGCCAGTTTACAAGATCATAACAAGAGACTCATCGAAGTCCTACGAAGATTGCAAGAAAACAATCTGAAATTACAGCCGGACAAATGCGAATTCCTATGAAAAGAAGTGACATACTTAGGTCATATAATTACAGAAAACGGAATATCGCCGGATCCATCCAAATTGGAAGCCGTAAAAAATTTTTCGACGCCTAGGAAAGTAAAAGATATTCAAGCTTTTATAGGATTAGCCGGATCTTATAGAAAATTTATTGAAAATTTCTCGAAAATTGCGAAACCACTAACAAAGCTAACGAAAGAGGAAAATAAATTTGAGTGGACGCAGGAACAACAACAAGCATTTAAAATGTTCAAAGAAAAATTAACGACGGCACCTTTATTAAAATATCCACATTTTGAAAAGGAATTCATCGTAACGACCGATGCATCAGACTATGCAATCGGAACGATATTATCACAAGGATAGATAGGCCAAGATCAACCGATAGCATATGCCAGTCGAATATTATCAAAGGCCGAACAAAATTATAATACGACCGAAAAAAAACTATTAGCAATAGCATGGGCCGTTAAACATTTTCGACCGTACTTATACGGGACAAAATTTACGATAGTCACAGATCATAAATCGCTCGTATGGTTATTTAATGTAACCGACCATGAATCTCGATTAATTAGATGGAGATTAAAATTAGAAGAATACGATTACGAGATCATACACAAGGCCGGGACAGCGAACAGAAACGCTGACGCGCTAAGTCGACATGTGGCGGATATCAACAGCGTCGAGGAGGATGAGAGCACCGACACGAAGATAACGCGAGAATACACGGAAGACGAGAAGCGACGTATTCTATACGAATATCACGATGCACCTGTAGGAGGGCATCAAGGAAAAGAGCGCACGATTAATCGAATTCGCCTAATGCACAATTGGCGAGGATTGACAAAAGATGTCAAAGATTATATAACAAAATGCAAATTTTGTCAGAAAAACAAATTATCGCGCAAAATTAAGGCACCGCTAATAATAACGGATACTGCCGATAAACCTTTTGAAAAATGTGCTTTAGATATCGTAGGTCCACTGACGATTACTAATAATGGAAATAAATATATTTTAACGTTCCAAGATAATCTAACAAAATTTAGTAAAGCAATTCCGATACCGAACCAAGAAGCCGCGACAATTGCAAAAGAATTCGCGACAAAAATAATTTTCGAGCACGACATCCCAGAAAAAATATTAACCGATTAAGGAACAAATTTTTTAAGTAAAATATTTAAAAACACTTGCAAACTATTAAAAATCGAAAAGATTCAAACAACCGCGTATCATCCGGAAAGCAACGGAGCGCTAGAACGATCGCACCGGACTCTAGCCGAATATCTCCGACATTATATAAACGTCGATCAAACGGATTGGGACGAATGGATTCCGTACGCGATGTTTACATATAATACAACACCATACACGGCGACAGGGTTCATACCCTTCGAATTAATTTACGGGCACCGAGCAACATTACCGACGACATTGTCGCAACCGCCTAAGCCCACGTATACATACGATGATTACGCACAAGAACTAAAGGAGAAATTACGCGCCTCATAGCAAGTTGCAAAGGAGCATCTAAAGAATGAAAAAATAAAAACCAAAGAAAACTATGATAAAAGGACGAAAGAAATCAAACTCAAGGTAGGAAAAAAAGTCCTCTTGTACAACGAAACAGTTCGCCGAGGACGACCGAAGAAATTGGACTCCCTATGGACCGGACCCTACACGATAATCGAAAAGAATTCGGAAGTGAACTACACAATAAAAAGGGGAAGGAAAACCATACGCGTCCACATAAATCGACTGAAACCATTTATCGAAAATTAAAGAGTAAGAAGAAGAAGGAAAAAGAAAAGAAAAATGCACGAATAAAATAAAAATAGGATAGATAATAAGAGAAACAGAAATAATATATTCCTACCTGGACGCCCTCCACGTCCATGTCCAGCACCGCGATTCAGGTTCCAATCCCGCAGGGCCTGAAGGAGAGGCGACTGGGGACGAACTGCGCCAACGGGACGAGGCTCCCGCGCCACAGCATCACGACCCACAGGACGAGACTCAACGTTGAGGAATCAACCACGACCTATGAAACGAGGCGTTGGATCCCACCGGAACTCGAGCCCGCGACCCCGATTAAAATGGGGCGGCGGCGTGCCCACGGGTACTTCAGGCACGAAATCAACGTCACGATCGACCATTAAATCCGGAAGACCCAGTAACTCGACTTCGCGAACAAGCGCGGGCGCCGAAATTTGGTCCCGAAAGGAACGGGCAAAATGGTCCGACACGTCCAGATCCTCCACCAAGGGATACTGACCTTTAACAAAATTTTGAGCAGCACTGAAAAACAGCTCATGGCAATTGGGAGCCATAACATCCGAAAAAACTCAAAGAACCGTTCGCACAACGCGACGAGACAACACGCGAGAAAAACTCCCGTACAGGATTAAAAGTACGAGATGACGTCGGAAGACAGACTGAATGGAAGAGCGAATAAAAAGCCTGGAAAGGGCTAGATAAAAGCAAAAAATAGCTGTATATGCATCCAGAGAAAAAAAGAATGCACCACAAATAATTCTAAGAAAATACTATAATATAATACAAAGCTTTCTATTACAGAAGTATTATTGCATGGAGCACCTGTAAGGAAACCGAACCTGATACCCAAACCGAAATAAAAGAATTTAAATATGAACCGGGTATCTACTTCGAAAAAATGGGCAAGATAAATCAAATCGAATCTACATGGAAAATGGTGATAAAACTAGATATCGCCGCAATGGATCATCGACAGGAACAACTGAGAAACTATATGGCACAGACGAGAGCTCTATGCTACGATAAACCATTGCAAATAAAAATGAAAGAAACCTGCCACAACCTGCTACAAATAACAGAAAAAGACAGGAAACAAGCGGAAGAATTGCTAAAACGTCTGAAAATTGCGTACCAAGCACCCAAGAAGACAAGGCGAAGGCTAATCGACGGCCTAGGAACGATAGCCAAAACACTCTTCGGCACAATGGACGCAGACGACGAAAAAATTATAAAAGAGCAATTAAATCTCATGCAAAGAAATCAGCAATCGCTGCAACACGCGATGAAAAATCAGATTAAAATATTAAACGCAACAATTGCGCACGTGGATAATGTTGAAAAAGTTCTGCAAGAAAATGAAGAACAATTCTTAAATATAACAGAGAAGATGCGACAAGCCTGGATACAAACAGAAGTCGGATACGGACAACGAGAAGATCTCGACGAACACTTCATAATATTAAACGCCATAATAAAAGATCTAACAAACGATCTTATGGACATTATCGTGCATCCGACTAACGCGAAAAAAGGGATAATCGACATAAGATTATTACCTATAGAAAGCATCCTAGATAACCTCAAGGAAACAGCGTCACAAATACCGCGGGGAACGCACTTCCCATTTCAAATATCCGCAGAAAATTGGAGAACAATCGGAAAGTTCTTAACAATCAGCGCGTATTACGATAATACAAATATATTCACTATTATAAAGATTCCGCTAATCACATACCCCGAGTATGATATAATAAAGGCAACCCCACTACCTACGCACAAATTTAATAACACGTTTATTTTTATAGAAGTAAATCAACCGATAATAGCGATAGATGTAGATAGCCGAACGTATTTTACGCCTACCGAAAACGATCTAAATAAATGCGTGCGAAATAATGATCAATATGTTTGCGAACAGAATTATCCCGTACATTACTTAGACGAAGGAGCGCTATGCGAAGTACAAGCATACGTACAGTTAGAGACATACACAAACAATTGTAATATTCGACACATACACCCGAGTACAACAATATAGATAGCGCTGAGTAACGCGAACTCATGGTTTTACTCGACACGAGCAAACCAACCGATTGAAATAACGTGCGAAAACGACGCAACGCGAAAATTAGAAACAAAAAGAAGCGGACAAATCACATTAAAAGAAAAATGTAAAGTAACGACACAAGACGTCATAATACGGACAAAAAAGCCCACGATAATAACAATCGTACAGACAAATCTACCCGACTACAATCTGACGATCTCAAACGACAAACGAAACGAAAAAACATTGGACCAATAAAATTAAACCAATAAAATTACGAAAAGTCATCAGGAACCTGACAGAATTAAGGGACCTAAGCGAAAGACTTGACGAAACAAATGAAGACTTAGATAACAATTATTTTCCTACTAACGAACATATTATATATCCCGTACCTTCAAGTTGCACAGGAATAATAATAATAATTACCATAATAGAAATTATATACGCTTAGAAAAAATGTAAGACAGAAAATAAAAAATTGCCAGAAACTAATATAAATCCGATGTGCAAACCGAAAATAATTCAAGAGCACATTTACGGCACAGCAAGCAGATCGAATAGAACAGCTGAGATAGAAACCGACACCGCGATAACTAACACTGCGATGTTATATTAAAATAAAGTAACCATAAGAAATAATTGTAAAATGCGAGAAATGTATAGCGAAAAATATGTAAAAGAAAATTCACGTATAGTTAATTTTCTTTTTCCAAAGGGGGAGGGATGTCGTAACCCGACCGATTTCTTAATATTAAAAGATAAAACAAGTAAAGGAGAACAGAAAAGATTGAGAAAGAGCTGATTAAAGCAAAGGATTAGGATCAGGGAAAGAGCCCAAGGAAAAGTAATTAAGAAAGAATAAGAGATTATTAATAAAATAAAAGTAAGATACGTGACTAAAGAGAAGGAAGTCACGGTCAAGTTCTCGGAAGCTGAGTAAGCAGCTGACGAGACGGACTGACAAGCGGAGCACGAGACATTCTCAAGGTCACCACACTCTTCCCTAATCATTATATTTTTATTATTTTTTAATAAAAAAATATTTAATAAAGATCTCTTCCTTAGCGGCTAGAGGCACAACAATTTCCTAAATTAAATTGATCAGTTTTCCTGTTTCAAATATGCTTTGCACATTCCACGTGTCTATGTTGATCTTCTTGCGCATATTCAACTTTATCCTGACTCCATCCAAAACTGTTCTCCCCGGAGATCCGATCGGGGAACTATTTATACTTCCGGAATATTTTGAATTGAACGTAGTCATGTGGTTCTCTTGGGAGAAATAATGGAGGTGGTTTCCCGTTGTCTTCCTCCATGATTTTCTGTCGGTATTTTCCTTTCCTTAGTTGGTTTATTCTCATTTATAGGCGCTAAGATTTCGCCTTTTGTCCTCTATTTGCTATGACCGAAGTCACATTGTCCAGGATTTGCGTCAAGGTTGCTAGATGGTCGGGCTTGATGATAGTATTGCTGATGACATGCAACTCGGCATTACGCAGCTTTTTATAGAGTTTTATAGCACACCCTTCAGCAAGATATGCACCGCGGCCTTATCCTTTGAATCCTTTACAATCGCCATCTACATAAAATATGGTTATGGAAAAAAATCAATCGGAGAAGCGGATTGTCTACAATAAATTTTTTCAATATTTATCAGAAAAAAGTTCTGCAGATACAGTTGTTGCGCTCTGCGTAAAATGTCAACCTCCAAGTTGTCGAAATTAAAGGATACAAAAATACCACTTCAAATTTTGTATCTCATCTAAAACGGCGGCACGGAGAACAGACAACGTTAGGATGCGAACCCATGCAGCGGAATAGCGGAACGAGAGCACGACCAATCGCGAGAGTTCTGCAGTTTTCGCTACGTGGATTCCAAGTTCCTACATCCCCATGGAGCGTAACGTGCGCATCGCGGACCAACGCGCAACCAATCACGAGTCATTATTTCAAAAGAGTTAAAACCGTGTTGAAACTTATTTAACTTATTTAACAATATTTTTAATCAATATTTTTAATCAATATTTCCAATAAGGACGCATTCATTTCAATATTTATGTACATGATAATAAAAAACGACCGATAAAAACAATATTTAAAGGTCATTTTAGAGACATTCTGCTCGTTCTGCTTGCGCTCATTCCTCTCCATGGGGATGTAGAGACTTGAAATCCACGAAACGAAAATGACGGAACTGTATGTATGTACACACATACTTTGTTAAATTGGCAGCGTCGAGCAACGTGGTCAGTACAGAAACAGAGATAAATGATTAATTATTACAAGTTATTACTCATTTTTGAGAGATAAAGGAAAATTTTGAAGTTAGCTTTTACTACCATGTGTATATGTATAGATGTGTATGTACAGAGTAATAAAAAATTATATGTTATGGCTTTGACAGGTGATTCTCCAGATCGAGATCGGTAAAGATCTGAAAAAAGTTGCATCCACAAAATTGATCTTGACCTTGAAATTCAAGGTCAAATTTTTTATTGGCTTAAAAAATTCTGCTCATCAAGAGGAACAGAAGTTTCAAAGGGACCATGGGTCGCAAATGAACCTTTCGAAAGAAAATCATGAAGTTGAAAAAAATTAGGATATGCTATTTTGTCGCGAATATTGATAAAAGAAGTTCTGTCTTTCTCCATCGACAAACTGACAAATCAATTCATGCTTTTCTTTTCCCTCAGGAGGAGGGAAAACTCATACCTCGCTACCGACATGAGCCGTCTATGTTAATATGTCTATGGTTTATATCGATTCATCATTTATATCAATTATATTAATATATGTGGCGCCCGGAAGCCTCCCACGGCGCTCCATAGGCGGCGTCAAGTGCAATCAACTTGGGGATATAAAGAGGCCGTGAGAGCCAACTAGACACTTGTTCTTTGGCTTTCGGTACGCGGCCCAGAGAACCTTACGGCCTAATTATAAGATATCGTCTAAGGTATCCCACTCTGCCTTTGGTTAAACGCAGACATAACGCAAACCGCTGTGATTCGATTTGAAATATTTCTTCGACTATTTTGATTTCGGCTTTGCACTTGATTCTGCATATCTTAGAAGTTTGCTTATGATGGAACGTCGTTTACGACATCAACGTAGGCAAATGCATAGAGATGATCGTGACTACAAAAGTTCTACAAACTTACAATTAAGATTCTCAAGATGCATTTGACAAAGATATTGTGAAATTTATTATACATTCAATGGTTCCTTTGAGAATAATAGAAGACTCGTATTTTATTTTACTTTTTGATAAATTAAAAGTATCACGACAAGGTCTTATAATAATGAGTCGGCGTTCTCTTAATCGTCAAATTAACTCTCTTTTCGAAAGCCAGAATACAGATCAAACAAGAATTGCAGACGATTTCGTTTGTATGCACTACTGTAGACATTTGGTCAGGAAGAAAAAGAAGTTTCCTGCTCACTAGAAAAGGAATTATGATTCACTTTATAAAAAGCAACTTTTAAAGAAACTCTGTAGCCTTGGCATGCCGAAGATTTCGTAATACGCATTCGTATGATAGTGTTACATCCGGACTCGTGGAAAATTAGTCGGGAAGGAACATAACTTATATTTATTTTGAAACACACTCTCTCCTTTGCGAGACAAGTGTTTTCGAGTCAAACGAACATTGCAGGGCCTAAGGTCAACAGCCGGAAAGATCGCTTTTATTCTGTCAGTAGACTGTTCGTTCGGTGGTCCCTTTTCGGTAAGGGAACTGAATCCCTGTTACGCGGGATAGGACCTTGTGCGATCTTGGATTGCAGGAAGGAGAACGGGTTAATAAGCTACTCGGATTTAAAGTTTAAATATCACATTTATTCGAGAAAAAAGAGAAAAATTTTAAAGAAATGGAATGAAGTATTAATATATTTAAAATTCAATGTTATAGTTATAAAACAAATATTCTTAAAATCTAATGTGTGCGTGTTTATGTGTGAGAATGAAGAAAAATGTTTTCACGCGGGTGTTGGTACGGAAGGCATCAATCGGAATCAAAAGGGGAAAACTAAAATTTAAATTCCGATTGGAAATTTACAATAAATTGTTTTTAGAAAAATTACATAAAATAAAAGTGTGAATAGAAAAATGAGGATGGAAGAATTATTAATTCGCGGATGCCCGAGCCAGGAGTTTCCGGATAGTCCAATTTTTCTATTTCTGGTGTGTTTCGCTCAAGACTTTGAGCACTTTGCTGATGTTGTTTCCACTAAGAAACACACGCAGGGATTAATAATGTATTAACGGATAGTTAAAGGAAACAGTTTGATAATCATATATAAAAAGAAAATAATAAATAAAAATTAAAAAAGTAAAAAATTAAAAATTTTAATATAGGAGTTTTAATGATGGAAGTTACTGTAAAGGTGATGGTGTGGAAAAAGGTTCTCGTGGATTCTGAAACTAAGCGTGAATGCCGACTATAACATTATGTTAACATCCTAAAGATAATCACACTTGTGAACCCGTGAAGGGAAGAAAGAGAGGAATTATACGAAACTTTTAGTGAATAACAGAAATAAATAATAATATAATCAAATAAACATGTATGTATAGATACATAATTAAAGATTGGAATCATTATCGAACAAACTATTTCCTTTGGGGCAAGGAAAGAGGGGAGGAAAATAATGTAAGAAAAGACAAGAAAAGAAAAGAAAAATTTTATCTGACTCACTACTTGTTGCGTGCGAAGGTGACAAATTTAAGTTCCGCTGATATGGGGAAGCGACCATCTATCTGTCTCAGAAGACTTGGCTGTACGGAAAGGTGGCTCAGAGATCCGCTCGTTTGTTGCAATGCTGATTGTGTTAATGCACTTGACACTAAACGCCACTTATCACCACCGATATTCTAATTCTTTTGGTTGTATATCCCATACAACCAAAAGAATTAGAATATCGGTGGTGATAAGTGGCGTTTAGTGTCAAGTGCATTAACACAATCAGCATTGCAACAAACGAGCGGATCTCTGAGCCACCTTTCCGTACAGCCAAGTCTTCACTCTACACTCGCACAATTCTAAGAGCCGCGAAGAAAAAAGAGACTGTGGAGATCAAGAGCTGAATATTAACTGTGTTGAGAGTTGAATATTGAATGAATCGAGAACTGAAGACAGAATGAATTGAAAGTTGAAGGCAGACTGGATTAAAAGCTGAAGACAGACTGACTTTTTGATGGAGGATTCCGCGTATCTTCGAATCTTAGCATCTCCTCGCGTGCCCTCTCCATTAGGTAAACAGAACCTTTTTAACGAATCAAATCTTTAATTGCCTCTCTCATGAGTTGAAATCTCCCTTCCAAAAGAAGGTCTAGGAGATTGCATCTATTGGTATAGACCTTTGTTTTAAAAGCTAAAACTTGCTCATTGGAGAGTCCGCCATGATCGGCTAAGTTAACAGTTTTATTATTCACTTGAGTTTTATCTCAAGCAAATAACGCGCAAGGGTGTTCTGTCAGGTGAGCACATGGTGTCAAATGTCGCGAATTTCTTTTCTGATCATAGTTACATCAGTAAACTATTGCTCCAGTTCTTTTCCTTATCTTTTGTTTTAAAATTCTTAAGTCTGTTAAGAGGATGCCGGATTACCGACAGAACGCGAATATTAGTAGGCTTGCAGAATCTTTTTATTGATTAAAGATATCAACAAATCCTTTTCCACAATTAAGGTACACATAATAACGGAGTGCGGAGTTTTACATTTCATATGAAAAGTTAAAAAAAATGAGAAAATTACAGTTTTGTTATCGGCTTCTGCCGTCACATTTACTTAATATAACAAATTTGTAATCTTATACGTGCCTAATCAGTAAACCTCGCACTCGGCATTTCATCAAAGAGTATAAGTGAGCTTAGAGAAGTGAGTTTAGAAGCTTTAGAAAAAAGATTTTACAATGCTACGCTTTCGTGCATATGTGTGTGTGCGAGATCGAGGCTCAAGAGTAAAACAGAGCAGTAGATTAGTTGCGTGATGTCGCGATAGACGGAGCTGCAATCTTACATGACAAGGACAGACATAATCGTACTACCTTTGTCTCTTTCATGCATGTGAGAGTAATATACATGTACGCACTAACATTATTGCAGTATCTTTTCTCTCTCTATCATACGCTCTGTCTCTTTCTAATCGCTCGCTCGCTATGTGCTACGTATCGCTTAGTGCTCCTCGCATATTCACTTACGCGTTCACTCGCGCTTTTCTCTCTCTCTCTCTCTTTCTCTTTCTCTCTCTCTTTCTTTCTTTCTGCTCGTTCATTATTGTATTCTTTTATTTCTATTATTATATTCTTTTATTTGTTCAACTTTTATTCTTTCTATTCTCGTCTCCCTACATGAAAATAAATAAATTTATTTATTTATGTTTATTTGATACATCATAAATGAGATACACAATAAATTATTTTCTTTTTCTATTTAAATATAGTTAAATACAACACATGTACATACAAAAATACACATAATTAAATACTTTTTATATTTATGACATACACAATATCTCATTTATGTTCTATAAAATAAAGATGAATAAATTAATGTATTATTATGTAGGAAGACGAGAACAGAAAGAGAAAAAGTCGAAGAAATAAAAAAATATAATAATGGAGATGAAAGAATACAATAAAGAAGGAGCAGGGAGAGAGAGAGAGAGAAAAAGAGAGAGAGAGAGAGAGACAGAGAGAGAGAGACAGAGAGATTAATTATATTTATATATTTATAAATTATAATATTTTAATTAATTAGAAACAAAGATAAGAATAAGAATTAGAAACAAGGATAATGAAGTTGTAGTACACAAATTTCATTGACAATATAAATTTAATTTTAATTTTTTTTGTTTTATACATTGTGTGCGTGTGTGTGTATGTGTGTGTGTGCGCCTGTGTGTGTGCGTGTGTGTACTAATAATAACTATAAACTAATAACTATGCCTAATGAATTTATAATAAAAAATAATTAATATAATAAAAAATTAAAATTAAAGATAAAATAAAATAAAATCATAAAATAAAACTAAAAAATAACTTAAAAATAACGCATGTATCCGGATGGTGCGGATGGCGCAGGCACGTATCCAGATGCAGGCATATATGCGGGTGGCGCAGGCATATATGCGGGTGGCGCAGGCACATATCCGGATGGCACAGGCACATATCCGGATGGCACAGGTGGCGCAGGCACATATCCGGATGATGCAGGCTGCACAGGCACGTATCCGGATGGTGCAGGCTGTGCAGGAACGTATCCGGATTGTGCAGGCTGCACAGGCACGTATCCGGGTGGTGCAGGCACATATCCGGAAGATGCAGGCGTCGGAGCCATGTATATACATGGTGCAGGCTGTGCAGACACGTATCCGGATTGTGCAGGCGGCACAAGCACGTACCCTGATGACAGGGATGCGGGCATGTACCCTGTTGCCGGTATATTAGACGGCATCCCAGCCTTCTTCTGCCTGCGCCTCTCCCGGAAGACCGCCCGCCGCACCGCATTACTAATGCGCTGGAAAAAACAATTAAAATATTAATGTTTTTACACACACACACACACACACACACACACACACACACACACACACACACACACACACACACACACAGACACACAGACAGACAGACAGACAGACAGATACACACACACACACACACACACACACACACACACACACACACACACACACACACACACACATATACTGTATACTATTTACATATATATATATTGACATATATACAGGGTGTCTCAACAAAAGTGGCCGCTCCTTTTTATGTTTTAAACTAAAAGAGATAGACCATAACAAATATATATATATATATAAAATTAAATGGTTCAAACCGAATTCTATTGTGAGCATAGTGGTTATTAACAAAAGCTATAACGAACGGAAAGTATAATATATAAAATATTAACATTATATCATACATCATTGTATTCGTTTCAAACAGTGCTACAACTTTTATCATATTGAAATATTTACATTATTATAAAAAAATTATGCATACGTTTCCGTTCGTTATAGCTTTTGTTAATAACCACTATGCTCACAATAGAATTCGGTTTGAACCATTTAATTATATATATATATATATATATTTGTTATGGTCTATCTCTTTTAGTTTAAAACATAAAAAGGAGCGGCCACTTTTGGTGAAACACCCTGTATATATGTCAATATATATATATGTAAATAGTATGCAGTATATGTGTGTGTGTGTGTGTGTGTGTGTGTGTGTGTGTGTGTGTGTGTGTGTAAATATGTATATGTAAATATATGCGTGTATGTGTATGTTACAATGTGTTATAACGCGTGATCTTTTTTAAAGCTGAAATCTCATTTCTCATATTCCAGTTTTAAAATCATTTACGGTGAAGCAGTAACTGGCATGTACTTCAATGTACTACTATACTATTTGCAGTTTATATGTGTGATTTGCAAATGATATAATATATTGAATCACGCGCCTGTTACCATTTCACAAATAATTTTAGACTGGAAGATGAGAGATAATATTCCAACTTTCCAAAAAGTCGCATTGTAATACGCACACACATATACACACATTCACACTTATATGTATAGTATATGTATGTATATTACATGTGAAATAAATACATTCTGTATATATATGTATGCTCGCGCATATTTTATACATATACGAGCACAATACACATGTAATATACATTCATATATTATACATATAAGTGTGAATGTGTGTATATGTGTGTGCGTGTTACAATGCGACTTTTTGGAAAGTTGGAATATCATCTCTCATCTTCCAGTCTAAAATCATTTGTGAAATGGTAATAGGCGCGTGATTCAATATATTATTTCATTTGCAAATCACACATATAAATTGCAAATAATGTAGTAGTCCATTGAAGCACATGCCAGTTACTGCTTCACCGTAAATGATTTTAAAACTGGAATATAAGAAATGATATTTCAGCTTTAAAAAAGATCGCGCGTTATAACACATTGTAACAGACACATACACGCATATATTTACATATACATATTTACACACACACACACACACACACACACACACACACACACACACACACACACACACACACACACACACACACACACACACACACGTATTTATTAACAAATTTTATAATAAAACTAACCGTTTGTACATTTGGTCCTCTGTACCGATCCGGGCCCGTCGGCATCCGCCTGTTCTCCGCTAGCGGCGACGTCGCCACGGTCACCCGCCTCCTCGGGTCCGCCGCTAGCAGTGACGTCGCCGTGGTCATCCTGGCCCTTGATGCCGCCGGCATAGACATCGGCATCGCTGCCGTTGTCGAACTCGGCATCGACGTCGACACCGTTGTCGTCGGCGTCGTCGTCATCGGCATCGACATCGATGCCGTTGTCGTCACCGTCGTCGTCCTCGGCATCGACATCGAGGCCGTTGTCCTCGGCGTCGACGCCGTTGTCCTCGTCGCCGTCGCCGTTGTCCTCGGCGTCGACGCCGACGTCCTTGTCGAACGTCCGATAGGCACACTGCCTTCGCTTCGTGCTGCAATAACAATAATATTATATATACATATAATATTTCTTTATATTATTTTATTTTTGATTGAGAAAGAGAGAGAGAGAGAGAGAGAGAGAGAGAGAGAGAGAGAGAGATAATAGAATTAAAAATACTTACATAATCTAGGCATGGCTCACAGGATTTGGGCACTCGACCAACACTGATGAACAGTTGCAAGACAAATGATAATGTCCTGGCCGATTCCGAGCACGTGCGCCGTTGCCACACGGTTCACAGTATCGAAAGAGAGAGCGAGAACGAACGAGGAGCAAGCGAGATGACAAACATCAAAGAGTTCCGAAGTCTCGCTCGCGACGCTCTTTTTATCTATAATATCTCGGGTTACATACCGTTTGTAAAATTTCTGTTTTTCGCATTTTATCGATATCAAAATAATTCTAATGGATTAATGAGATTCTTGCGATTAAAATAATACTAAACATGACATAAATCGGATAATTTTTAATCAATTATGTTATTAAAATTATGATTACTTATTTCATTTAAAATTATCCCATTTATGTCATATTTGGTGTCATTTTAATCGCAAGAATCTCATTAATCTGTTATAATTATTTTTATACTGATAAAATGCAAAATGAAAGTTTCAATTTTTATTTTATAAGACGTTTATATATTGTAGATAAGAAAAAATGCCCGCGCAATGCTGCAGAGTCGACAAAAGCGAAAGCGAGAAAGAATGAAGGAGGAAGCGAGATGACAAATATCGAAGAGTTCCGAAGTCTCGCTCGCGCTGCTCCCTTTATCTATAATCTTTCACGTATATACAGGCTGTCCGACATGTAAGTAGCCAAACGAAAGGTGGAGGTAGATTGGATCAAACTGAGTCGAAAAGTCCTGAACCATTTTTTTTTTATAACGCTTAATAAAGGAGTTATTGTTGAGTAAAGTCTGGCCAATCAGCACCGATCTTTAGCCGGGCGCACGTCAGTGAGCCGCGCGCCGTGAAGTGTGCGCTATCGCATACTACCAGGCGCGCGGCTCACCGACGTGCGCCCGGCTAAAGGTCGGCGCTGATTGGCCAGACTTAACTCAATAATAACTCCTTTATTAAGCGTTATAAAAAAAAATGGTTCAGGACTTTTCGACTCAGTTTGATCCAATCTACCTCCACCTTTCGTTTGGCTACTTACATGTCGGACACCCTGTATATATATATATGTCATCTTACTATAGAAAATCAGATGTCTGTATTTCGCATTTTATATATCCGAAAAAAATTTTAATGCATTAATTACATTATTGTGATTTAAATGACACGTCGTAAAATATTAATAAATAGTATTTTCATGTATCGAATTAATTATAATCAATATAAAAATAATTTTTTTGTTCGGTTACAGAATATTCGTTTATAAAGATGTGCATTTGTTTTTATTATTACGCGATATTTGTAGCATGCATGTATCTAATTGTAAGTATGTATGTACGTATCGGGGAATAAGTCGACTGTAAACTGTAGGAAAGATGCCCGCGCGATGCTGGAGAGCCGACAAAAGCGAGAGCGAGAAAGAATAAAGGAGCAAGCGAGATGACAAATATCGAAGAGTTTCGCTCGCGAAATTTGCTTCATCTGTCATCTTTCACATTTATATGTCATGTTACTATAGAAAATAAAATTTCTGTATTTCGTATTTTATATATCTGAAAATAATTGTAGTGGATTAATAACATTTCAGTGAGTAAAACATTTTGACATCAAGCACGGCATAAATCGGATTATTTTTACTGAAATCATAATTTTAATTACATAATTGTTTAAAAATTATCATTCTTCTGGGATAATAGTGTTTCATGTAATTTTCATCGGCAAAATTTTATTAATGTATTACAATTATTTTGGACATATAAAATAAGAAAATAATAATTTTAAAATATTTTGGGCAAGTCACAGCCATCGGATATAAGACTTTCAAATTTTCCCAGGGAGGACAGGAAATTTTTTACACAAGCCGTAAAGTTTATGTGATACTAATAGATGATTTATATACATATTTGATGCATATTTATGTACATATGTCAGTATAACATAAATGACAGTATTGATACAATAAATATCGGTACGATTAATAGCCGCACGTGGTAAGTGCAGGCTTGTTGTTTGTTACCGCATAGATTCGGGTTCGAACCCGAGTAAGGAACACGGCGTTTTTAAGAAAAGCAACCTTCCCTTCCCCCTCCCATGTTCAGTCACGATACGTGCCTGTGTCGCCTGCACCATTCCGGATACGTGCCTGCGCTGTATGCGCAGCTTATCCTTTTGCAATTTTTTTATTTTAGAAATAAAATGTAGAAAAGTTAATTATCTAATAAAATACGTACCTAATTTTGTTAGTAAAAAATGCTAATGAAATGCATATATATATACATCTTTACTTTCACAAAAAGTTTAACATTTTTGGTTTGTATTGATATGTGTAAAAGGAAAATGCAATAATTAATTGACCAATTGAATGTCGAACTTCTCTTATTACCTGTAATATGCTGATATGCTAACGTGTGTGTATGCATATATTTTCATCTAAAGTTAGCAACTTTATATATATGCACATATATATAAAGTGATTACTATAGTGATTAATTAATTATTGTATTTTTGTTTTACACATGTCCAAATTAATAAAAAGTGAACTTTATATAAAGATGAAAGTATGCATATATACCTTATTAATAATTTATTATTTACAAAATTGGTATTAAAGTTTGGTAATTTATCAATTATGTCATTATTGTATTTGTTCTTTTTATTATTCGAAAAAGAATGCTATATATATACACATATTATGAAATTGTACTATGTACCTATAATTTTAATTATACCGGTTTATTTTTAATTGCTAATAATATCATGTATTACTTTTTCGAATAATAAAATGAACATATACAGTAATTACATAATTGATAAATAACCAAACTTTAATACCAATTTTGTAAATAATAAATTATTAATAAGGTATATATGCATATTTTCATCTTTATATAAAGTTCACTTTTTATTAATTTGGACATGTGTAAAACAAAAATACAATAATTAATTAATCACTATAGTAATCACTTTATATATATGTGCATATATATAAAGTTGCTAACTTTAGATGAAAATATATGCATACACACACGTTAGCATATCAGCATATTACAGGTAATAAGAGAAGTTCGACATTCAATTGGTCAATTAATTATTGCATTTTCCTTTTACACATATCAATACAAACCAAAAATGTTAAACTTTTTGTGAAAGTAAAGATGTATATATATATGCATTTCATTAGCATTTTTTACTAACAAAATTAGGTACGTATTTTATTAGATAATTAACTTTTCTACATTTTATTTCTAAAATAAAAAAATTGCAAAAGGATAAGCTGCGCATACAGCGCAGGCACGTATCCGGAATGGTGCAGGCGACACAGGCACGTATCGTGACTGAACATGGGAGGGGGAAGGGAAGGTTGCTTTTCTTAAAAACGCCGTGTTCCTTACTCGGGTTCGAACCCGAATCTATGCGGTAACAAACAACAAGCCTGCACTTACCACGTGCGGCTATTAATCGTACCGATATTTATTGTATCAATACTGTCATTTATGTTATACTGACATATGTACATAAATATGCATCAAATATGTATATAAATCATCTATTAGTATCACATAAACTTTACGGCTTGTGTAAAAAATTTCCTGTCCTCCCTGGGAAAATTTGAAAGTCTTATATCCGATGGCTGTGACTTGCCCAAAATATTTTAAAATTATTATTTTCTTATTTTATATGTCCAAAATAATTGTAATACATTAATAAAATTTTGCCGATGAAAATTACATGAAACACTATTATCCCAGAAGAATGATAATTTTTAAACAATTATGTAATTAAAATTATGATTTCAGTAAAAATAATCCGATTTATGCCGTGCTTGATGTCAAAATGTTTTACTCACTGAAATGTTATTAATCCACTACAATTATTTTCAGATATATAAAATACGAAATACAGAAATTTTATTTTCTATAGTAACATGACATATAAATGTGAAAGATGACAGATGAAGCAAATTTCGCGAGCGAAACTCTTCGATATTTGTCATCTCGCTTGCTCCTTTATTCTTTCTCGCTCTCGCTTTTGTCGGCTCTCCAGCATCGCGCGGGCATCTTTCCTACAGTTTACAGTCGACTTATTCCCCGATACGTACATACATACTTACAATTAGATACATGCATGCTACAAATATCGCGTAATAATAAAAACAAATGCACATCTTTATAAACGAATATTCTGTAACCGAACAAAAAAATTATTTTTATATTGATTATAATTAATTCGATACATGAAAATACTATTTATTAATATTTTACGACGTGTCATTTAAATCACAATAATGTAATTAATGCATTAAAATTTTTTTCGGATATATAAAATGCGAAATACAGACATCTGATTTTCTATAGTAAGATGACATATATATATATATACAGGGTGTCCGACATGTAAGTAGCCAAACGAAAGGTGGAGGTAGATTGGATCAAACTGAGTCGAAAAGTCCTGAACCATTTTTTTTTATAACGCTTAATAAAGGAGTTATTATTGAGTTAAGTCTGGCCAATCAGCGCCGACCTTTAGCCGGGCGCACGTCGGTGAGCCGCGCGCCTGGTAGTATGCGATAGCGCACACTTCACGGCGCGCGGCTCACTGACGTGCGCCCGGCTAAAGGTCGGCGCTGATTGGCCAGACTGAACTCAATAATAACTCATTTATTAAGCGTTATAAAAAAAAATGGTTCAGGACTTTTCGACTCAGTTTGATCCAATCTACCTCCACCTTTCGTTTGGCTACTTACATGTCGGACACCCTGTATAAACGTCTTATAAAATAAAAAGTGAAACTTTCATTTTGCATTTTATCAGTATGAAATAAGTAATCATAATTTTAATTACATAATTAAGTAAAAATAAACCGGTTTATGTCGTATCTGGTGTCATTTTAATTGCAAGAATCTCAATAACCCATTATAATTATTTTTATATTGATACAACACAAAATTAAAATTAAAGTTTTTATTTTATAACATGTTTATATTGTGTACATAAGGAAAAACAACCGCGCGATGCTGGAGAGTCGACAAAAGCGAAAGCGAGAAAGAATGAAGGAGCAAATATCGAAGAGTTCCGAAGTCTCGCTCGCGCGGCTCCCTTTATCTATAATCTTTCACGTATATATATATATATATATATATATATATATATATATATATATATATATATATGCGCATTTGTTTTTATTGTTACGCGATATTTGTAGCATGCATGTATCTAAGTATGTATGTACGGCTCGGGGAATAAGTCGACTGTACTATTCACACGCACACAGGCAGGCACGTGCGATAATATCAGTGCGCGGCAGTACTCAGTCTCAGTCTCAGTCGCGCGTGTTGTGTACATACGCGTAACGAGAGATAACCGCGAAAGTGTGCTCAACCGTTATAACGCGTTATAACGCGTTGAATTTAAAAAACAAGTGTTGTGTTTGTGTAGTTATAGTGTGTTCAGATAATGGGGCGAAAATGTAATGAGAAACGCTTGCCTCGCTTTGCCCGCAGACTTTCTTTAAAAAGAATAAGGGTCAAAAGGTTAGTATATTTATATATCATAATTCTAGAAGGAATTGTTTTAATGTATGCTATATACTAATATGTCGCTAGGTATTATTGAATTGTTTTTTCCGTTTTTGCAGTTTACACTAAAATATAAGTATGATAATGTAATATTATATAAAAATGTAATATTTCAAACTTCTTTTTTATTTTTTGATTATATCTTTAAAGCAATTCCTAAATATAAAACAACATAAAAACATTTGTATAAAAAAAATGTAACATAAAATTAATCTTTAAATAGAATTTAGAATTACTACTGTATATACATGAACATACACATTATATGTATATGATGCACATAGTATTTAGTACTCATATAGTATTTTTGTTATAAAGAAATGGACAGACATAGGCAAAAAAAAAGAAAGAGAGAGAAAGAGAGAATAGGAATGAGTAAGCGAGGGAATGCCTGTACAACGATATATCGATTAATAATTCACATCAGTCGCTAAATATTAGTGAGCATAAAGTATTGCTACGGAGAAAGATCCAACTATTTCCTTTTTTTCCTTACTTTTGGCACTTGTATAGACACTTGCTCACTTACACTCATATGCTCTTTTTCTTTCCCCATTCTTCTCTGTCCATCTCTTTCTGATCCGAGCATACTATATGTGTGTTATATATTATCTATATGTGTGCATATGTTTGTGTATATATAATAGTAATTGTAAATTTATTAAAATATCATTTTTATGTTACATTTTCATAATATTTATATTTGTGTATTGTCATATGAATATGAGATATATAAACAAATATCAATTTTTTATTTCTATTAAAAACACGTAATAAATTAATTATTTAATAAATGAATTAATATTGGGAGAAAAAATCACATTAGATTATATTAAAATTTGATTGAAATATAGAATTAAAGATAAAATAATGTTAGTTTAAATCAAAATATCGAGAATTTAATTATTTGAAAAATAATATAAAAAATTTTTTACATGAACAATTTATTTTAGACAGGGTGTTCCAAAAGTAGCCAACTTCTTTTATATTTTTAACTAAAAGAGGAAGATCATAACAAATATATATGAAATTAAATAGTTTAAACCGAATTCTATTGTGAGCATAGTGGTTATTAACAAAAGCTATAACGAACGGAAAGGTATGCATAACTTTTTTATAATAATATTAATATTTCGATATAATAAAAGTTGTACTGTTTGAGATAAATACAATGCTGCACGATGTAAATTTTTTACATATTATACGAGTTTTATGGCCTTGAAATTTTGTGGGCGACATCTACTTTTTCGCTTTCGGCCCCACGAGATAGTCAATTTCTCATTCGTGCATTACAGATTGACGTATAATCATGTTGTCGTTTGATCATAATAATGATGAGAGTCAGAAGTTGGCCATATCGTGCAATCAAAAGTATAAAGGTATACGTCACCTGCGAGATTTCAAACTGATAAAAGTCATATACATTATATTAATTTACCATAGCGAAGCATATCAATATATTTCGAAATACTGGCACCGTTATTCTGTAAATGGAATTCATAGGAAATCAGTGCAACGGCTTGAGATTCCGACCTGCCGTGTTTACACTTGTTCGATTCTCGCTCGTCTTACCGCGCGCGCCGTGCCTCACCGAACGATCTTCAGCTCACAATCAGCTGATTCGGGCACACTCGTATAATACATAAAATATTCATCATACAGGATTGTATTTGTCTTAAACAGTACTACAACTTTTATTATAGCGAAATATTTATATTCTTATAAATAAATTATGCATACTTTTCCGTTCGTTACAGTTTTTGTTAACAACCATTATGCTCACAATGGAGTTCGCTTTAAAGCATAAATTTGATAAATATTTGGTACGATTTATCTCCTGTAATTTATAAAATAAAAGAGGATGGCCACTTTTGGTGGGATACCATGTATATAGATATATTTAATTTTCTTGATCTTATTACAAACGCATATATATATATATATATAGATATATATATATATATATAAATTAATTACGGGAAATAATTTAAATTTAATAAGCAAATAAAATGTGTTTATTTACATTTGTATTAAAGAAACTACATTTCCATAAACTTGATTATAAAATCCCTTGTAAATAATTATAAAACATAATTATTTTACACTTACTTTCATTAATTATAACATTCTTTTAAATTTCAGAGAATTTGTGTAATTAAAAGTTTTTTAAATTGAAATCCTGATATAAAAGGAATAGTTCAATAAAATGATTGATAAATAAATCTATATTTATTTAGAATATTAAACTTTAATTTCTCTATCTATTAGTTTATAAAAATTCTATTAACAAAACTAATTATAATTGAATTTTATTTACTTATATCTGTTAATTACATAATTATTTAATTATGCATATATATATATATATATACATATATATATGCGTATTATTTAATAATTATATGAAATTAACTGGTATAAGTAAATAAAATTAAATAATAATTAAAGTTTAGTTAATAGAATTTTTATAAACTAATAGATAGAGAAATTAAAGTTTAATATTATAAATAAATATAGATTTATTTATCAATCATTTTATTGAACTGTTCCTTTTATATCAGGATTTCAATTTAAAAAACTTTTAATTACACAAATTCTCTGAAATTTAAAAGAATGTTATAATTAATGAAAGTAAGTGTAAAATAATTATGTTTCATAATTATTTACAAGGGATTTTATAATCAAGTTTATGGAAATTTAGTTTCTTAAATACAAATGAAAATAAACAAATTTTATTTGTTTATTATATTGAAATTATTTCTTGTAATAAATTTATTAAGACAATTTCACAAAAATTATATAAAATATTTTCAAATATTTCATACTACATATATATATATATATATATATATATAGATATATATATATATATATATAAGCAATTAAAGTATGTGAGTTTCAATTTTTTTAAAAGAAATTAAATATAATTTTTGAATTAAAAATATTTTTATAGCGATCTTGAGATTAAAAGAAAAAGAACTAAAATTATTAATAAATATTTAAATTTATATATATTTATATTGCTTTAATTAAATTTTAATTATTAATATGTATATATAAACAATATGTATATGAAAATAATTTCAAAAATATAATAATCTCTGAAAAATAAGAACTTAATCTTTTGCTTATCTTTATATTTAACTGAAAATTGATTATATTTATTTTGTAATAGTAGTTAGTGCCACAGTAGTTAGTAAGCCAGAGGCGATCAAATCGTGAGCTGGTTGTTGACAGAAATATTTCCCACCAAATGCGTTTTGCATGTGCGCTTTGGTTGATAAATGTCTCCCAGAAGCGATCAAATCGTGATCTGGTTGTTGACAGAAATATTTCCCACCAAATGCGTTTTGCTTGTGCGCTTTGGTTGATAAATGTCTCCCAGAAGCGATCAAATCGTGATCTGGTTGTTGACAGAAATATTTCCCACCAAATGCGTTTTGCTTGTGCGCTTTGGTTGATAAATGTCTCCCAGAAGCGATAAAATCGTGAGCTGGTTGTTGACAGAAATATTTCCCACCAAATGCGTTTTGCTTGTGCGCTTTGGTTGATAAATGTCTCCCAGAAGCGATAAAATCGTGAGCTGGTTGTTGACAGAAATATTTCCCACCAAATGCGTTTTGCTTGTGCGCTTTGGTTGATAAATGTCTCCCAGAAGCGATCAAATCGTGATCTGGTTGTTGACAGAAATATTTCCCACCAAATGCGTTTTGCTTGTGCGCTTTGGTTGATAAATGTCTCCCAGAAGCGATCAAATCGTGATCTGGTTGTTGACAGAAATATTTCCCACCAAATGCGTTTTGCTTGTGCGCTTTGGTTGATAAATGTCTCCCAGAAGCGATAAAATCGTGAGCTGGTTGTTGACAGAAATATTTCCCACCAAATGCGTTTTGCTTGTGCGCTTTGGTTGATAAATGTCTCCCAGAAGCGATAAAATCGTGAGCTGGTTGTTGACAGAAATATTTCCCACCAAATGCGTTTTGCATGTGCGCTTTGGTTATTACAAAATTGAACATTATCTATTGGATTATAATAATTAATATTATTATTGATATTAATTTTCAGTACTAGTTATATAAGGTTTTATAAACAAAAGACTTATTTTTCAGAGATTATATTTTTAGAACAATCCAAAGCGATAAAAAAAATGACAAATCTTTTGATAGCAATGTTTTACAAAATACTTATACATTTATTTTTCTTTGCAGGCGACAGTTATTGCAATTGGTAAAAAGCCAGGAGGCAAATGACTCCAGGGACACTAGTATTGCTAAGGGTACTAATAACGAATCCATCGATTACCAGAAATCGGTGGAATCACTTCCCGATACGATGGATTCCAAAGTTAGTATCCAAACAATGCAGTGCCTGGAGTTAACTTCAAATACAGGTATGTGTTATGTAGAAAATGTAGAACTTTGCGCAGATAACAATAATTTTGTTATCGAAAATGGCCTTCTGGATACAAATCGTATCCAGGAAAGCATGCCTGAAGGCCGTCGCATTGTCGACATTGCTTTTCTGTGGAATGAAATCCACAGAACATTCGATAATCATGCGCGAGGGATAGAGTGCCAATTTAAAGATTGGAAACTCATTAATTCTCGTCGCCGTGGGTTAATGACGCAGTTGTTCTTCAAGTGCCAAATGTGCAATTATGAAGCAAACATCTGGTCAGAACCCACAGAGCCAGAAACATTGGACGTTAATACGGCTGTTGTAGCAGGAACTGTTACAGTTGGAATCGGCTTTGCCCAGCTGGAAGAGCTGTGTGCAGCCATGAATATTCCATGTATGTCCGATAAAACTTACATCAAATATCGAGAAAATGTAATCAATGATTTTGAGAAAACAGCCATGGAAAATATGAAAATGGCTGGCGAAATTGAAAAGCAACTCGCTCTCGAAAGAAAAGAAACTATAAACGGTATTCCGTACATAACTGTTGTAGCGGATGGTAGTTGGATGAAGAGATCGTACGGCAATGCCTACGATTCTCTTTCCGGTGTTGGTGCCATACTTGGTTACCGCACAAAAAAGGTTCTATTCGTCGGAATCCGCAATAAATTTTGCACGATATGTGATATAGCGGAACGAAACAGAATCGAACCAAGAGATCATAAATGCTACAAAAATTTCGATCGTAACGCAAGCTCCACAAGTATGGAGAGCGACGCCATTGCAGAAGGCTTTAAAAGTAGCCTGGAAATGCATGGAATGATTTATAGAACGGTTATTGCCGATGGTGATAGTAGCGTATATCAGACCATCGTTGATACTAGACCATATCGCGAACAAATGATAACCGTGAAAAAAATTGAATGTACGAATCATTTGCTTCGCAATCTATGTAAAAAGTTGAGGGCTGTAGCAGAGACAACTCAGCCAAAAATGCAAAGAAAGCGTGGTTTCGTGCAGCTACGAAATGTTGTAAAAAGCAACATTTTGAAAATACGAAAAGAGGTGATAAAAGCAATCGATTTGCAAAGAGAAGAAGAGCAACCTGACCATTATAAGGCAATGGAATTACAAAAAGATATCTTAAATATTCCTAGCCATATATTTGGTGAACATAAACGATGTAACGAACGCGGTCGTATATGTGACCGTGATGAAACAAAGAAAAATTATGTACCATATCTCAAGTTGCACGGTCTTTACCAAAAAGTAGAGAGTGCTATCGTATATTTAAGCGCTTATTCCGACAGCTTGTTGCTGAAATTCACCAACAATCCTGCAGAATCGTTCAACTCGATAATCTGCAAAGAAATTGGTGGAAAGCGCATAAATTTTGGTAACCGAGGCTCCTACAATGCTAGAATTGCGGGGTCAGTTGTGCAATATAATACGCAACAAGTTCTCACGCAAGTGCATAAAAGCATATGTAAAAATGTTCCTCTCATTGTCGAGACTGTGGAAAAGCGACGACAAGCAAAAGTTGCACGAACCAGAGAATCTCGCGAAATGAATGGAAGGCAAAAGAAATTTAAACGGGAATCGGGAACAGATTGTCATTACGGCCCGCAATCACAAAAACCAGATCTTCCACCCGATGTTTTTGAGCAACTTCGAGAAAATCATTTGGAAAAGTTGTTTGAAAATGGGCAAAATTGGAGACAAATTGAACGTGATACAATGGAGCAAAATGAATCGGATTTGTGGCATTCATTGAGACACGAAATGTTGACAGCGTCTAATTTTGGAATCATATGTCGCATGAGACCGACAACGTCTTGCGCCGCGACTGTGAAGAACATTTTATTTCCTCCCTCTATCGATACCGCGGCTATGAAATATGGTCGCGAGATGGAAAAAATTGCAAAAAAAGAATTGGCCGTAACATTGAACAAGGAGATTAAAACTTGCGGATTATTCATTCATACTGAAAATCCATGCTTGGGTGCTTCTCCTGACGGACTCATAGATGAAGATGGTCTGGTAGAAATAAAATGTCCTTTGTCAGCTGAGCATTTAACAGCGGAAGAGGCCATAAAGACGCTGCCTCAACTAAAAGGCATCTTTGATAAGAGCAATGCAGATAAAATGAATCGGAATCACCGATTTTTCTATCAAGTTCAAGGCCAGTTAAATATAACGCAGCGAGATTATTGTATTTTCGCTGTGTGGACGCCAAAAAGCTTGAAAATAATACGTGTAAATAGGGATAATGTATTTTGGAGTAATCAAATGCTGCCCTTTTTAACACGTTTTTATTACGATTGCATGCTTCCAGAAATCTTGGATAGTCGGCATAATAGACATATGCCAATTAGAAATCCAAGATATATAATAGAAGCTCAACAAAAAGTAGGCAAAAAAATAATTAATCGAAAAAGTCTTCGACAATGTAATATAGAAGACGAAAATATTATCGACGAAAATAAATATTTCGAATCGAATATTGTTCCAATGGAAGCAACTATTACTGCTGTTACTGCTCTGAATGCAGAACAAGATGACGATTGCATCGTTGTTAGTTACTCACAAAATGAAGAAGAGCTAACTGAAGAGGACATGGCAAAACAAAAAGAATTTCTCGATAACTCGATTGCTCCTTTATATTTAGTAAAGGATAACGTATTACCTGAATATAGCAAAATAAACGACGAATCATTAGACCTATTTTTACGCGTCGTAAGAGATAATTCTCCTTTTGAAACACAAAGTGTGCTATATTTGGAATATCCTCATATAATTGAAGCAAGTCGTAGTGACAAAAGCTTACAAATTATTGGAGGAAATTGCAGTGATCACTGGCGATGTATATTTTTTGACGGCACCAAACTTCGAGTGTACGACAGTCTACCCAGTTGTACATACGATAAATTGGTGTCTAAAGAAAAAAATTACATTCATCGTCGTTATCCACAAATAAGTGCAAATAATATAATATTTGAAAAGGTTCAAGTACAACCTAATGGCACATGTTGTGGAATTTATGCTGCAGCTTTCGCTACAACTATAGCCTTAGGAGGAAATCCTTCTAATGAGAAATATTCTAATAACGTGGCATATATGAGGCAACATTTTCTTAAAATTGTAACAGAAAATAAATTGCTGCCTTTTCCAAAATAAAAAAAATTTATCATTATCCGATAAATTTATCGTTATATTGCAATGAATATTGTTTGAAAAAGATGCCTCAATGCAAATGTCTCGTTTGCAATAAAATCGGAGAGACGAAAAAAAAACATTATGGTTGCGTTCTCACGGGATTGGGCGATGGAGGGGCCCATTCTATTCTCGATATCTGATATAATATCGAAATATTATATTATATAATTTTCTGTTATCTGGATGTGCTTATGAAGCAGAAAATATATTGTGACTGTTTGTAAATATTACAAATATATAATTATACAAACTTTAAATATTTGCATAATATATTTTGCATTATTATTTTCTTTCCATAATATCTATTTAGCAAACAAGTCATAAATTGTGATTTGTAGAAAATTATACACAAATATTGGTAATATCCTTTATATATATATATATATATATATATATATAATATATATATATATATATATATATATATATAATAAATTTCGTTGGAAAGAAACGCCTAAATGCAAATTTAAATCGGAGAGACGAAAAAATATATATATATGGTTGCGTTCTCACGGGAATGGGCGATGGAGGGGCCCATTCTATCCTCCATACATATATATACTGGGTGTATAAAAAGTACCGGGACGGTGAAATATCTGGAAAACTAAGCATTTTCGAAAAAAATGTTTCAAATAAAAGTTGTACAATTTCAAAAAATCTATTTACTAGATACTATGAGTTTAACCTTGGGTGGCGTCGCCAAGGTCAAGATAAGATCACCTTATATTTTTAAAATGGAAATCCCTTCTTTTTATTGCATATTCTTATAGTTTATCTCGAGAGCTTTTTAAAATACTATAATAAAGTATTTTTCATTAAGTACTTTTTGAGTTATTTTATATCTTAATCTGACATATTTTGATATAAAAAATAAAATATATCATAAAATATTTAGTTTTCGATAATCTTACCGTAATACTTTTATGTACAGAATGATGAGACAAATCAATTAGTATAAAAAAATAATTGTTTTTAAGAAAAAGTATGTAATTATTTACAATGTATTTTTTTAAACAATTATTTGTTTTTTTTACACTAATTGATTTGTCTCATCATTTTGTACATAAAAGTATTACGGTAAGATTATCGAAAACTAAATATTTTACGATATATTTTATTTTTTATATCAAAATATGTCAGATTAAGATATAAAATAACTCAAAAAGTACTTAATGAAAAATACTTTATTATAGTGTTTTGAAAAGCTCTCGAGATAAACTATAAGAATATGCAATAAAAAGAAGGGATTTCCATTTTAAAAATTCAAGTTGACCTTGTCCTGACCTTGGCGACGCCACCCAAGGTCAAACTTATAGTATCTAATAAATAGATCTTTTGAAACCCTACAACTTTTATTTGGAACATGTTTTTCGAAAATGCTTAGTTTTTTAGATATTTCACCGTCCCGGTACTTTTTATACACCCTGTATATATATATATATATATATATATATATATATATATATATGCACATCATGACAAAATCAAAAGAGACAATATGAGCAATATTATATTATTGTGTTCAAAATATGTATGCGACACAGACATCTGTGCTCTAAAATTGCTTGTACGAGATAGAGAAGTAGAAATACAACATTTTTTCTGTCTCCACATATTTAACACAACGCGAAAAACTTGGGTTTTATTGCTCTGTCTAAAATATGCATATGTCCCTGACTTTAATTATTCTACGTAATACTGTCGATAACGTAACTATAATGCGTTGGTAATATACCGACACTTTTAGTTACGTTTAGAGGAGGGCGCTAACCCGTCGGAGTTCGCCCGTCGCTCCGGCATCCTCTTA